>CM035808.1:92523766-92692155 GCA_020466095.1 Chlorops oryzae | reverse complement strand
GACTTTGATGGCGTAGAAGCGGCCTACAAAAGACAGATATGCAGGAGTGGGAAAGTGGCATGCGTACATTTGAAAGCGAAGTTAGGCGAAGGTGGGTGGCGTGCAATAGTGTGTGTTGAAAAGTAATGACTTGTGTATGTGTGTATGCGTGTTTTGCGCTTGTGTAATTGTGGTGGAAAAATGCAGAACTGAATTTTTTCGGCTTGCAAAGGCCAGAGAGTGAGCAAATGAAAGAGCGAGAGAGAGGCACTTGCAAGGCCGATAGCAGATGAAGAAGAAGAGAAAACTGATGCCGGTTGCTCGGCTGCTCCGAAAAACATGAAAATATAAAAAAGAAAGACAACGATAGCTCAAAGCCTGAAAAAATTCTAAAAAAAAAATGTATGTGGGACGAAAGGAAGGAGAGTGGGAAAGCAAAAACAACAAAAAATCCAACAAGTGAAAAGAAACCGTAAAGTGAATGTTTTAAAATGCGAAAAAATTTGTTGGACTTTTTTTTTTTAGAGAATGGCAGATGAGCAGACAGCGGTCTGTATTGTTTGGGTGTAGTGACTTAGTCTAGAAGTGTGGGGAGGAAGGTTCCCGCTGTTCGTATGTTGTTGTTGTTGATTTTGTTTTTGTTGTGAGTTTCGGTCGACGGTCAATGTTGCTAGCTTTTACTCATATAGACATACCAACATGAAGCATTAGGGGTGAAATGGTAGAAGAGAAAGGAAGGCAGGTAAGCAGTCAGACAGACCAATGGGCTAACTGACTAACTGATTGCGTGGGAAAGGGCATGGTTGCTAAATACGACCATAGTGCGTAGCCTGGACGTGCATATGTGCTAGACGGAGAGCATGCAGTTTCATTGAATGGTCAGAGCGACTTTGTAGCAAGGTAAATGGGGGCATGGAAAGCTTTTTTGCATCAGTCATACTTTTGCTGCGAGGTACGATGATGATAATGACGCAGCTCATAATGGTAATAATGATGATGATGGTGTTAATGGTATCAATGCTGTTCGCATTCAACAATTCTGCTGACTTTGCCGGCGCCCAGTGCACTCACCTTAATTTTTTTTTTTTTTTTTTTGCTATTCTGACACCAAAATCACACCCCGTGCTCCGATTTCTTTTCCCCCCGTTTTTTTTGCAGTTTTTTATATTTTTTTAAATATTTTTAAGTTTTTATTTTTCTTTGTGGGCTTTGAGCTATTTTTTGTTGTTTGTTGGCCTTTTTTATTATACCTTTTTTTTGGTTTTTAGCGAGATGTTGTTGTCTGCCGCTAGTTATGCTTTTGCTGTTAATTCTCCTGCTGTTCTTGTTGTTACTTCAATGCTGCTGCGTTGCGTTTTGTGCTCGCGTTTTGTGAGTCCCAAAATATATTGTTTCAGGTTTTTTCATCATCGTTTTAGTTGCGTTTTTACATTTGGTGACGAATCGCGCAGCAGATCTAAGCGTTGGTCCGACTCGAGCGATATCTGAACGGCGTTTGGGCAACTGAAGTGGGTATCTTGACTCAGTAGCGAACTTTTTGCTGTACGCTCAGCACAATAATTCCAAGGTCCTTGAAAGTGTTGGTCGCGAAATTGAAAGCACAGCAATCCTTTGAAGTTGTTGTCACAAAGATCCGAGACGCGCGCGTGAGTTAACTTGGCCAAGAATATTGCTTTCGTATGTGTAGGAAGGATACGATGTATCCCGTTCGTATGCCAGACATGTCTCGTTGTTGCTCCTAGTTTCACAGTATCGGTTGTGTGTGTGTGTGTGCGCGCGCTGCAAAGACGCTGGCGTTTCCTTGAGAAACTGCTATGTTGAATTTACTGCTTGGACAATATGTCAAGTTAAAGAAAAGAGAAAATATACAAAGGAAATCACGTGCTAGTTACTTGTGTTATTTTAAATTAGACCAAACCAATTCTTAAAACCAGTGAATTGTATGCAAAGTGAAACGATTTTAAAGAAGAAGTTCACAATGAAGCTTCTTTCGAGTTTATAACAGAAACAATTGAAGAATGTTCATTTCTTTTATGCAAAAGAGAAAAGAGAAAATTAATTTAATTTAACCTGTTAAATACTTGCTTTAGGAAACCGTTCCGCTATGATGATAATAAATCCCAATTTGTTAATTCATTAAAATTGAAGCAAGATATTCAAAATAAGTGGAATGCTGTCATATTCTTTGGAAAACAGTAAATAGTCTGCTTTTACAAGAGTGAACAAATATGAACATACTTATATTGAGTTTTAGATTCTGAAATGTTCGTTTCGTTCCCTTAATTCCACTGTGTGAAGGTTAAATCGACTGAAAAAATTTTCAAAAACTAATTTTAATTAATATATGCGAACTTAAAAATGCAGGAATTTTCCATAAATGTTTATTGTAAAGATTTGTAAAACAAGAAGAAAAAAAATCAAGCTTGCTTATCGGAAACGTTTGTTGACCCCTGTCAAAAATTACAATTTTGTCGCTTACAACGTTATTCGCGAAAAGCCCACAATTTTTCGTTTTCCGTTAACTTTATTTTAAGACTCTGCGGTCTTCGAACTTTTTTTTTTTGCTTACGTCTATAATGCCCTTTTTGCTACTAAATAACATAATAATAGTAAATATTTTCGTTTTACTTGAGGTCAACGTTCAATACCTTTACTGTTTACCACTATTTCCTCTTTATGATATATGAGCTGAGAACAACAAAAACTTAATAGCAATATCCACGATAGTTGATAAATCGAACACTTATTAAAACCAAAAAAAAAAAAAAAAAAATTGATGAAAACCAAAAAACGGAGCACACTGTTTCGACATACATATTTGAGCGATAGGTCTTCTCCCATTGTTATTATTATGATAACTCATATAAATATTTCCAATATGATCAGTTTTTAAGTTCTTGCAATAAATTTGCAAACTCAACATCTATAAGACTCGCCTTTGACCACAAAAGACTTTAGTATGAACTATTAATGACCTTCTGAAAATTTAGGGTACACGAAGAAACAACAGTAAATTGTTCTGCTGGAAACATAACACAAGACCTTTAGCAACATTTAGGTTTTATTAAATAATAATTAATTACATTAATTATTTAATTAGCTTTATGAAGACAGCGCTCGCTGATCGTTGGTTAAGTTGACATACCATTGCAGCAGACCATAGACAGAAGACCCCGATCGTAGATTTATAAATGTCGTTTATAGGTACTTGACATGCAGCCTCGCACAGTGTTGTACTTGTGGCCAAAATGGTAAAACTCAAAACTGAACTTTTTGACATTTTGGTTTTTGCACAAAACCTTAGAAATACCAGAAATGCTCATAGTGCAGTATATAAGTGCACTTAATATTGGACTAGCACTATTTGTTTAGTAGGGGGCATTAACCCCAATTTGGAAAATTTCGAGTTGTGACACTATTGAAGCACATGTGCGATATGTTGGTCATATAAATTTCAATCTATTTAGTCTAATTTAAAAATAAATTTTTTTTTACTGTTTTCATTTAACCCCTTCTCGCATACGAAGCCATATATGGACGCAAAAGTTTATAACTTTTTCCTTGCCAAATGAAAAATCCTGTACTTAAAACAAAACCGAAATCCAAATAAGCATGGCATTAACTAACGGAATCTTAGTAGATTTCGTTTGACATATGGCCGTAGTCCACATTATATGATCTTTTGTCTAACATTTGTCATTGAGAAGAATTAAAAAAAAAAATTATCGCATTTGAAATTTGTTATAATATAAAATTGGTGGGTAAAGAGTGCGAAAAAAATATTTCTATTTATATACACATACTCTTTTCAACGTTCTCAAGTAAAATGGTATGAACATTGAAAGTTTTGGTTTATAACCACTTCTGTTATAAACATAAAAAAATTAAATTTAATAAATTTTTCCTTTAATTGAGCCCAATAAATCATTATTGTGGAGGAAAAATATTTGTTTTTCATATAACAGAGGTACATTTTCATGCTTGAATATTGCAAAGCAAACGGAAGTGTTTTATGTTTTGAAGTCTGGAGCTTTAATTTTTAATTGAAAATGAAATGATTTGTGTGTTTTTCGTAGGTTAATGCAATTAAAAGGATTATCTAATGCTGGATCGCATTTTAGTGCAACGCTTTGAAGCAGCCACTACAACAAAAGGGGCATTTCACGTCAAGTGTACCCCACTCAAAAAAACTTCATACTTGGGATTTCGATGAAGTTTGGTGGAAATGTTGCGCTATGAGGGTACATGAATTGTGCAAAAGGAGGAGGGGAAATATTAACCGGGTGCCTAGATACAGGGTGTTAACCCAAGCGACACAACTTGTCTTTAAACGGTCTTCAAGAGCGCTCAGAGACTAATTAATGAGAGCTAATGCTCTCAGATAAGCTCTTTGAGCGCTCTTGAAGACCTTCTAAAGACTAAAAGGACGCAAAAAGGCGGGGCTAAGGGGCCTTGTGAGAGTTTTAAGAGACTTGACAAAAAATTAGTTTTCTCTCTAGAAAGTCTTGGAGAACTCTTTGAAAGATCTTTAAAACATCTTTAATAGCATGTTTCCACATTGAATTAACATAGTGAATTAACCATATGGATTAGAGTCTGTAAAGCCACTGCATCAAATCTTATCAACAATATTATTTGTTTTTAGTCTCCTGAACCAATATTTTCAATAATAATCGTAATTATTCGCTTCTAAATGTCCGAAATAACTCTAATTCATTTAGTTAATTCACTATGTGGAAACATGCTATAAGAGTCCTTTGAAAGACTGAATTATGATGTCATCATCAGTCAGTGTGCGTGATAGGGACGCAAATATGCTCATACGTTTTATAAATTATATCCTATTTCTTTTTCTTTAAGAAGAAAGACAAACGACGTCCTACATATTCAATGTAGGAAATATTTTGAAAACAAAAAGACACGTGTGAAGATTATAATGTAATAAAAAAATATGAAAAATTGTAATGAAATATCTCGATTATTTGAACATAAAAATGAAAACGGAGATCAGTTCATCGGCAATATTATATATTCTACCCCACTAAATTTTCACGCGCCTTTAAAATATTACTGTTTTGCAAAAATTTTTAAGTTTCAAAATCGTTATTTTTTAAATTTTCTTTCCGTTTCTTTTAAATTTAATTCTGTAATAATAGATAACTTATTTCAGGCATTTTCCTTTCTTAATTTAAACTCAATATTTTCATAAAGCATGAAAAAGTTTTCGTTGATTGCTTAGAAATAAATTCATGCAACTTCGTTCCAAAAAGATGGCGGATTTCCAAATGTCTTTTGAAGACCTTCTGAAAAGTTAAACGTCTCAATAGTGAGCAGACAAGCTTAGAGTTGCATCAGGGTTTTTTTGTTTCAATCTAAATAACACCCCTGGTAAGAGTTGCATTTTTATTTTGCTTTTGTTATTTCTGTTCTTACTTGTTAATGCCAACCCTGCGTATATGAGAAAAATGTTAAAACCAAGCAATAAAATGTAATGACTCACTATTCCCTCTCAATAAGTTCTTTGTAAGAGTTTCCAAAGACGTGACGTCACTGAAAATCTCTGAAAGGTTTTTATAAACAGGAATATAGAGGCCTATTCTCACAAAGCTCTTTAAAATGTGTTTTGAAGAGTTTTCTAAATATGAATGTGTTACCTCTTTGAAATACCAATATGAGAGTTTCCGAAGAGTTCAACAAAAAAAAACGTTATCGGAAATTGGTCTTCGGACGCTGTTCAAAGAGTGTATTGAGAGCTTTCTAAGACATCCGATTTTTAAAGTATTCTAAAGAAGTTTGAAAGAGTTTTTTGAGACAAGATATTTTTTAATGTTTTTATTATACTTTTCAGAGAGTTTTCAAAGACATTAAGTTTTTCAAAGACCTTCTAAAGAGCACTCAAAGAGTTTTATGTCTAAGAATACTCTCCAAATTTGATATCTGTGTCGCTTGGGAAGCTTTCGGTCCTTTTTTTATTGAAAAAACTCTACGTAAATTGGCAAATGAAAAAAATTTGATAAAAGATTTTTTATAGATTTTTGTCTGCTCTTTCCGAAAAAAAATATAACAATCCCCAGAAATTATTATTGATGTACAAACAATAGTGATGCCGCAAGATCGCAAGAGAAATAAGACAAGACGAGAGGACTCTTGCGAAAGGCAAGACAAGAGACATATTTCTCTCGCGCTGAAACGAACAAGACAAGACAAGAGAAAAGTTTACAAGAGACAAGAGAATACAAGAAATATAAAGCAAGAGAACAGATATATAATCTAACATTTGCCAAAAAAAAACCCTTATTCTCAATATAACAACACCATTTTATTTTTCAATAATAAATTATCCACATTTGCAACAAAATATTTCAAATATAATCATCTTCATATTAAGCTTCATCTGTGAATAGCTCGTCTTTTATCGTCACGGCTAGAGGAGAAGAGAACCAAGAATTCATACACAGCATATACTCGACATTTTTGTTAGACAGTCGATTCCGGTGTTTTCTGATGATAAGACCAGCTTTGTAAAATAACCTTTCCGATGGCACACTCGATGCAGGAGTTGCCAAATAATCTCGTGCCATAAGTGCCAATCGAGGGAAACTCTTTGCATTAGAGCTCTACCACTTCAAAATATCTTCATCCGTGCTTGCTCTTTCCATACAAAAGTAATTATTCATCTCGGTTATCCACTCTTCTTTCTTTTTTGATCCATACAAAAGTTTCATAGAGTTATTGAACTCTTCATCTGAGTCACTGTTGCTATGCATTGACTCGTCGTTGTTGAAAGAGTCGCGTAGAGAATTTTCAGCATAATTAGTTTTAAATATTTCCTCAAACATTTTGTAAGATCCGTCTTTTAAATTTTGTCCCCGTGACTCACCCACAGCAAATCTTGACACCTTTAACTCCTTGTTAGGACACACATCCTTCCTATTTAGAGTCCTTTGGCTTTTCTTTTTTTTATTATGAAGTTTTTTTTTAAAAAAAAGGTTTACGTTTTGTTTTTTTTTTCCACGAAACTCACGAAAATTGTTTTCGGCAGGCAACATTTGAAAAAGCCTATATATTTTGGTTATACTTTTTTAAAATTCGTAAAATTAGTGAAATTCCTTCATTAAATTAATTTAAAAACTTATTTAAGGAGCACTTAAAATTTGTACTATTAAAATGCTTAACAGACTTAAGCTTTACTTAAGTGCTAAGGAGACCTTAAGTATGCACTGTAATATGGGGCCTAAATGTTCTTTATACAAGAAGCGCTTAAAAATAAGTGAACAAGAAAACTTTAAAAAGAAAATGTTTCACTTTTCTTCGACCTACTTGATTCCTTTATGACAAGTAAAAAACACCGGACAAGTGTTGAGAGAACCTGTGAGACCTTGCTTCTTGCCAAATTTCTTAGCAAGAGCACATATGTTAAGCCAGTAACAATATTTCTTGCAAAATATTATATTGTGCAAGACAAGAGACGACTTTTCTCTTGCACAATTTGAGCAGCACAAGACAAGACAATAATCCCAAAACTGCAAGACAAGACAACAATGACGTCATTATTGTCTTGTCTTGTCTTGCGGCATCACTAACAAACAAACGGATTTTATTTTTATAAGCAATTTTTCGCCCAATGCGACATTTTTGTTACTTCTTAAAAAAATATTACAAAAGTACGTTGCATACTTGCAGTCTTTAATTTTTAGTTTTCAGTGCTAACATGATACCTAGGGTGATTGATTCGGTTAACCGATCGGTTAACCGACCGGTTTTTAGTGCGATTTGGGAGGCGGTTTTTTCTAAATACTGATTTTTCGAATATCGAATAAATCGGTTATTTTTATACGAATACCCGGTTTTTTCTCCAACGGCTTATTTTCGCTTTCACTCAGTTATTCCTTTCCTAACGTCATACAAGAATGCATACAAAAATGACCATGTGATCACCACTATAAGTATAGATTATCAATAGCTATCGAAATGAGTGTCATAATGGGCTATCTCCAATCTTGCGATTATATCGTTGTAAGTTTGTCCGCGTTTACATTAGAGAGACAATCGCCAGAGACACACGAAGTGTAATGGTGCATCCAAATAGAAATGATATTTTGGATGATTTTTTGTATTTAGACAAGTGTCACAAAAGAACAGAAAAACTTGATTTGTTATTTTATGCTTTATTAAGTATATCTCCACCAAGCATCTTAAGTGAAAGGGCTTTCTCTATGGCAAGTTTCATTAAAACGAAAGAAAAAAATCGGTACACTCCGAAACTTTTGAATGTTATTTTATTTAAAAAAAAATATTTTAAGTTAAATAATTGAACTCTTATATGTATTTTAAAGTTGTAGTTTTTCAAAGCAAATGAAAATATGGCTGTTTTAATTTATTTTATGCTGAATGCAAATGTTTTGTTTTTGTTTTTTATTTTTTAAGTTTTATAAAAAAAAGAAGTACGAAGAAAACATTTACGAACAAATAAAACACACCCGTCCAAAAATTGCTTTTTCTTTGGATTTTTAAAATAACCGGTTAACCGGTTTTTAGTGAACTTTTATTCGCTTAACCGGTTTTTTTTAAATCTTAGGATATCGAGTTATTCGAAAACCGGGTTCTGGAAAATGTCGAATAATCAATCACTCTAATGATACCCAATGTCAATCATAGAATATTGTTTTCGAAAGTTCAAGGGACATCAAAACATGGCATAATACCAATGAAAAATTCATAATAAGTAACAATCGCGCGAATCGGAAATGTTTCGTTTTCACAACTTTGTATTAGGCTATGGATAACTTGAAAATGTTCATAGTTCTTAATATCGCTTGACATGGTGATGGAAATACTCATATGAAACGACTCCTTAACAAAAAAAATAATCTGCATATTTCATTTCCTATTTAATTGCGAACTCCAAATTCCATAAAATAAAATTATAACTTTAAAGTCATGAGAACTCAAGATTTCTGAAATCTACTCACACGGTGCAACACGTAAACAGTGCACAAAAAATTGCCGACATTTTCTGAAAGCACTCGGTGGATACAGCAACGCCTCATGCTTGATTTATTGAAATTGGTTCTAATTTTATTTTTAATCAGTCTCAGAATTAATTATTCTTTTTCCTAGCGATCATTTATCCCGTTTACAACGGGGTACGCTTTGTGGTCTAAATGATGCGACAAATTTTTTTTTACAGTCGACCTGTCGCGACATGTCGTTTGGCCTGTCGCTGTCAGTACCACTTTAGAAAGGAGAAACCTACAGTTTAATGCCGACTCCGAACGGGAATTGCTTTCAAAGAAGCTTTTTATAGGCAAGTTTAGATTTATAGGTGAACTTGGCAGGAACCAACCGACTACTGGGCACCGTATCTTGTTAAAGATTAACTGAAAAAAAACTTTTGAAGATTTTTGCGTCGAGCAGAATTCGAACACACATAATTATGGCTTGAAAGCATATCCCTTGAGCCAACGGCACTCGTTGAATAAAGCTACGCCTCATACTTAGTTTATTCAAATTGGCTCTAATTTTATTTTTAATCGGTCTCAAAAAGTGTGGCCGAGAATAGAGTTACACACGTACTTATGGATATATATCGTTACCCGTTCAACATTTCTCTTTTCTATCTATAACAGACCCCTGGACTCAAAAAAGTAGTTTTAGTACTGACTCATCCAAAAAAAAAACTTAATGTAGTAGCTAGAAATTGCCAAAATCTCAAAAATTTGCATCTTTTTAAAAATCCGTAATCAGAATCCTAAAACTGCATATGGGCATTTCCGTCAACCGGTCAACCAGAACCGAAAAATAAAACTTTGATAATTTTGGAATTTGATTGAGCATAACCATAAAAAAAGATAAATTTTTTATAATTTAATGGTGTTTTAACATACATATTTCAATCGTTTTCATGTGTTAATTGATCTGAGAAGTGAAAAATTAATTTCAATTTTTAATTTTGAGCTATAGTTTAAGACATATTTGTATTTAATGGTTCTACAAAGTAAAAATGTTTTTTGGTCGCCTTTTTTTTTGCAAAGTTTCTCTCCTTAAATCAATTTTGAAGCAAAAAATTTAAGGAGGTAAGAAAAAGTTCCGACTGTTGTTATTTTTGAGTCTGATTCCCATCTGTGTTCAAATGCACTTTCATTTTACAACTGTGCGGAACGTGACATTAGTGGAATTAACGTTTTCACATTTGACTTGACAATATTGCTTAGATATCCCGGAATGAAGTGAACAAATGGAGTATGGTACCGAATGTTCCTGGTATCAGAACGATAAATTCCGAATGACAGCTCTTCTATTGTGAATGGTGGCGGGGTTTCCCAGAAGCCGACTTCCTCTTCCCTGGGAAGCATTTCGTGTGTCGGAAAAAGTGTTTCGACTATCTTGTGAGCCTGTTCGGAACTTAGCTGTGGTAGTCCAGGTTCTACTCCGTTCGGTTCCGTTGCGATTTCATTTCATTACCTTACTCTAGAAACTTTCTTATTGATCTGCACGAAGATAGTATCACTTGGTGCTGTGAATATTGAATTGATTCTATGGGTATGTCTATTTTTCGGATTTTCTGCGTCATTTTTTTTGGTATTATTCCTGTTACGGATATAACTAGTGGTAGAGTTAATGTATTTCTTAGATTCCAGACGGTGCCTATTTCACGCGCTAGTTCGATGTTTTTATTGATTTTCGTGTTCTCTGTTTCTATAATATTGTCTGGTCCTACTACTGCATAGTCTATGATATAGGCGGTTTCTTTGTTTAGGTCTATTAGTCTGGTGTCTGGTCTATTGTTTTGGATGGAGTGGTCGGTTAACACGGATCGGTTCCAGTACAGTTTAAAGTTGCTATTTTCCAGTATTGGTTGTGGTTTATATTCCAATGTTTTTGCGGTTCTCGTTGTAATAAGCTTGTATCTATGTGCAATGTATTGGTGAAATATTTTACCGAAATTGTCGTGTCTCTCTGTGTACTCTGTTGAAACTAATTGTTGGCACCCTGTTTGTATGTGGTCTATTGTTTCTCTTTGGTTGTGGCATCTGCGACATGAATTATTTTCTATGGTTTGGTCATTGATGATATATTTTAAATAGTTTTTTGTAGGGAGGACCTGGTCTTGTATGGCAATCATAGTGGCTTCTGTTTCAGCAAAGAGTCGCCCCTGCGTCAGCCATGTTTTTGACAGCTTAGTGTCAATAGAGGAGTTTCGCAGGTTCGTTGCATATTTGCCGTGCAGTGGTTTGCTCTTCCATGTATTCATATATATTGTATTTCTATTTCAATTAGACTGTTGTTGAGTTTGAGAGGTATATATAGGCTGTCTGCTTTGACTATTGCGTTAATTAAACTTGACGTTTCTTGTTTGCTGTGGAAATATTGTCGCATGCTTTTAATTTGTCTATTATTAAGGTTCTTTTCGGATATAATGCCCCTGCCTCCTTCATATCTTGGCCAAATGATCCTTTCGATTGGGGATTGTGGGATAGATTGTCTAGAAATGTATTCGACCATTTGATGATCCCGAATGAGTAGGTAAGGACGGGTATTGCGAATGTGTTTATAGCTTTTGTGAGATTTTTACCGTTCAGTTCTTTTTTAAGCAGTTGTTTTAGTCTGTTTTGATATTCAATGTTTAGTTTTGTTTTAATGCTTGTGTGGTTTATGCTTTTGGATTGGTTGATACCTAGATATTTATACTGCTTATTACTTTCGAGTGATGATATGAGTTGCTGGTTGTCAGTTTCGTATTGTGGTGAAGAAATCTGTCTTCCCCTTTGTATGGCTTGAATCTTGCATTTGTCAATTCCGAACGTCATGTTTATGTTTTTACTGAAGGTTTCAACTGATTTAGTTGTAGTGCTTAACGCTTGTCTGTTCGCTGCGTATAGTTTTAAGTCGTCCATGTAGAATAGGTGGGTAATAAGATACTCTGCGTTGGTTGATTTGATTGTGTATCCAATGTTTTTTTTTTCAGTAACGTGGAGAGAGGGTTGGGGCATAGACAGAACCATAGTCTATATCGCCTTAAATTTTTTTTTTTTAAAACATTATATATTATTTATTGGATCACTCCTTTAGGATAGGAGTCTATCAATAATTTTTTTTAAATCTTACACCTAATTTTACACAATTACATATCACAGAGCATATTCCAACTTATAGAAATGTTTATAAATGTAATTTTTTGATTATTACGGGCCTCGGTTTAAGAAGACTGGGCTTTTATGATGTGTGTGTAGGATCACATATAATTGAGTCGGTGTTTTAGAGCATAGAAAGCTCGATGAAATAGTAAAGCAGTGGATTGATTATACGCGGGAATTGCTGATTTGTGAAGAAACACATGTAGTATTGAAGGTTTTGTTCGCTGAAACGACGATTTTAAGGAGTTAGGGTGTGCATGGATTGCAAGGGTGCATGGAGTGCACCCACCGAGTTGACGATCAGCTAAGAAAGCTGTGATGATGAATGTGCATGGATTGCACCTGTTGTTGAGTGCGATTTGGAGCCGCTGGCCGATCATTTCTTTTTAGCCTCGAATGGAGAGGTGGATTTCATAGTCTACACGCGAGTGGATTCACGTGTGCTTGCAGTCTACAAAAATACTTTTCTTTGACTTTGGCAAACTCCATTTTAACCAGTTCTACGTTAAGTTCTCTATGTATTCTTTCGTTTGACATAAACCAAGGAGCTCCGGTTATAGTCCTTAGGATTTTGGACTGAGCTCTTTGCAGGATATCTATATTGGTTTAATGACTTGTTTGTATAGGAGGATTTTAAAATCCAGTTTAAGAGGAGAGCGATTATTAATGAACCAGTGCAAGCTATTGGCTTTAAGTTTCATTTTGAAATATGCCCCGTTTTATTGCTATTTTGTTAGTGGCTATTGTACCAGTATTGTGTGATAAGACGATTTTGGTAGACCATTTTGTCATGATATTTTTAAGGAATGATATAATTTTTGGATGAATTTTGTAGAGTTTCAAGGTGTGGAGGAGCATACATGTTTCTATTTCTGTGTATTGCTTGATTGGTTATGACGGTGTCTATTGTTAATTGTTACTTGCATCCTAATGTGTTTTTTCTGCAGCCTTTCTGTTCTTCGGCTATAATTTTGTTGATCTCACAGTGTTCGCTAATTAAGTATGTAATGTACGATGTTACAAGTTTATATAATATATTGAGTTAAGGCATGTAATTGGTCTATATTGTGTTGGATGGGTAGCGTTTTGTATTTTTGCTTTGAGAAAGGGTGTACCGCAGCATTGTTGTAGGGTTAGTGTTTCTGGGTGGTCTATTGCTTTATTTACTAAGTCCAGAATATTGGGATGGTGTGTTGTAAATTGCTTAAGCCAGAAGATTTGAATTTTGTCAGTTCCCGGGTATCTCCAATTGTTGAGATTAGATATTTGCGTTTTTAAAATTGTCTCAGATATTGTGTGGCTTGACATGTTTGGTATGTTTCGCGTTGTTTCATATAATTCCTCTTCGAATTCAGCGGTATTTTAGACTCAATAAACCAGTATTCCAGTATTTGTTGGACTTACTCCTAAAATAATTAAGGAATTGGCCTTATTTGGGTCATTAAAACAAAACATTATCTGACTTTAATTTTTGCCTCAAAAAAAAGTGGAAAAAAATATAATTCGACGCATAAGATTTTCCCCGGAAAATGTGTTGTCGATATACGGAAATTTTCTCTAAGTGAAAAATTTTTCCCGCCTGCTTTCCCGGTAGGTGAAAATCGGAGAGTGAAAAAATTCGGGCGGAATTAAAATTCCCGAAAAGGCTGTACAGGTTTGTTCCCGTACAACAAGAAACTGTGCAAAACAGCCCATTTTTTAACGAAAACTGTTTCCATACTAAGCGATTGTGCAAATGAGAGTGATTTTGGCAGAGTACTTGTCGTCTTATTCTGTCAAAATCTCTCATTGGCACAGTCTTGTAGTTCGGGAACAGTTTTCTGAAAAATTGGACGGTTTTGAGCAGTTTCGTGCAGTACAATCACAGTAAATTGAAAAGGGCAGAGGCGTAAGAAATGTCATTTTTATAGTAGGCGACAAAATCTAGAATGAGATAAGTTACATTTTGCTATGAAAGCTGTTATTTTTGTTATTTATTTAAAAAATAAAACTGCATTTAGAGCAAAAAAAAAGTACTTATTTTTTCCGAAATGTACTGCTATTTTTTGCAAAATAATTGAAATGTACTGCCTTAGCACTTTCAAGATCTGGTGACCTTAGCCCACTGCCACTCCCACAAATGAATTTAATGTGTTTTCACTAAAATGCTTGTAACTAGCGAACCACTCAACACATTTCATTGATATACTGGTAGACTACGAAAAGGGACATATCGGGGGAAAAATGGACGCCGTCCTCCTCAAGCCACGCCAACAAATAAGCCCAAAAAAAAAGTTTATCGTAACGTGTGAAGTAAAAGGCGTAGAATCTCCAAGTTCGCAACATAGGTTGATCAAGGTGATTGAAAGGTGTATGAAAAAAATTTATGTGGCCCGCTAACTGCCACGCCCACAATTGGAGATTTTTCATTACATAGTGCGCCAATAATGTCGGGACGCTGAGTATTTCAAAGTCCGGCTTGACCGACTTTACTTTTTTTACATGTTTGTGTCATCACTTTTTTATATCATGAATATATATGTATTTTTTTTTGTTGCGTCTTTTCTGCATACTTATGTGAGTCATGTAAAGTATACGACAATTTTAGCTATTTTGGTTTGAGTCACTCCATGTCATATTACCTTTGAGTATTTTTAAGCCTTAATATTCAAATGCCTAGAATAAAAGAGAGTTCTGTTTTAGTATTCAAACTGAAAGGTCGCGTCTCGTTTTCTTGCGTACGTTTTGGTAAAATCGGCACCGCCTGACATTTGGTGTTATTACAAGAACTAAAACTCGATGAAGTCCATATTTTGCACTATATTAACACTATATACAGTCGAATCTGGATATAACGTATCCCTGAAATAACGAACAGCTGGAAATAGTGAACGCTTTTTTGTCACAGGGACTTTTCTAACTAATCAGGCCTTTAGAAAGAGGGATTCAAAAGGGGTATTTTCCCCGGGCCCAGGCTTTCTGAAGAGGCCCACAACTGAATAAAACATTAAATGTCGATTATACGAATAATCTAGAAACAATGAACAGGACATGCAAAAACTAGTTCACTATATCAAGAACCGACTGTATTAGAAGAATAGCACCACAGCGACATTAAAAAGTAAATGTGGTATAGTCAGGCGAGCCTGACAATAAAATACCCGACACAGACACACAAGTTTAAATAATTTTGAAACCAAGCCGAAAAAACAGAACTACTATGAAAGAATATTCAACAGGTTTTTAAGGCCATTAGGGGTCCCATATACCGACTGTTTTTTAAATTTCTTTATGAAAACTGCCCCTTTGCCACGCCCACTTACCAATTTGTTTTTGAGTTCTAATCGCAGGCTAAAATATAAGCTCAAACTCTAATATTCATTGAAATATTTCGCAAAAGTTCGATTTGGAGGTAGTTTTGCGATTTTTGTGACAGACCCTAGTAGGTACTGGAGGTAATCTTAATAATGAACCGATTAAAGATTTTTTTTGGGAGGATGTTTATGGCTACAAAGGAAGCATAAGTGCCAAATTTCGTTCAAGTCCCGTTTGAGTTTCGGGTATAGCGGAAAATTTTTGAAAAATGCCCTTCTGCCACGCCCATTTTTCGAAATCATATTACTTGCCTTTAGACAATAGGTGGGCACGCCTTGAGCTCGCGAGCGAAGAGCTTTCACATGTACGCATTATGAGCTTTTGTGCTTTCACACATTTTTCCGAGAAAAAAACCCCTTCAAATTATTAAAAACCCCTTTTCCAAATTTTCCGAAATCAAAAAACCAACGAAAAATCCCACAAGGAATTTTTGGAAAAAATTGGAAATGTAAGGAGGTCGTGGTAAATACTCTGATTGCATAAATGTTCAAATTAAGCAAGTAAGCTTGAAAATATAAATTGTAGAAGTCATGTGAGCCGTAATGGTAATGTTGGCTATTAATTCGCCAGTTGGAGAAAAAATTTGGCTGTTTTAGAGGTATTTTTATTTGTTTAGCGAACTTTCTTACTGGCAGCCCTGCTCGCATCTGACAATCAGTTGTTTGCCGAATTATCAACAAAAGAGCTTTTACGCGTATCCAATACAATCGCGAAAATTGCATACATTCACATTGCCCACCTCTGCCTTAGACATGTTGATCGATCTTAGAGGAATTTTTGTGATTTTCCTAATAGACCCTAGTACTGGAGGTACCCCTAAAAATGGTCCGATCAGGTCCATTCTCGAACTTGTTTTTACTCATGAGCCTGTGAGTATGCATACCAAATATCGATAGCTCAACTCCTTCGATAAGAAAACTGTATACAAACAGACGGGCAGACGAGCATGTCTAAATCGAATCTCCTGGTGACGTTAATCATTTCTATATATATTTTGTATGGTCTATCTCAACTGGTTCTGGGTGTTACACACAACCACACAAAGGCAAAATACCCTCGCCACAGAGTGTGGCGGGTATAATGAACAACTTCGAGACATCGGTAATCCGGCGAACTGTAAGAGTCTTATAGCACTGACAGACATAGGTATTTTACACCATGATGGTGTGAAGTCTAGGTGACACACATAGGTATTTCTCAAAAGTCTACCTTATGCGGTCCATAAACAGTGAATCTGAATCACCGATCAGCTTGTATGTGTTAGTGAAAATAAAGTAGTGTGCAGCACACTGACACGAATTTTCGTGAATCGCCGATCATTCCGTGATCACGAAATTTTTAGAAATCATGGCATCCCAGCAAACCATAAGAGTCAAAAAAGAAACTTTTCTGACTCCTTTTTCGGAGCCTTCACGCTCATAAAGAGTGCATAAAATCATCTTAAGCGATCCCAAAGCTCTCAGAAAAGAGGGTGTTTTCCTTCGAAAGTGGTTCATCAGAAAGAGCTCTTAATTTCTCTCAGAAAAGATGCTTTTCTGACAGATTTTGTGGACCTTTAAGAGCTCATATTTCTTTCAGAAAAGATAATTTTCTGACACATTTTTTGTACTCATAAAGAACTCATATTTCTTTCAGAAAAGATTATTTTCTGACATATTTTTTTGTACTCATAAAGAGCTCCTAATTTCTTTCACAAATTTTCATAGATTTATTTATTTCAGAAAAGGTAAAGGCTTATGCCAGGAATTCCTGCGCTATTGAAAATCAGGCATCAAAGTCAGCTAAAAAAAGAATAGGTTTAATTTAAATGTTTAAATGTTTTATTTAGGAAATCATACTTATTAAAGAAATTATATTTATATTACTTTATACTCTATCACTCACCACGAGATCACGCTTTGCAATGAACAAAATCTCCTTTTTCGCTGTAAAACAAATTTGTTAAAAACCGTTATGTTTTTGAGTGCGAATCAGAATTGCGAGTGTTTGTCGTGAAAAAATCGTGCATGCTCCTGTAAACTCATAAACTATATATTTTTAGGAGTCATAACGGAGTCAAAAATAAGAGCGCTCCCAAATTACACATATTTGAGTAGATTTTCGGAGTTATTACGTGTGGCAAAAAAACTCAGCCGCAAAACTAGCAAAACAAAACTTCCGTTATTCTACTAATAAAGGGAGTTGTAGCGAAGTGAGACGCACGTGCTACTTGAGTATTTTTCTATTATTCAGAATGATCAAAAAATGCTCCGTTTTATGAGTGTTTAAGGTGTTTGGTGTTTGAGAAATTATTTTTCATACTCTTTTTATACTCCTAAAGTAGTCATTCCTAGGAGCGCTCAGAAAAGGCTCCCGAGTTGGATTCTTTTAAGAGTCCTTTTTTAGGAGCGCTCCTATAATGGTTTGCTGGGATGAATCGAGTACCTGCGAATCGCATGAATCGTGTGTGTGGCAAAATTTATTCTTAGGAAAGTGCCGAGCAGTCAACATGTCCACGGAAAAAGAAAATGAGCATGAATTCCTTTTGGAATTTATTGATGTTTATCGGTCGCTGACTGCTTTGTGGGATGTCAAAAGTAATGACAATGCAGACAAATTTTCTTTTCGCTTTTTTCTTTTTCCTTCACTTAGAATTTTTGCGATTGCAAATAAAACGTCATCCGTTATAGGCATAGCGATGCGAACTTTACTCGACGGTAGCAACAGAAAAATGAATGAATACAGGAATTTGAATCGAATGTATGTCAGAGCCTCGATCACACACGTACAGGGCTGATCGGCTATTCAGAATCACTGTTTATGGACCGCATTAGCCAACATAGACTTTTTATGCTATGTTCTCACTTTAGGGGTTAAGTTCTTAACCCGATACTTTAACTCAAAGCGTTCATATCAGCTTTGAGCGAGTTAGGGTTTACTAAAGTCATATGACCCAGCCGGAAAGTGGACTACTTCTGCACTACTTCCGAAGTGGTGAAAATTCATACTGCGGCTACTCGCATTACTAATCCTAACTGTTAATGAAGTTTATCAGAAGATGGCCGCTGTTTTCATTACATGCATGCGAAAATGTCCGGCTTGGGAGTTTGAAATATAAAAATTGCGCAAGGTATATCTGATATACTATATCATCGAGAAATTGCAAATAAAAATGGAATTTGCTTTATTAGAAATGTTTAAAGAAGCTGAAAAAGCCAAAGGAATATTGGAAGCAATAATATTAGAAGACCATTGCAATAACCGCAGGAACCAAAATAGATTAATGGAGCTAATGATGAAAGCGGCATCACAAAATGTTCCAAGACCTGTGATCAAAATTAACATATCCAAACACATCCTTCACCTCTCATTTGCTGCACGGGAAAGCTTCCCTGTCAGTGCCGTATTAAATATAAACCCGGTTTTTGTATTCGGTTTTAGCAAATGTAACTGAAATTTTCAAATGCAACTCTGCGCTAACCTCAGAATTAAATGTTAAAAGCCTATACTGAGATATGCAGTAACTACTTGCACATTAGGAGCCAATTCGCTACAGCGTCGTAAAGTGTGAGAGAGACAACTATATTCACGCTCCTTGAATTCTTCAAAGTATGCCAACAATTTAACACCTTCGAAGTCGGTGTCAGTATTTCATTTGAAAAATGTGCCGCAATCAGCTGCCCTGGCATTTACTTCGCATAAAAAATGAACATGTTCATTTCTATGGCGAAGTAAAGCAGGCAAGTGGCATGCAACCCTGCGCACATGATTACTTGACATCTCAGTATAAGCGAAAGTAAAGTATTTACTTCGAAGTACTTTTCAATTTTTTTTGCACGTATTTCTTATGGGAGCTTTACTTACTGCATATCTCAGTATAAGCTTTAACCCGGGGTTTATTTTCGGGTTAGATGATTTTTTTTTTATGCGTTTTGACATTTGAAACCCTGAGTTTCGCCGATAACCCTAACCCGGCCTAGTGAGAACATAGCATTATAGACTTCACACTACATTGAAAGGGAGGATTTATTGTGGACTTCTTAGATTGATATGGTAACGCTGCACAAAATTAAACGAATAATCGATTATTTTATCGGAAACCAGATGTTTAAATTTCTAGTTTCAAGTAATTTATGCGAAATGCATGAAATTAATTCCATCGTATGGATTTATATAACAAACAAACGATATTTCCATAGACTCTTTTGAAATAAAATCGAGGCTAAATGCTACCAAAATGTTTTTATTGTTTTTGTTGTTGTTTTAATTTTCAATTATCAGCTGTTTTAAAGAAGTCCACAATAGAAATCCACAATCAATTATAGTGTGTCACCCCAACATAGACTTTTTTCATTGTAGTATGAAGTCTATAGACTTTACACCATATGTCTGTCAATGCTTTTAGTCTACATGTTTCCAGATTCCTCGTTTTAAGCAGGAAAAATTTTGAGCTCTCATCTCTATCAAATATTACCCAGACTACAACCTATCGAAAATTTGAATCGTGTCAGAGATCACTTTCCAAACTGTGGCAGCCCCAAATGTCAATTCCAAAAAGAAACGGACACCTAATTTGCAAGCTATGCGTAATTTTCTAAAAAAAAAAAAAAAAAAAAAAAATTACAAACCTAGCCAAGAAGTCAAGACGATTTATCATCACTTCAGGTAATTATCGCACCCCGGCAACTCAAGTGACAAAATTCACAAATTTTGAGCTATGCTGTGGGTCTTGTTCATAAGTCACCTCTATACCTGCACTAAAAAATTCTACTCCGTTTTTAATATTATAAATAGCAAAAAAACAAAATCCGTTATGTCTTTTTTGTTGTTAATGATTTAATCAATGTTGCCAATTGTCAAAGAGCCTTATTTCGAGTTAGATCTTTTTTGATTATTCGAAGTGAGTTAAAATGAAAATTGAGACTCTTTACCTGTTAATTTTTCTTTCCATTGCCCAACTTTAAATCATTAAGGAGTCATAATCCAACATAAAACTGCAATGATTTCGTTCAAAGCACATCCAAAGGGACATAAGTTATAAAAACCTTTTTCCCAAAAAGCGTAAAAAGCAGTTCTCATAAACTCTGTTACATGAGCTTCTTAAAAGCTCTTCTTCGCAATAAACATCGTTATTATTATTTAAAAAAAAAAAAACCCTATAAGGTCAGAAACAGTTCCTCGCGTTTTCTTAAAAATAACAGATTTTGAGTTGTGGCACTTTAGTTTCCTGGATGCATTACATACATACATAGAGACATGTCATACATAAATAAGTCTTTAATTATGAAACCTGATATTTTTGATGATCGTCGCACTAAAGACACAGTTTAGAATCCAAACATACACAGCTGTTCGTTATGAGTATGATGATAAGTAAAAGAATTCAACGGCAAAGAATGTTAAGGTCTTATAATTTACTTGGTTAAGTGATCAGTTATCTTAAGGACATCATGGGAACAGCAACTTTCGGAAGGTGGTCAACAGTGAATCGTTAAATAATGTGAAAACAGCTAAACGGGCATTAAAACAACTTCATTTAAATTGCTAGTGCTTGCATCACATAAAAATGATATGTATGCGTCCTTGCTAAAACCACAAAGAACAAATGAGGTGAACTCATTGAATTTGTTTTGAGAAATGCAAAATAAAGGTTAAAGTGTTCGTGCTAGTTATGCGAGAAGAATGGTGACATAGTTCTAAGGAGATAACGAGACAGATCACCTGTAGTTAAAAAAAAAAAAAAAAAAAAAAACTCGGCAAAAATAAAAGTTATTCTGTTAAAAGGTATTTATTCCAGGGATCGAAAATAACAGTTATCAAAATATTGCTTTGACGCAAAAATGCAGATAAGTAGAAGAAAATGTCGGAGGACGAAAAGGAAAATATTCTTGTGATCCTTGTGACCTCTTCTTTAAAATCAGACATGCTTTTTATTATACCCGACACACTCTGTGTCGAGGGTATATTGCGTTTGTTTGGTTGTGTGTAACAGCCAGAACCAGTCGAGATAGACAATACAAAATATATATAGACACGATCAGCGTCACCAGGAGATTCGATTAAGACATGTCCGTCCGTTTGTCTGTCCATCTGACTGTCCGTCTGTCTGTCCGTCTGTCTGTCCGTCTGTCTGTCCGTCTGTCTGTATACAGTTAACTTATCGAAGGAGTTGAGCTATCTTGACAAAATTTGGTATGCGTGCTCACGGCTACATAAGTAAGAACAAGTTCGAGAATGGACCTGATCGGACCATTTTTAGGGGTACCTCCAGTACTAGGGTCTGTTACGAAAATCACAAAAACTGCTCTAAAATCGAAGTTTTTCAAGATATTTTGATGAAATTTGTTATTTGCACATGCTTAAAGGCAAGTAATACGATTTCCAAAAATTTAAAAAGTGGGCGAGGCAGAAGGGTGCTTTTAAAAAATTGTCCCCTATACCCGAAATTCAAATGGGACTTGAACGAAATTTGGCATTTATGCTTCCTTTGTAGCCATAAACATCCTCCCAAAAACTTTCTTTGGTCGGTTCATTCTTAAGGGTACCTCCAGTACTAGGGTGTGTCACAAAAATCCCGAAACTGCCTCAAAATCGGACTTTTTCGAAATATTTCAATGAAACTTAGGATTTGAGCGTATATCTAAGCCTCCGATTGGAATTCAAAAAAGTTGGAAAAGTGGGCGTGGAAAAGGGGCAGTTTTATAAAGAAATTTAACAAAAGTCGGTATATTGGGCCCCTTATGGCCTTAAACACCTCTTGATATTAAAAATTATTTGAACACGAGTGTCTGTGTCGGGTATTCTATTGTCAGGCTCGCCTGACTATAACACCCTTACTTGTTTTCCTTTTTCCCACATTTGTTTCTTTTGTTAAAATTTTGTATTTGACTGCTTTTTAAACATATTGGAAAATGAAATTATATCTGTAACTGATTGTATGACAGAGAAAAGGCGAAACTTTTCCACTTCACTTGTTGATGACTAAAAGTCTACTGAAATTGCCCAAATGTAGACCGATCACGAAAACTTGCATATAAATCCACTAAATCCTTCTTAAAGAACTTTTATCTGGTTGACTGAAACAAGAAGAAGGGGCTTTGTGGGAGGAAAACAGATAAAACTGTAGATAGGGCTATAATCCAAAAGGCAGAGAAAGATATTTTTGTGTCATTTCGTGACAATGCGAATGAAATTAACTCTGAATTCGTACTAAACAAATCAAACAGGTTTGTCCCAAGACACCTATGCAGAGTAATGTTGGCTGGACGCACGATCTGGAAAAAGAGGCACCTATCCAAAACAAACATTGCCATGCATTCAGTTAGTGCTTACACATGTATCTTAATTTAGCTCTACCTGGGAAAAATACGAAGTAGTAGTGAAGAAGAAGTGAAGAAGACACGATTTACTTCTGTTTTACTACTTCAATGCATTTTTTCCGAGGTAAAGCAAACTTTTGATACATTAGTGCTAACGAGAAATTAATGCATGGCAATATTTTTTTTAGGTAGAGCCGTATCCCCCCAAATTGTGCTTCCAGCCAACTTATCTACCCATAAGAGTCTTCAGACAAATTTGTTTGATAAATTTGGTCAGAATTAGGAGCTGATTTCATTCGCATTATCGCGATATGGCCTGAAAGGAATGTTCTTTGACTCTCGGATAACAGTCGTATCAACGGTTTTATCTATTTTCCCCCCACATAGCTTACATTTTATGTTTCAGTTTAGAAGGTATAGACCCATTACACTAGTTTACAGAATTTAAAAGTTTCGCGAGAGCAGAGACGAAATGATGGTTTTAAGACTAAATTGGGGTCGCTAATCACGAAAATGGCATCCGCTTTTTCCCCCAAAGAATAGTTTTTGAGATATGGGCCAAAAACGTGTTTTTTGGATACTTTACGAGATTATGTCAAATAACTCCAAAACGGCTCGTCTAAATAAAAAAAATTTTATCAGCATGAAAAATGAAATGGTTTGGGTTTGGTTTTGTGGTACGGTGTCTCTAATCCATTGTTTTATAATTTTTTAAGTACAAATTTTAATACAAAAAAGTTTGTTATTTTTTTAAATATTTTTAGTTAACAATGAAGCAGTAACAGTATGCATTAGGGTCATTCTTTTACAAAATGTACGGATTTTAGAAGAAAAAAATACTGATATCTCCGAATGCAATGAAAAATGGCATACTTCATGGTTGAACCAGTTTAATTCAAATATACTAGAAGATTTTTCTCTAAAAAAAAGATTTTAAAATTCAATTCATTTTACTCAAAAAAAAAAAATGTATCAAAAAATTACTCCCTTTTTCCAAGAGCTGTCACATTACATTTCTTGAGCCGTTTTTATTGAGTTTTCGTCTTTTAACGAAGCTGCGTAGCCTGCTTTAGTCAAAATAACACTGCGTGTAGTGATGACGTCGCAAATAATGGAAAAAGAAAAGCGTTTTTCAAATAAGACTAAAATTTAAAACTGGGAAGAACCAAATGCCTGCAATAAATAATTAGCGTGCAAGCGCAACTACATTTTTATACCCAGCGTAAGCGGGGTATATTAGTTTTGTGCAAATCTTGTAACAGGAAGAATTAAGCTCCGGAGATATAGACAAATATATATAAAAATGATCAGGATCAAAAACTGAATCGATTTAGACATGTCCGTCTGTCCGTCCTTCCGGCCGTCCATCTGTCCGTCCGTCTGTGGTCGAATCTCCTCCGAAACGGCTGGACCAATCAAGTCGAAATTTGGCACAAAGGTATATCGCGGTCCGAGTATGATCCTAAGTAAAAATGTGAGGCATCCGCCCACTGCCACGCCCACAAATGAATTTAATGTGTTTTCAGTAAAATGCCCGTAACTTGCGAACCACTCAACAGATTTCATTGATATTTGGTGTACTAGGAAATTACAGAAAGGGACATATCCTGGAAAAAAATGGACGCCGTTTTCCTCGAGCCACGCCCACAAATAAGGGCTTATCGTAACTTGTGAAGTTACAGGCGTAGAAGCTTCATATTCGCAACATATGTTGACCAAGGCGAATGAAAGGTGTAGCCAAAAAATTTATATGGCCCGCCCACTGACACGCCCACAAATGGAGCATTTTTCGTAACTTCCGAAGTAAAAGGCGTAGAAGCTTCGAATTCGCAACATAGGTTCACCAAGGCGAATGAAAGGTGAAGGGAAAATTTTTTTGTGGCCCGTCCACTGCCACGCTCACAAATAAAGATTTTTCGTAACTTCCGAAGTAAAAGGCGTAGAAGCTTCAAATTCGCAACATAGGTTCACCAAGGCGAATGAAAGGTGTAGGTAAAAATTTTATGTGGCCCGCCCAATGCCACGCCCACAAATGAAGATTTTTCGTAACTTCCGAAGTAAAAGGCGTAGAAGCTTCAAATTCGCAACATAGGTTCACCAAGGCGAATGAAAGGTGTAGGGAAATAATTTATTTTGCCCTCCCACTGCCACGCCCACAAATGGAGAAGCAAAACATAGTGCGCTCATAATGTCGGGACGCTGGGTATTTCAAAGTCGGGCTCGACCGACTTTAGCTTTCTTACTTGTTTCGACATTGCTTAGGACTGGACAGGGCCGTTTAAAGCTGGAAACAGTCAAATCGTACACTATCGTTACGTGCGAGCTGATTGAACCTAGTATATGAAGAATGTGTGTTTATATGCTGCTAGTCAAAACGTATCGTAGCGTAACGTGGTGGATGAACCTATTGAATTTAGATTTTTTACGTGTTAGCTGATTCGTTGAGAATGAAATTATTGTGGTCAGCAGACATTACAAACCAAAGGAAAGATAATTGAATTAGTAATGCAAAATAATTGCATTTATAATAAATATTCGGTTGGATATAAAAACATAGAAGCCAAATGCTGATGCCAACCCAAATAGACAGCTATGATATTCATACAATGATTTCAAGGGATGCATGAAAATTGTCAACAATTTGATAACAATTCTAGTCCTCAAAATATGTTTTCAAAACTACATCAAATTGACTTCATTGCACGATCTCATATCATGACATGAATAATGAATAATATGAGTATGAGGTCAATATGTAACCATTTACTGAAATCATAATTTGCTCTCAAGTTGAGCACATTTTGTCCCTCATAAGCAACACATACTTTCAGCATCGTTTGAGTCATGCATGATGTCAAGATGATGCGAATATGTTGTGTTTTGTCTATTTGGGAAGGTGTATTTAATAAGGTGATAGCAGTTCACATACATATGTCTTTTTCTTCTCCAAGTTTTTTTTTAGTACAAGCAGCTGTGAGAATCAAATTTTTCAATTTGAAAATTTTTGATTTTGATATTTCATCGTACTGCAACAACAAAATTCAAAAAACAACTATAAAATCCCTTGTTGTTGTCGTCGAGCTCAAAATATCTTGACATTTTGTCGTACTTGCAACAAAAAATGGTCCCTATTGTTTTTCTGGAGTTGTATTTGTTGTAGAACCGCTATCACCTTATTAAGTACACCTTGGCTGATGCGTTGCTTCGTTTTGACTATGTGCTACCTGTCAGCCACGTCACGATACGATTTTGCACGATACGATCAGTGCTGTCGTTTTTGAATCTTGGAAAAGCAGTGGTAGCAAAATATTAAATAAATGGTAGTTTTTTCAAAATAAAAGTAGTATCTAAAGTTTAGATTCTAAACATTGAGGTATGTCCATCTCTATACCTCACTTTTGTGCTTATGATTTTATTTAACGCTATTCTGAAAAATATTTTTTTTTATCAAGCCAAGGTTACTTTATATATGGGCATTTCCCAACGGACGCGACACTTAAATGAGCAATTTTAAGGCCTGAATTCAAGTATGCGGTAAATAGTACTTTTGCTTCTCAACACTTGCGTGCAGCTTATGTGGAATTTTATATTTTTCATAGTTTTGTTAGGATATAGGGTGCAAAGCGCTCAGACTAGTGTCGAGCGTATAACCGCACCCTTATTCCTACTTTCAAATACAGGGTGCAAAGCGCTCAGACGGAGTCGAGCGTATAATCGCACCTATATTCCTATTGCCTATTACAGGCTAGACTCAAAGCTAGCCCCAGGGAAGTATTTAAATTTTGCATACTGGTACAACGTATGCAACGCGATAACCTAAAACTTCAGCCTGAAGAAATAAAGTATTCTTCTAGTGGCTCTAATGCCAGAAATGCTTATTTAATAGTGAAAGCGCTTGAAGTACCGCCCTCGCAAAATCATCCCACTGCTCCAGGGAATTATCCAATACAAAACCAAGAAGAATCCGAGATCAACAACAGACGTTGAGCTTTCTGTTAACAGCGGTTCAAAAGCTCCTGCTAATAACGTAGGTGATCCAGCAGTGCAGACAGGCATGGATCGGTACATTAAGATTAAAAGGAAACTTAGCCCACAGAAATCAAATGTGGGTAAAGCGAAAATAAATAAAACAAAATCTGACGCTAACCCATCGAACGCGTTAAGTGGAAATAGATTTGCGGCTCTAAGCACAGAGCCCACTGAGACCTCTGATACATCAAAGGATGGTGGAGAAAAATCACCAAAACCGCCTCCAGTATATCTTCGAGAGCGTAGCTCCAACAATTTGGTCACGAGCCTGACCCAGTTAATTGGAAAGGAGTCCTTCCACATCATGCATCTTACTAGAGGAAATGTTCATGAGACCAAAATTCAGGTCTATAATGTAAATAATTACAGAATTGGCACTAAATTCCTTGACGACAACAAAAAAAAGCTACTACACGTATCAGCTTAAAAGCAGCAAAGACCTTAGTGTAGTTATTAATGGCATTGAATCAGATGTAGATCCTGGGGAAATTAAACAAGCTCTAGGGGGAAAAGGCTTTAAAATTAGGAACGTAATGAACATTTTCAATAAGAATAAAACCCCACAGCCGATGTTCAAAGAAGAACTTAGTCCGGTTAACTTAAACTAAAAAAAAAATGAGACTCATCCAATCTACGGATTACAATATCTTCTTCACCGTACAGTTGTAATAGAAGAACCACATAAGCGTACTGGCCCTGTCCAATGTACTAATTGCCAAGAATATGGCCATACTAAGTTCTACTGCACCCTACGCATGGCCTGCGTCGTATGCGGAGAATTTCACAGCTCTGAAAACTGTTATAAAAATAAAACTGACAAAAAGTGCAGCAACTGTGGTGGAGATCACACAGCAAATTAAAGGGAATGTCCATTATATAAAGGAACTAAAAAATCATATGTCAGAAAAAAAGCAAGCCAATCGTAATAGGTCGAATCAAAATGCATTCCTAAACCCAATTTTCTCACAACCAAATAAATTCAGCGTTCCGGTGACTAATGCTCCTCGTCCACTACGCTATCAACGCACGTATACGTTCCTCAACTTGTTCAACGCTAGTGTATGAGGCCTTCAATTTCAATCAACCAACAAAAAAAGCGCGTTGCGCAACCGTTCTTAAACGCGTGCCCCATCAAGTGTACGAGGCTCAAGTTGCGATGCGAACAACGTTGAAGCACGAGTTGAACAGTAATGTGCTGCACATTATCTCATCAACGCGTTCGTCAATTTTGTTTGGTAAATTTTGCGTGATAGTGAATTGCGTTGAGCGATTTCAAGTCTGTGTGTGTTTAGTGCTGTGAATTTATTCATGCGTTGATAAATTTATAACAGCATTACCACCGTTGCCGTAGCCAATTTTTATTTGTAGCCATAACCGAGAAATGTAAAAAAATACCCAAAAGCTTTTTTTATACAAATAACAAAATATTGGTACCTAAGTTTGTTAAACTTTTTGTAGTTTATTCTTTAAGCGCTCATATTACCAAACATATATAAAAAAGTTTCAATTTATAAATAACTTCAATAGTGAAACTACAAGTAGATTTTTATTTAAAAATTTTAATAATGACCAACATTAGGGACATTTTCGCCGATTCAAAAAAAAAAAAGTTTCCATAGGGGAAAAAATATTTTGGATTTTTTTTAACCCACCGCTGGGCAACCCCCGAGGCTGAAAGTTAAAGTAATCCCATTGACGATGTGGACATAATTTGTAGATGATTTCAATACGATCATTTTGGCATATTGCTTATATATCTGCGACATCTGTTTCCGAGATATGTATACTAAAAAAAATTGAATCGGGCAGTTCTTAAATAACAGTATCTTTCAAGAGGTTTTTAGGGTTCTTAATCCGCATCCGATATGCCATAATGTACATATCACCATCAATTTTTACCATCACCATTTACAGCTGTTAGCTGCACAGTCTGTTTATTGAGTTTGCAACGGTGCCGTAGCAATTCTGTTTTGCGTGGGGGGAAAAATAATTTTTTCAATTTAAACGTCTATTTTAATTAAAACCATATTACTAGCACGCTTTCAATGCAAGCGTTTAACGGACCTTAAGGAATCGTTTCGAATGAATACTTTTTTAAAGTGTGTTCGAAATAATCAGCTGTTCTTCTTAGAGCTATTGTACACGAGACGTTATAAGCGGGGAAGGCAAACAGTTCAATTCAAAAAGTGCTGCCACACGCATGATTTTTTCTCTCTTATAGCTTACATTTTTCCTACTCTCCTAGAAAAATCCCCTTTTTTAAACAAGTATGCTTATAAGGTGGTTGAGCCAAATAAAACCAACGCCTTTATAAGGCCCGATTTTCAGAAAACATATTTCTAGCACTGTCAGCATAATGACTTTTGGCATAGTCTAAAGCGTTTATATTTACTTCACAAAGCAAACAAAATTGCGTCGATTGTGTAGCTGAGTGAATAGTAATCTTCCAACAAAGTCTACAGGGTGCCGTGACTTAACCCCCATTGACTTAACGCCCATGGGCGTTATGTCCGTGAGCAAAGCGGACATAAGGCCAATATTCGGGTTTGGCCTTATGTCCGCCCTGCTCACGGACATAACTCCCATGGGCGATGTGACCGATTGATAAAAAAAATTGTTTTTGTTTTTTTAATTTTTATTTAAAAAAATATTTCATTTGTACTTTTTACCGAAGTTCGGCAAAATGGGCATAAGAAAAGTGTCCCGGCTTGTGAATGTCTTTCTTTAAGTGTGTCGCAGCATTCGCAACAAACTTTTGCATGACGGCATGGTTGGAATAAGAAGCTTTTTTGATTTTTGTAGCATATCTCGCACAAAATTCCGTCGGTTTGAATTTGTTCTTCTTCGTCATCCGATTCGGCAGAGCTATTACATTTAGCTTGAAGGTCACATATTCGGTCATCGAAGATACAATTTTAGCCATTGGTCATTGCCATAAGAAACGATTTCAGCCCAATTTTTTTGATTTGAGGTCCTCCGTTAAGCGCCCAATTAGATGACTTCTGTCTTTCGAACGCTTTTTCTGTTGCTGAGTACTGTTGATAGCGCCGTCTTAAGCCTTTTCCAAATCATAATACTTTTGGCACTCGTCCTGTTTTATAATTTTTAGAAATTCCCAAAAAGATCCGTGTTTTGGTATGATTGTACTTAGATAGCAGTTGTATCCTTCAAGAGCGTTAGTGGTTCTTACATTACGACCAAACACTGAAAAGGATTCTGGTGTTTTCTGCAATTTCGTAAATGTTCGCGTAAAATATATAGTTTTATTTTATAGGTATATTCTCTGTTGTAACAAAATTTATTACCTTTTTATACCCAGCGTAAGCGGGGTATATTAGTTTTGTGCGAATCTTGTAACAGGGAGAACTAAGCTCCGGAGATATAGAAAAATATATATAGAAATGATCAGGATCAAAAACTGAATCGATTTAGACATGTCCGTCTGTCCGTCCGTCCGTCTGTCCGTCTGTCCGTCCGTCCGTCTGTCCGTCCGTCCGTGGTCGGATCTCCTCCGAAACGGCTGGACCAATCAAGTCGAAATTTGGCACACAGGTATATCGGGATCCGAGTATGATCCTAAGTAAAAATGGGAGACATCCGCCCACTGCCACGCCCACAAATGAATATAATGTGTTTTCAGTAAATTGCTTGTAACTTGCGAACCACTCAACACATTCCATTGATATTTGGTGTACTGGTAAACTACGAAAATGGACATATCCTGGAAAAAATGGACGCCGCCCTCCATGAGCCACGCCCACAAATAAGCCCACAAATAAGGGCTTATCGTAACTTGTGAAGTAAAAGGCGTAGAAGCTTCAAACTCGCAACATAGGTTGACCAAGGCGAATGAAAGGTGTAGGAACAAATTTTATGAGGCCCGCCCACTGCCACGCCCACAAATGGAGATTTTTCGTAACTTCCGAAGTAAAAAGCGTAGAAGCTTCAAATTCGCAACATAGGTTGACCAAGGCGAATGAAAGGTGTAGGAAAAATTTTATGTGGTTCGCCCACTGCCACGCCCACAAATGAAGACTTTTCGGAACTTCCGAGGTAAAAGGCGTAGAAGCTTCAAAATCGCAACATAGGTTGACAAAGACAAATGAAAGGTGTAGGAACAAAAATTTATGTAGCCCGCCCACTGCCACGCCCACAAATGGAGAATTTTCGTAACTTCCGAAGTAAAAGGCGTAGAAGCTTCAAATTCGCAACATAGGTTCACCAAGGCGAATGAAAGGTGTAGGGAAATAATTTTTGTGGCCCTCCCACTGCCACGCCCATAAATAGAGAAGCAAAACATAGTGCGCTCATAACGTCGGGACGCTGGGTATTTCAAAGTCGGGCTTGACCGACTTTAGCTTTCTTACTTGTTTAACCACTGCTTTTCGAAATAATGAAGAAATCGTTCGAATACATTTCCTCCGTTTGCGTTTAAGAACTTCATATTAGAAAAAATTTCAAGTTTACAAAGACCGAACGCTTCGTTTATATCGGCAGGACTTAATAATGGGAGTGTCAATATTTTTTTTAAAACTCGATTTGCATCTACATTCTTCCGCATCATCAACGTCAGCTCGCCGAGTTTGGAAGCCTTTCGTCTAAGCACCTGACAATAATGGAACCAACATCCTTTCAGTGACGCTGCTGGAAAAACGTTTTTCAACGCTTTTCGAAGGGATTGTTCACAGTCCGTAAGGACCGATTGTGGTTTCATATCGAAAATGTTACATTTTATGTATCGGAAAATGTGTTCGTAGGCATGATTAGTTTTATTCGTCATGAGAACAAACGCGAAAGGAAAAACCTGAGATGTTTTATATTTTAACAACGATAATACTAATCTTTATGTTAAAATAACAATTAAAATTTGTAACGCAAAGATACAAATCGCAAAATGTTATGTTGTTTTTTTAAATTTGTATTTAGGGCCTGTTAAAAAGTCTCTTCCATCTTGCTCTGGCACATATCGAACTCCGCCATTAAGTCGGCCTTGCTAAAGATTTCCAGAAAGTCCTTAGGGGACTTCGGTTGTTTTGGCATTGACTTCGTCTTTAATCGGCGCAGGTGTCGTTGCATTTTAGCGAAATCTACCAATTTTCCTCCTCCAGAGTGATCAAGCTGGCATTCTTCATTGAAGGCCAACCGTACTCTATTGCGCTGCAGTGTTGGTTTTGACACCGCGTCCTTGATCTGGCGAAGCATTTTGAATTTTTGGACCCTTTCTTCTTGATCGCCGTGACTGCTATGGAGCTGGTTAGTCGCAATATGGAAACATTTTCCATTCTCCTCATCATACGAAAGTGATGCCTTGCATCCACTCTCATAGCAAATGTAACGCTTGATTTTAATACGTTTATTTTGGTTCATGTACTGCGTTTTGTATTTGTAAGAGCTGTTTTTCCTCTGGAATGTAAATCAATACACTGCCAGCACGTGCACCATTCACAAATTCAAAACTTTGGCACTCAGACATTTTAATTATTCACTGTCTTAATTGATTGTTAATGCAAATCACTCATTTATATAGCAACTGTTTCAAAACCAAATGAGAAATACAAATAATATTTATAGAAAATATCAAAAACTGCAAAAAAGGGCTTACTTTGTTAAAATGAATCCGAGAAAATAAAATAATAATTTTGGCGTTAAGTCCCAAAAAATTTTGGCGTTATGTCCGTGAGCAGGGCGGACATAAGGCCAAATCCGAATTTTGGCCTTATGTCCGCTTTGCTCACGGACATAACGCCCATAGTCGTTAAGTCCATGGGGTTAAGTCATGGCACCAGTCTACAGAAGTAGAAAACATTGTGCTTGATCTAATTTCGCTTGAGAAGAAGAACAATGTTTTTCTAAAAGTTGTTGATAATTTTGTAAAGTCTTGATGCCCATACCAAAAGTCGGATTTATTCAAAGGATGGAAAAAACCCATGGCATTGCTGTATTCCGAATAAAACGTTTTAATATATTGAGTGGTTTTAATAAGGCATACAATAGTCACCTTGCAACTGGTTCTTAAAAAATTTTTTTTTGGAGGCCCTAAATGGACCTTAATATACCAAGCAGTTAAAAACAATGAGAAAGAAGGCCTTTCACTGCAATGGGCAGCAAGTTAACAAAATTATTATCGATAATGCCTTGAACCTGCACTTGAATATACAACTTTGAGTTTTAAAAATATTATTTTACATAAGAAGAGCTGGGAAGAGTATTTATTTAAATTTTTGATCTCAAACAATACTTACAATGAAATCAGATAAAATTTTTATCTTTTTCTTTAATTGTTCGCACGTTTTTGAGAGCAATCAGAATTGGGCCTTATTAAGACATGGGGTTTCGTAATACGGCAAAAAAAGGACAATTTCTAAAATGTCTTAACTGAATACTTTTAAACACTTTTTGTACTTTTTTTACATTTTCGGAAAAGAAGGTTAAATAAAAGTGATTAAGATCCAAACTCTCTCTAAGTTTAACCAATTTCCGACTTTCCAACGTCTTTAACACGCCTTTGTGAACAACCCTATAGTTTTAAAAATTCACATTTTCCCCTTTTTGCCTTATACCCAAAAATGGGGAAATTTCCATTATCTAGCAGCACTTTAATTGATGAAACCGTTTTTCCGATACGAATTGACAAAGAAATAAAAAATATAGTGCATGAAAAGACAAATTAAGAACAAAACCTGGAAACCATTCTTTTAAGATTCAATAAACTAAAAAATCGCAAAGTGCAATTATATTAAATATGATTGAATATCATTGTATTTTCGATTGTCATGTATTTTTCTCCTTTTTTAATTTTTTTCATGGGAAAAAACATATATGCGTGGGGGGGCCAAGCCCCCTTTTGCCCCTATGGTTGCACTGGTTTGCAAACGCTAATGCTTCGACTTGTGTACGAGGCTATCAACGCGTGCGTCAACACAGTGCTTGAAATGCGTGCAACTCAAGTTTACACACTATTTTTTGCCGAATTCGTTAAACGTCATCAACTAAGTGTGCGAGGTATTTCAACAATTGATGAAGTTCATCAACTAGGTGTACGAGGTCTTTCAACAATTGATGAAGTTCATCAACTAGGTGTACGAGGTCTTTCAACAATTGATGAAGTTCATCAACTAGGTGTACGAGGTCTTTCAACAATTGATGAAGTTCATCAACTAGGTGTACGAGGTCTTTCAACAATTGATGAAGTTCATCAACTAGGTGTACGAGGATCGCAACGCGTTCAACGCATCGCAGTTCAATCTTGTATAAGAACGCGTTGATCAATCTGAAACGCCACCAGATGCGCACAAGTGTACGAGGGTATATATTAAGCTATTTAATTTAGGAACTCGTTGAAGCGTTGCATGCGTGCGTTGATGTCATAGTGTACGAGAGGCATTAAGCAATTGCTTCATAACGCCGTGAGAATAAGCTAAATATTAACACAATTAGTTAAACAAGATAAATCTGTATTATAAGTGATAAGAAATCGAAAATCGAATTTCATCATTAAACAAGTAAGGCTGTTATAGTCAGGCGACCCTGACAATAGAATACCCGACACAGACACACATGTTCAAGTAATATTTAATATCAAGAGGTGTTTAAGGCCGTATGGGGCCCAAAACAGGGACGGATCGTGAAGTGACTGAATGGGGCGGCTGGAAAAAAATGATTCCCAGATATTTTCAGATATTTTAAAACAGCAAAAAGCAGGTTTCTTCATCCCCTTTCAGCCCGTACCTGGATCCACCATTGGCACAATATACCGACGTTTGTTAAATTTCTTTATGAAAGCCGCCCCTTTGCCACCCCCACTTTTCCAATTTTTTTGATTTCTAATCGGAGGCTTAAATAAACGTTCAAATTCTAAGTTTCATTGAAATATTTCGAAATATTTATTGGGGCAGTTTTCAGATTTTTGTATCAGACCCTATCACTGGATGTACCCTTAATAATGAAGCTTTTTTTTTTTTTTTTTTTATTTAAACTTTGCTTCTCTTTACTGGATCTTCCTTTGGGTGGGAACTAACAGTAATTATTCAAATCTTATTTTTTAAATATAACTTAACTATTTATACAGAGATATAATAGTTTTGATTCCAACGGGCCTCTATTTGAGAAACTGGGCTGCTGAGGACTTATTACTGTTAATAATGAAGCTATCACAGAAAATTTCGGAGAGCATGTTTATGGCTACGAAAGATGCATAAGTGCCAAATTTCGTTCAAGTTCCATTTTAATTTCGGGCCACGACCACTTTTACAATTTTTGGAAATTGAATAACTTGGCTTTAAATATGTTCAATTACCAAATTTCATCAAAATATCTTGAAAAACTCGATCTTAGAGCAGTTTTGGTGATTTTCATAACAGACCCCTCAAAAATTGTCCGATCGAGTCCATTCTCGAACTTGATCTTACTCATGTCCCTGCTAACACGCATACCGTCGTCAAGATAGCTGAGCTCTTTCGATAAGAAAACTGTATACAGACAGACGGACATGGCTAAATCGAATCTCCTGGTAACTCTGATGATAATTCATCTCAACTTAAAAATTTTTCTGCTCCGGCAATTATCGTAGACTAATAATGATGAGAGTGTTTTGGGAAGTATTATTTGGAATATCTCAGAGTACATTTTGATGGTAGCTCATACCACAAAACTTCAACTCATACTCGTACATAAATATGGGCCAAAGAGTGGACAAAAAAAATTTTTCGGGAAAAATGAAAAAAAAAACTTTATAAAAAAACTTTTTTATATCATTCACAACAAACATGACCAAAAAAGCCCAAAAATAAAACAGCAACAAAACAGAAAAATATTGGCCAAACTTAAAAAGCAAAATTTTTTTGAATTAATTGTATGAAGCTGTGAAATTTATTTAAAATAAACAAAAATTATTTTTCTGCCTCTAGCAAAAAGTTTTGGACCCACCCCCCTCCCCCCCTTTTCCAAATCCTGGATCCGCCACTGAGCAGCTTTCATTGAAGGTAGTCAAGTTGAGGTTATTTATACAGAATTCTTAAAAGCATTTGATAAAGTTTCTCATTCCGTCCTTCTTCAAAAATTAAAAGGTTTGGGATTCCATTCAATTCCATAGAATCTTATCTAAGGAATCGCATGTGCATTGTTCGTGTTGAAGACGCATTTTCTAAACCGTTCGTGGCAACATCTGGAGTTCCACAGGGAAGCATTCTAAGGCCATTGTTATTTATTTTATTCATAAATGATATAACTTACACAATCAAATTCTGGAAATTCTTACTCTATGCTGATGACCTGAAAATCGTTGGTAAAATTACATCTTGCTATGATGCTTCTAGATTACAATATGATCTTAATTCAGTCAATGAATGGTGCACTCTGAATAATTTATTCCTAAACCCGAACAAATCTTCCGTTGTTTCCTTCTCAAAATCAGATTTACGAGTGAATTCAATATTCGTTCGGATTGAACGTATCCAAAATACTTTCATTCGATTTGGCCTTAGATTGTTCAGATTCAAAGAGGCAATTCCATCATATGAAATCCGCTGTAAGTTAATTGATATAAAGCCACTTGAAAATAGAAGAGCTATTCTTTCAGTGATGTTTGTTTCAGATATCATCAGCGGAAGAGTAGATTGTATTGGTCTCCTAACGCTTATTAATTTTAATGTGCCTTGCAGGCAGCTGCGTTTTAATGAGTATTTTTTTTTGGAAACCTGTAGATCAAATTATGCTTTAAACTCGCATATTTATAAAACGCTAAGAACTTTATACTTTCTCTTTAGAAATAATTCAGAGCTTGATTTTTATCATCCTTAAGATGTAATTGAAAGAATCCTCAATGGTTTACTTTAAGATATCGAACTTTGGAAAAATGTAGTTTAGTCTTTCAATTGCCATCCGTTAGTCTGTAAGAACAAGTGTTCATTGACTTATTAAATAAATAAATATGTAGTAGCTGGGAACTGAATCATAAACAACAGAGAAGACTGAAAGTCGGGAAGTATTTCGAAGAAATAAAATCAAACTAATAAAATAATGTGTTCGGAAGAGGAAACATATGAGGCGAACGTTCGGATTGCCGCATACAACCAAGCAGATTTTGAATTTGAAGAAGATTTGGATTGCATTTCGTTATTGTTGGCCATCGGGCATTTTCTTTGTTATCACACTAGCATAGGAATATGATTTTAGCATCGATGTAGGCCCATCGATGCATTGATGGAAATCGCTATATTTTTCGATACATTGGATCGAAGATACGCAGCGATGTATTGTTTCAAGTCGCATCCCTACACTAGCACAATCAGCCCTATTTTAAATGAGTATTCCCCTGGAGCTTTTCCCCAGGAATTTTTCTCCGCGGAAAAAAGAAGCATTCTAAACGTCAACAAAAGAAACAAGTTGAGTTGTGTCATAGGACACCAGATAAGAACGAAGTTCATTATGGTATTTATAAATGTTAGTAAATATAATTCGCAGCAAGGTTTTTCGCAAAACTCTATTGTTTTTATTAATCGAAAAATATATGTATACAAGACGGCTGTTTGTTGTTTTCAACTGTTTTTAACAAGCGAAAATGCGATACAGTATATTCTGCTTAGCTGCATTCAATTATTTTCCAGACAATTTTATGCACTTACGCGAAAAACGCACCTACCCGAAATTTTTTGCTGTATTTTTGAGTAACATATCAGAATGTCTTTAACAACACTTGAATTCTTAAAAGAACGCCGTCCAAATATTAATTTTATTAACAAACAAGTAAGAAAGCTAAAAATTGAAATACCCAGCGTCCCGACGTTATGAGCGCACTATGTTTTGCTTCTCTATTTATGGGCGTGGCAGTGGGAGGGCCACATAAATTATTTCCCTACACCTTTCATTCGTCTTGGTCAACCTATGTTGCGAATTTGAAGTTTCTACGCCTTTTACTTCACAAGTTACGATAAGCCCTTATTTGTGGGCTTGGCTCACGGAGAGCGGCGTCCATTTTTTTCCCAGGATATGTCCCTTTTCGTAGTTTACCAGTACACCAAATATCAATGGAATGTGTTGAGTGGTTCGCAAGTTACAAGCATTTTACTGAAAACACATGATTTATTTGTGGGCGTGGCAGTGAGCGGATGTCTTCCATTTTTAGTTAGGATCATACTCGGACCCCGATATACCTGTGTGCCACATTTCGACTTGATTGGTCCAGCCGTTTCGGAGGAGATCCGGACACGGACGGACGGACAGACGGACATGTCTAAATCGAATTTTTGATCCTGATCAAGAATATATATATATATATGTCTATATCTACGGAGCGTTATTCTGGCTGTTACAAGATACCGTAATATACGTTGCTTACGCTGGGTATAAAAACAAATAAGTACTTTGACTTACTTTCGCTACTTGAACGCATACGCTTATTACAAGTAATCGGACTCACAGGGTTGCATTTAAGTCACACATTTCCTATATTTCTGTCAACCTGTCATCGAAATTCCAACTCTGATTTGCTTTCTTCAAAGTAGTGAGCTCGTTACTTCCTCTCAATTAACTTTAACAGCGTTGAGCCCTCAAAGTGCTAAGTTAGATAAGCAGAATATACTGGAACTGAAAAAGCATACGTGCAAAGGGTTTTCCATCGCAAATGAGATAGTCTCGAAAATGCGAATTTTCATACATAAAGATGTTTTAAAGTATCGATATTTTTCACACCGATATTACATCCGCAGCCCCCGGAGTACAGACGATGATTTTAAATATGTTTTAATTATGTACGAATTGACGTATACTTTGATAGCGCAAAAAAATTATAAGCTACCTAAAATGCCCTTATATATTTGCAACAACCTACTAATCGGAGTTATTCTAAAAACGTTCAGTCTGGCAACACCACATATTGTTTTGTTTTGTTTTGTTTGAATGCACTTATGCTTGTGTGTGTCTGTGTAGTTTCTGAATTTAATAATTAATTGTTTTTTCGGGATATCGTCGGAAATAAGTGTCGCCTAAAAAAGTATAATATAATATCTCAGCCGCATCAGGAAGTCATTTTACGTAAATATATGTATATTTCTTTCTTTTTGCAAAGGTTATTATATCCTTTTTTGCGAACTTCAATTTAGGTAACGCGGATTTTATAGCGGTTTTTCACTTTTTCTCGACTAGGTCCCCTGTCGCTATCGTTTCATAAAGAACTTCGTTCTAAAAATTTGACGACATTTGCTTAAAATCTTACATATACTTGGTTCCTTTATAATCACTTTTCATGTGTGCTTAGGTTCTCCAGTGTGCTTAGAAAGGGAAATATTTTGAATCGGGCTTAATGTCATATTTCTGTCGCGCAGAAACTGAAATCAGTTATGAAAAATTGTTTCAGTTTCAGTCTCCGAGCGACATTTTCAGTCGACATTTCTGTTGGCGCCAAATTTGCAAAATTCAGTCACCGTTTTTATACCCGACACACTCTGTGTCGAGGGTATATTGCGTTTGTGTGGTTGTGTGTAACACCCACAACCAATCGATATAGACCATACAAAATATATATAGAAATGATCAGCGTCACCAGGAGATCCGACTTAGACATGCCCGTCTGTCCGTCTGTCTGTATACAGTTTTCTTTTCGAAGGAGCTATCTTGACAAAATTTGTTATGCGTGCTCACGGGGACATGAGTAAAACTATGTTCGAGAATGGACCCGATCGGACTATTTTTAGGGGTACCTCCAGTACCAGGGTCTATTACGAAAATCACAAAAATTCCTCTAAAATCGAAGTTTTTCAAGATGTTTTGATGAAATTTGGTATTTGAACATGTTTAAAGGAAATTATTGGAAAAAATTGAAAAAAGTGGGCGTGGTAGAAGGGCGGTTTTCGAAAATTCTCCTACACCCGAAATTCAAATGGGACTTGAACGAAAATTGGCACTTGTGCTTCCTTTGCAGCCCTAAACATCCTCTCCAAAAATTTCTTTGATTGGTCCATTATTAAGGGTACCTCCAGTGCTAGGGTCTGTCACAAAAATCTCAAAACTGTCTCAAAATCGTACTTTTTCGAAATATTTCAAGGAAACTTAGGATTTGAGCGTATATCTAAGCCTCCGATTAGAATTCAAAAAAGTTGGAAAAGTGGGCGTGGAAAAGGGGCAGTTTTATAAAGAAATTTAACAAAAGTCGGTATATTGGGCCCCTTATGGCCTTAAACACCTCTTGATATTAAAAATTATTTTAACATGTGTGTCCTTGTCGGGTATTTTATTGTCAGGCTCGCCTGACTAAAACACCCTTACTTGTTTTTGTTTCAGTCGCTTTTGTATGGAATTCAGTTTCAATTTCGGTTTCGGTTCCTAGCGACTACACGGCTTGTCAATGTAAGAAAATTACTTTTTAAAAGGTTTTATCTAGTTTGCCCTGTTTGCTTTTTGGGGTCAAATCTTATAACTAAAATTCGACCCCCTTCCTGTTGGCGGATTGATCTGAAACTTGATACACACCTTAAGTTATGACTAAAGAATCCAATCCCGCACCAGAATTTCATTCCCGCAATCACGCGGGATTGATCATCTATATCCCGCGGGATCTGTATACAGTTTTCTGACGAAAGGAGTTGAGCTATCTTGACGAAATTTGGTATGCGTGTTGGCAGGGATATGATTAATATCACTAAGCAAATAACATATGCTATTTGCTTCGTGTTAATATCAAGTTCGGGAAAGGACTGGACCGCCACATTTTTAGGGGTACCTCCAAAACTATAATCTGAATTTCACAAAAACTGCTTTTAAATATAAATTTTGCAACACATTTTGATGAAATTTGACGGTTAAACATATTTAAAGACAATTAAAGTGATTAAGAAAATTGAAAAAAATGGGGAAACAGAAGGGCGGATTTTGAAAATTGCCTCCTACTCCCGAAATTCAAATCGGACTTGCACGAAAGTTGGCATGTATGCCTCATTTGTAGCCATAAACACCCTCTCCAGAAACTGTCTTGATCGGTCTTTTATTAAGGGTACCTCCAGTGTTAGGGTCTGTAACAAAAATCCCATGGCAGGGGCATAACGGTGGTTTTCATAAAGAAATTGAACCAAAGTCATACAGACTTTAGGCCCTTAAAAATCTCTTGATTTCTTTCTTAATGGTCCTGTTGTTTCAAAATTTATTTAAACATGAGTTTCTGCACAGAGAAAACGATACCACATAAAATAGAAGAAAAACAATAAGATTTCTCCATGGTTTTTATCCAAGAAGATTGTTTTATTGAAACCATAGAGAAAAACTTATCGTTTATTTTAATGAAAAATTGAACGAAAAGTTAAGAAGATAACTTATAATTTTGATAGGAATTGTTGTAAAAAACAAGGTCGGCGGTTCGATCCCTGCTCCAGTGAGCGTCGTTTTTTTTTTTTTTTTGGAAAAGTAACATATTTTACATACAATACTACAAGCGACACTCTCTAAATTTTTTGAATTTGCTTGTAGGTATGATAAGAATATTCGGGTGCGATAGAGACAGAGAACAGTTTACATGAGCGCGACTGAAAAAGATAGAGTTTTGTCAACGACTGCTGTGGTGAACAGTTCAACAGCCTTGCAGGAAGTATTAGTAGTTAAGCTGCAGCGTCTTACTAGTTCTAATTCCACCAGCACTGGTTCTTCTTTATACCCCTGGTTATGTATTACTCTGTACAAAATTAACATTACGTGTGGGCTAAAAATCACTAATTGTACACTTGAACTAACGCTTTTTTAGTGATTTGGGAACCAATTGGGTAAATTGGGTATAGTAAAACACTAGTTCCTTTGAAAGATTATTGACCATATTTTGTGGTTTTTTGGTTATTTTTGTTCTACAATTTTTTAGCCTCCAATACGCAATATTTACAAGACACCGAATTATTTTTCGTGTTTGTTTTATTTACAAAAATATTTGTAATATATAAAGATAGATTTTATTTTTGATTTCGGAGCACCAACGCTCTTTGCAACAACTATATAATGGCAACTCTTATTACTGACACGAAAAACCATTTTTTCCATGCAATACTAGTCGGAGCTTTATACGAAGCTCTACCCATCTTTGCACTAGTTCTTTAGTTTTGGTGAAAGTACTAGTTGCATCCGGGCAATATACCTCACACTTCCTAGAGGGTAATAAGCTTTGAGCTCTGCTGTGTTGAAAGTCAGATTGTAATGTCGATGTGTGAGTTCATATGTACACAAATCGTGGTGAAAGTCAGTTTATTTTATGTGTATGTGTTAACTGTGGGCAAAGTCAGATTGTGAATGGGCAAAGTCGGTTTATACAAGCTCCCCTCACCCGTCTTAGTGATTTTGGGAAGTGTCGCTTGTAGTATTGTATGATATTTTATCAAAACACGAAATTCCTTTTTTTCCATTTTTTTCACAATAACAAAAGTTGCTTCACAAAAGACGCTCTATCTCACAAAATAATTGACTTACAGACGTCAAATTTTGACACGAATCATTTGAAGGTTACCACTATATAAAAATAATATGCATTTAATACTAGCGACGCCATCTATGTGTCAGACCGGGGACTTATCAGCCAACCTGTTAGATTATTTCAAATTTCTCGAAATCCACGAAAAAGTGAACCGCATAGGTCAAAAATGAAATTGCAACGAGCGAAGAGAAATTGTACAGAATACATTCTATGGAACTCCGACTTCGAGTTTTAAGTTAAATTCTTCAAGTTAACGGTAGTGTTTTCTTTGTTTTCTTTTAATTTCGCGCAGCGAGTGCATTTGAGCAAACATTTTGCAGTTCATATCACTCTTTTCGGTGAGTGTGTGCGCTGGTGGCTCTAATATAATATATTGGGAAAAACACTTTATTCAAACTCATTGCTATATTGCTAATAAATATATATATGCAAATATAAATAATTATCATCGACATACCGAAAATAAGTCTAGAAAAATAAAGTAAAAAAAAGTGTAACGCGTGCGTAACGAAATTTATATTTTTTCCAATACAGACTCCAATATAGGAACTTTTTTTTCGAAAATGATGTTATGTGTGGATTTTGAGACGGTAAAGCTGATTGACAAGTTTTTTTTATATCTGTATTGAAAAAAATTTCACGCGTTACGCACATGTTACACTTTTTCTTCAGAACAAGTTTTTTTGACACAAAGGGTATTTCCGACTGCAGCCCCCTGAAAAGGATTTTGACGTTTTGTTTTTAACTTTAACCTAACAACACTCCAGGAACCAATTTTTAAGTTTCTTTTGCGGATTGTCCTTGCGATATTCTTGAAAAACCCTTTTGATAAGACTTTGTTTCAAAATTTTATATCTCAAAAAGTAATTATGGTAGAAGGATAAAAAAAATTGCTGATGATAGTTAATTTAACCGAGAATGCCAAAAATTTTTTTTAAATTTTACACTGAGAAAAAATTTTCCACTAAAAATAAAAAAAGAATTAATTAAATTTTTTCAGTGTTTTACCGTTTGTGCGCCACTTTCCAGCTATTTAAAAAAAATACGTCTAGGTATTACTTTTTATTTAAAATAAAAACTATTAAAATCGAATCGTTATTCTTTGAGACAATTAGAAAAACGCAAGTGCACATAAATAGATGCTCCCAGTACTAATATTCAATATAGGGTTGTAAAAAAACATTCAAAGCTTCGATTTAATCGATTTTTTTTGGCTAAGGGTCGATTTTTTAACATCGATTATGTCTTTTTCGATTTTAAATAAAATCGAATTTTTCTTTCGATGTTAGGTACATTTTTTTGAAACTCTCTGGCAACTCTTTAAAATATAAGTAAAACCATCTGCAAAATTGGAAAAAAAATACAGAAATTGATGGTCAATTCTTCTGAATGCATCTCCAAAAGGGAAAAGAACTATAATTGAATATCATTAATTGACTAGTGTTCGGTTAGGTTACGTTAGGGTGGCTGCTCCCTTTAAGGGGACACACTTAGGCCGCATATTGGCCCGTTGTGATGCCACGGGGGAAGGCATGCCTCCCTAGTTACCCGTTTGGTGGAGCCAATTGGACTCATTTATGAAACGGCCCATGTCTTTTACTCAAACAGATGATAGCCCGGTGAGGGAGGAGAAAAAGAAAGAGCCGAGCAGCCTGGATCTTCTCCTGGCCAGACCCGGGCAGTAATTCATGAGGTGGCTCACTGATTCTTCTTCCTCCTCCGATCGGCAACTTCTACTGTGTAAAAGACCTGAATAATTGATTGACTGCTTTAACATTAGGTCAATCTTGCTCATCGATTCTTTGGCAATTCTCGTTTGTAGTTTCGTTGAATGAACTTTCTAAGAGTATACGTTGGCAAAAACTTTTGAGTTCGTTATCAGTTTTGATAAAATATAAGTTTAATAAACTTCAGAAATCGATATATTGGCATTATAAATATGTTTGGAAAAATTAAAAATAAATCGATTTAATCGATTTTTTGTTTCAATTAATCATCCAACATCGATTTATAATTATGCAGGTCCTCTAATAATCGAAAATCGTTTTTTTCTTAAATTTTACAACTCTAATTCAATACAAACGTTCAAAAATTGTAGAAATTGGATGGAAAGAAAGTGCGAAAATTTTTGTTTTTTCATTTCCAATAAAAGAGATTATAAACAAGTAAGAAAGCTAAAGTCGGTCAAGCCCGACTTTGAAATACCCAGCTCTCCGACGTTATGAGCGCACTATGTTTTGCTTCTCTATTTATGGGCGTGGCAGTGAGAGGGCCACATAAATTATTTCCCTACACCTTTCATTCGCCTTGGTGAACCTATGTTGCGAATTTTAAGCTTCTACGCCTTTTACTTCGCAAGTTACGATAAGCCCTTATTTGTGGGCTTATTTGTGGGCTTATTTGTGGGCGTGGCTCACGGAGGGCGGCGTCCATTTTTTCCAGGATATGTCCCTTTTCGTAGTTTTCCAGTACACCAAATGCCAATGGAATGTGTTTAATGGTTCGCAATTACAAGCATTTTACTGAAAACACATTATATTCATTTGTGGGTGTGGCAGTGGGCGGATGTCTCCCATTTTTACTTAGGATCATAGTCGGATCCCGATATACCTGTGTGCCAAACTTCGACTTGATTGGTCCAGCCGTTTCGGAGGAGATCCGACCACGGACGGACGGACAGACGGACGGACGGACAGACGGACAGACGGAAGGACGGACAGACGGACATGTCTAAATCGATTCAGTTTTTGATCCTGATCATTTCTATATATATATATATGTCTATATCTCCGGAGCTTAGTTCTCCCTGTTACAAGATTCGCACAAAACTAATATACCCCGCTTACGCTGGGTAAAAAAAATTTTTTTAACGCAAAAATTTCATACAAAAATATACTTTTTTTGAAGTGCTACAGCTCGTAAACGGTAGCACTAAGAGAGTTTTGTCTGAAAACAGAAAATGTTTCTCTTGACTCGACCTATCGATGGTTTGATTTTTTACAAAAGTTTTTGGGACACCCTGTATATACAAGGTGATTCACGAGAGCTAGTACATCCGGCGCAGGGTGATAAGGGATGTCGTGACCAACAAAAAATTGCCGCAAATGCACCTCTGAGGAGTTACAACGCTTTTAAGTTTTTCTGCACAAAGGTTAGAAAAAAAATTCCCCCGCATTTATTTCAATATTCCAAAAGAAAAAATTCACGGTTTTGAATAGCTAATTGCATGTGCTTTGAGGAAAAAATAAATCTAGAGTCAAAACTTAAATGTTTGATGGAAATTTAAGTGAGGAAACACAAAATTTCCAAATTTGAACTCAATTTTTCCAGTTTGGCAGCTATTTTAGTATGAAAAAGATCCAATTAACACTAGTTGAAAAAAATTTTTCCAGATTAACAAATTCATTACCTTTCTTTTGGTATCAATATGTCGAACTAGTTTTTTTCCCCCGATGAGAAAAAAATTGATTTCTCTTGATCCCACTTTTTAATTCACAAGAATCTTGAACTTAGCGTGCTGGTAAAAAACGCATCTAGGGCTTAGTAGGCTTGGCTCATAACTCAACACTTTGCAACTATTAAAAATACAAAAAACAGTATTAATGAAAAATGGTTTTTCGGATGAAGAATACGCAGATATGGTTTTTGTGTACGGGTTCTGTAATGGAAACCAAAGGCAAGCCCGACGAGAATACGAACAACAGTTTCCTAATAGAGCTGTCCCGGATCAAAGAGTTTTTGGCGCAACCTATAATCGCCTTCGGAATACTGAAAGTGTAAGAGTACAGACGTCAAGCCAAAGAGGATAAGGAGATGGTATTGTTCGATCGTATGATATGTCGAAGAAAGGTAATGAATTTGTTAATCTGGAAAAAATTTTTTCAACTAGTGTTAATTGGACCTTTTTCATACTAAAATAGCTGCCAAACTGGAAAAATTGAGTTCAAATTTGGAAATTTTGTGTTTCGTCACTTAAATTTCCATCAAACATTTAAGTTTTGACTCAAGATTTATTTTTGCCTCAAAGCACATGCAATTGGCTATTCAAAACCGTGAATTTTTTCTTTTGGAGTATTGAAATAAGCGCGGGGGAATTTTATTTCGAACCTTTGTGCAGAAAAACTTAAAAACGTTGTAACTCCTCAGGAATGCATTTGCGGCCGCCGCCCCCCCTCCCATACAATTTTTTGTTGGTCACGATATCCCTTATCGCCTTGCGCCGGATGTACTAGCTCTCGTGAATCACCCTGCATATATATATCTCCGGAGCTTAGTTCTCCCTGTAACAAGATTTGCACAAAACTAGTATACCCTGCTTACGCTGGGTATAAAAACTGAGAAATAAAAGATTTTACCAAACTTTTTAAAATCGAAAAGTAGGAATTTCTTGAAAGAGCTTGTGTGCGTGTCGTTTTGGAAGGCGCGATGAAAGCCACTTATTTTTATTTATTTTTTGGTTGGTAAACTTAGTTTCTGCTTCCCGTATTTTTGCCTTGAAAATTAATAACCTGTTTAACTCTCCATTTTTCCACAAATTCTTTTGCCTGCGACTGGGTACGAACTCGGACTTTCCAGATTGGTTTGAGCTTGCTCGTTTTATTATATCAACTTAAGTGCTTTGTCTTTTTAAACTATGTAATGAATACGGAATTCTTTTATTCTTGTTTTTTTTTAAATCAATAAGTCTTGCTTTTAATATTAACAAGTAAAGAAGTTTACATCGGCTAAGCCGATTGCACACATACCTTTTCCTCAGCCTGAAATATGTTAGAACATTACCTTAACAAAAATTCCTGCCGTTTTCGTTGTCTAGCTTGGATATCTATTTATACCTTATCTGTACTTCGATTTAGCTTCTATAACTCGAGATTATTATTAAGCACAAAATTTTCGCGGATGGCGAGCATGGTCAAATTTTAACCGTTAGAGGACATTTTGTCTAGCTGCAAAATACTCAATTTAAAATAGTGAAAATCAAATTTTTGCGAATTTCGCGAATGGTGGTCATGGTCAAATTTTAACCGTTAGAGGACATTTTGTCTAGCTGCGAAAACTTCAATTCAAAATAGTGAAAATAAAATTTTTGCGAATTTCGCGAATGGTGGTCATGGTCAAATTTTAACCGTTAGAGGACATTTTGTCTAGCTGCGAAAACCTCAATTCAAAATAGTGAAAATAAAATTTTTGCGAATTTCGCGAATGGTGATCATGGTCAAATTTTAACCGTTAGAGGACATTTTGTCTAGCTGCAAAATACTCAATTTAAAATAGTGAAAATCAAATTTTTGCGAATTTCGCAAATGGTGGTCATGGTCAAATTTTAACCGTTAGAGGACATTTTGTCTAGCTGCGAAATACTCAATTTAAAATAGTGAAAATCAAATTTTTGCGAATTTCGCGAATGGTGGTCATGGTCAAATTTTAACCGTTAGAGGACATTTTGTCTAGCTGCGAAAACCTCAATTCTAAATAGTGAAAATAAAATTTTTGCGAATTTCGCGAATGGTGATCATGGTCAAATTTTAACCGTTAGAGGACATTTTGTCTAGCTGCAAAATACTCAATTTAAAATAGTGAAAATCAAATTTTTGCGAAATTCGCGAATGGTGGTCATGGTCAAATTTTAACCGTTAGAGGACATTTTGTCTAGCTGCGAAATACTCAATTTAAAATAGTGAAAATCAAATTTTTGCGAATTACGCGAATGGTGGTCATGGTCAAATTTTAACCGTTAGAGGACATTTTGTCTAGCTGCGAAAACCTCAATTCTAAATAGTGAAAATAAAATTTTTGCGAATTTCGCGAATGGTGGTCATGGTCAAATTTTAACCGTTAGAGGACATTTTGTCTAGCTGCGAAAACCTCAATTCAAAATAGTGAAAATAAAATTTTTGCGAATTTGGCGAATGGTGGTCATGGTCAAATTTTAACCGTTAGAGGACATTTTGTCTAGCTGCGAAAACCTCAATTCAAAATAGTGAAAATAAAATTTTGTATAGTAAAAAAGTTATTCTCGGAAAACGTTAAAAATCGTGATTTTTGAAACTTCTGAACCACTTCCCACGACCCAAGAAGGGACTACGAAAAAAATTTGTATGCAGTTTTTCGGACATTTACCTGGTTCATGTCCATGCCGAATTTCAATATGATATATTTCATGGCTTAGGAGTAAATTACGAAAAACTAAAGTGTGACCGACAGACAGACAGACAGACAGACAGACAGACAGACAGACAGACAGACAGACAGACAGACAGACAGACAGACAGACAGACAGACAGACAGACAGACAGACAGACAGACAGACAGACAGACAGACAGACAGACAGACAGACAGACAGACAGACAGACAGACAGACAGACAGACAGACAGACAGACAGACAGACAGACAGACAGACAGACAGACAGACAGACAGACAGACAGACAGACAGAAAGACAGACAGACAGACAGACAGACAGACAGACATGGCTAAATCGACTCCTCTTGTCACCCTGATCAAGAATATATATATGTGGCAAGCCACTTCACAAATATTAATCTTAGTAGCTATGAGTTATGAATTGTTGTTTTCCTTATTCCTAAATTTAAAAAGAATAAATCAGTTCTTACATGCTATTCGGATTGTACGATTAATATTCATTCAAATATTAAGAGTCCTGTAGCAAGAAGGATTTAAGGATACTCCTAGTTAAAGGAGTCCCTCACTGGTGACCCGAAGACGTTTAGGGAGGTACATTAAACTTCTCGTGAGACGACCTAGCCTTTCGCTATTCCTGCGCTGCAACATGGAACCACCATCACAGGCGGTTGCCCAGGCAAATATCGCTCCCCCGTATGACAGCGCTCGAGTTCAGGCGCGTACGCAGAAAAAAATTTCGGGGGGGGTTTTGATTTTCAAAGAAGGAACATACATGTGCACGTATGAGCAATGTTTATTTCTAATACGAAGCGTAATGCCTAGATGAGGAAAGTATAGTTAACTCATATAACAATTTCCTGTTTAAAGCACTTATATTTTTCAGGCTTAACAGGACCTCGAAGGTCCTTGCTAAAATAATGATCCTTTAACTGTAAAGATATTTTCGAATTAAGAAAGCATCTGAGGTGTTTATTCATTTATGAATATCTATTCATTTAATTGCCCGAAAAATGATTGTAGTCATTTTTTCTTTAGTCAACAATAAGACTGCAAAAAAGAAATCTTAATCATTTTTGTTATTCCTGAATAACACAGGCCTGCATCAAAAACCTCATGTTTTTTTCAATATTTGTTTTCATGAGATTTTGGTCTGCTGAAAAATGCGAAATTAGCAAAAAAAATTCCACCACATCAGAATTGCAAGAAAATTGAGAATTAAATTTTGTCTTCCGACAACTTGTTGTAACACGTTTTTCTTAAATTCGACAATAATATATTAAAATGTTCAACAGTTTTCAATTCTAAAAAGAACAAATTGTACCAAAAATAAATTGTGCAAATTTTAAAAATTTCACCTTTTTTTAACTTTAAACGAACATATCTTCTGTTATTATATATTTTGTTAACAAAATTCAATTATGTCCGTTTGCAACTCAAACGTAACAAAGATATAAAGGTTTTTCTACAACAACTTAATTCGGAAATTTTTATATGAAACAAGTTTAAACTGAAAAATACACTTGCTTTTTTCTTTAAAAAGTAAATGTGACTAGATTATTTTAAAATATTGGGTTGTGGAAAAATAACGTGCCGTGCTTCATCACAAATTTTACTAAAATTTCATAAATTTTCTGGAAATGACATATTGAAAGTCGAGACATGCAGTTATTTCTGTTTACAAAGTATGTATTGGCTTTTTTAGTTTTGTAAACTCTTTATTATATTCTTTTAATTAAATTTATAGAATAATATCGATTCTACGTGGCACAAGAGCCATGATATTCAAAATATCTTCGCTTGTGACGTTGATATCCCTATGAATGTTAAGCAAGGCTAGTCCATTCAATCTATCCTGTGAAGTCGAGTTACGCAAATATGTTTGATCTGTACATTGCATTAAGCGAATATTAAACAATTTTTCTGTTTAGCAACTGTTTGCTGAAAAATTTGTTGCATGGACAGCATGGTCGTTTTGATGTTTGAAAGAGATTTGTAAAGAGTTATATAACAAAAGTCTTCATATCCGACATTTCGGGGGGGGGGGGGGGGGGGGGGGGGTGGGTTGAAACCCCTAAAAGCCCCCCTGCGTACGCGCCTGCTCGAGTTGGTGCAATATCGAGTCCGAAGCTGCCACTACCAATACTTTCGGAAACAAACATGGAATCCTTTTTTTATTCGATGGAATTCTGGTTCGAAGCATCCAGCATTTCCGGCGATCTTCGAAAATTCAACATCGTCCTCGCTTGTGTTCCTCAAAGTAAGATCTTGGAGCTGCGCCCTATTATTGAAGCAGTTCCGGCTTCAGACAGATACGAGTACATTAAAACAAAGCTGGTCGACTATTTTGCTGATAGCGAACACAGACGTTTGCAACGGGTGCTGTCGGAAATGCCACTTGGTTCACGCAAGCCAAGTGAGCTATTTAACGATATGAAACGAGTCGCCGGAAGGTCCTTAAGCGATAGTATTTTACTCAATTTGTGGACAAATCGCTTACCTGGACATGCTCAAGCTGCTATAATAGCCTCTAACTTGGAAACTCCACAGAAGCTTCGCACAGCTGATGCCATTGTAGATGCCCTCAATTCGAGCATGGGCCAGATTAACTCGGTAAACACCACGCAACAAATTGAGTTCACCGAACTAAAAAACGAAATCCTCGAGCTCAAGCGCGACATGCGTGAATTCGTGCGCAGCAAACCACGACCACGATCGCAAACCCCCGCACGCAACGAAAGCAACATGTGCTGGTATCACGCCAAGTTTGGAAGAGACGCCAGAAAATGCCGAGAGCCTTGCAATTTCGACAAAACCAAACAACTAGAATCCAAGAAATGAGTCAGCTCAGCTGAAACAGCCTCAGGTACTGGCAAACTACCTGAGCTTACGAAATCTCCGCGCTTAAAAATTTTCGATACATCAACTAAAATAAATTTTTTGATCGATACAGGCGCGGAGGTTTCCGTCATTCCTAGGCACATTAAATCAGCTCGAGCTACGCCTACTCATACTACACTGTTTGCCGCGAACAACACCAAAATTTCAACTTACGGAGAAGTTCTCCTCAAATTAGATCTAAACTTACGACGCGACTTCCTCTGGAACTTCTACATCGCTGACGTGAACCAACCGATCATAGGAGCTGATTTTTTGGCCCATCACAATTTGTTGGTTGACGTCAGCCGAGGCTGCCTTATCGATAAAACGACCTTTCTCCAAACTATTTGTACGATAAGCATAACGAATGCACCATCAATCAGATCAGTGGGAATGTCGAATTCGATTTTTAACCCCATCTTGAAGGAATTTCCGAAGGCTACGGGCGGCGCAGCTCCAGGAACGAAGACAAAATCACTCGTCGAACACCGAATAATAACAACAGGCCAACCAGTTTTTGCTCGACCAAGACGCCTTTCACCCGAGAAACTTTCCGCAGCACGTGCTGAATTCGAGCTTCTTATGAAACTTGGCATCTGTCGACCTTCAAGTAGCAACTGGGCGAGTCCTCTACATATGGTTCGAAAAGCAGACGGTTCATGGAGGCCTTGTGGAGACTACCGCGCCCTGAACGCAACTACAGTTCCGGATCGGTACCCATTACCTTATTTGCAAGACTTTTCTACCATTTTGGCAGACAGAAAAATCTTTTCCAAAATCGATTTAAAAAAGGCGTTCCACCAGGTGCCCATTGCCCCCGAGGACGTTCCGAAAACCGCAATTATTACGCCCTTCGGACTTTACGAATTTACGTACATGACCTTCGGGTTAAGAAACGCAGCCCAAACTTTCCAACGCTTAATCCACGAAGTCTTCAGGGGCCTGGATTTCGTCTTCACCTATGTAGATGACATTTGTATAGCCTCTACGACGATAGAGGAGCATGTAAGTCATCTGCGTCTGGTTCTAGAGCGCATTGAAAAAAACAACCTAACCATTAATTCTGAAAAATCAGAATTCGGGGTATCTGAATTAAATTTTCTCGGGCATCGCATTTCGTACGAAGGAATTAAACCACTTCCGGAACGAGTTCAAAATTTGTTGTCATTTCCAAAACCTACTATCGCTAAGGACCTTAAGAGTTTTTTAGCGATGATAAATTTCTACCGCCGTTTCTTACCAAACGCCATCGAACTACAGTCGCCTCTCTTCAAAATGATTTCCGGGAATATTAAAAACGATCGAACGGTGCTTCGCTGGACACCGGAAACCGAGCAGATTTTTCATGCCTGCAAACAACAACTCGCAACCTGTACCCTGCTAGCTCACCCACGACCGTCAGCTGAACTTTCACTTTGGGTTGATGCATCGAATACAGCAGCTGGTGCAGTCCTGCAACAGATATACGACTCGAAAATTGAGCCATTAGGTTTTTTCTCGCGTAAATTTTCATCTACCGAGGCGCGTTACAGCACCTACGACAGGGAGCTTACCGCCATGTATCTTGCGGTCCGGCATTTTCGATATCTCATCGAAGGAAGATCTTGCCATATTTATACGGACCACAAACCTCTCATATACGCCTTTCAGCAAAAGCTCGAGAAGGCTTCGGATCGTCAAGCACGGCAGCTGGATTTTATCGGCCAGATTACAACGGACATTCGGCATGTAGCTGGCAACGCTAATGTGGTCGCGGACGTTCTCTCTCGTGTGAGCACTATTGACGCAGAGCCGATTGACTTTGATTTGATTGGAAATGACCAGGAAAACGACGACGAGCTTCAAACCCTTTTACGGAAAGGGAACCACGAACATTCGCTTAATCTTAAACGTTTTACTCTCCCTTTCAGTAAAAAACCAATTTTTTGTGACTCTTCAAATAATCGTATCCGACCATTTATCACAAAAAAGTTTCGGCTGAGGTTGTTGCGGGCCACCCATAATTTGGCACATCCCGGCACGAAAGCTACAGCACGGCTTATGAGCGAGAGGTTTGTTTGGCCCGGTATCCAACGCGACAGCATCCAGTTCGCCCGGTGCTGTCTCAGCTGTCAACAAAATAAAATCCACCGCCACACGACCGCTCCCCTCGTCCGAAGAGATCTACCGTCACAGCGATTTCAACATATTCACATCGACATCATCGGCCCATTTCCGGAATCGGATGGTTGTCGTTATTGCTTAACGCTGGTGGACCGGTTTACTCGTTGGCCACAGGCATTTCCTATTGCTGATATGACCGCGCCGACCGTGGCAAAAGCACTTGTTAACGGCTGGATCGCGCGTTATGGTGTTCCGATTGACATCACTTCAGACCTTGGACGACAATGTGTCAGCTCATTATTTCAAGAGCTTCTGAGGTTACTTGGTACACGCCACTTGCGAACGACACCATATCACCCTCAAAGTAACGGCATCGTCGAAAGATATCATCGTACTCTAAAGTCCGCCATTTTGTGCCACAGCAAATGCAATTGGACTACGTATTTACCAATTATTTTATTAGGATTGCGTGCTTCATATAAAGAAGATTTAAAGTGTACACCAGCCGAGCTCTTATACGGTGCCACTCTGAGATTGCCGTCTGAGCTGTTAGTTGAAACTCATTCAGCTCCGGCTTCCGAATTTGTGCAACAATTACGACAGGCGATGCAAGACCTGAAGCCTACTGAAACGTCCTGGCATTCACCTAGGAAAGTTTTCATCCACCCGCAACTACGTTCTTGCGAAAACGTTTTTTTACGCGACGACTCTGTACGACCATCATTGTCTTCGCCCTACAACGGCCCATATAAGGTGATCCGTCGAGATAACAAGTATTTTACGATCGAAATCAATGGAAAAGAGTCGAAGGCTTCGATCGACCGCTTAAAACCAGCGTTTTCTTCATAGAAAATACTCCAAGGGGGTACTGTGGCAAGCCACTTCACAAATATTAATCTTAGTAGCTATGAGTTATGAATTGTTGTTTTCCTTATTCCTAAATTTAAAAAGAATAAATCAGTTCTTACATGCTATTCGGATTGTACGATTAATATTCATTCAAATATTAAGAGTCCTGTAGCAAGAAGGATTTAAGGATACTCCTAGTTAAAGGAGTCCCTCATATATATGTCTATATCTATCGCGACTCCTTTGGCATGTTACATACTCCGAGCCAAACTTAATATACCCTTTCCTTCGGAAAAGGTATAAAAAGGCTTCTTCTTAAAGCGATTTTCTTCCGATAAGGATATCTTATCAAAACGTAATTTTTATAAGAATGTCACATAGTTTGATTGATATGGTCACCCTATTATTTGACTATATCAAGAAGTTTTCCATATTCTTCAACAGAAATAATTTAATATTCACATGAAATATATGAGGATATCTATTAAAATGTTTCAATAAGATTTTCTCTTTGTATTCAGAGAGTTTTCTCTATGGAAAAAGCATAATTCATATAGTTTAAGCAGATTTCTCTCTAAAGTCGCTCAATAAGGGGATTTTATCGATTTTATGTGGTCATATTTTTCTGTGTGTGTGACGGGTATTCCATTGTCGGGCTCGCCTGTATATAACACCCTTGCTTCTTTTTCTGTTAAATTTTTTCTCAAGTATGGTATTCTTGAGACTTTTCCATTACAATTTTTTTTTAAAGAAAATATATAGAGGTGTGTGAAGGACAAAAGAGTGGCCAACCCACAAATGAAGAGTTGTCGTAGTTTCCGAAGTAAAAGGCGTAGAAGCTTCAAATTCAAAACATTGTAGGTTGACAAAGGTGAATGAAGGTTGAAGGCTAAAAATTTATGTTGCCCGCCCGCTGCGAAGCCCACAACATAAGAGTTTTGATCATTTCAGTATGGACAGGCAGTACGGGGTGCGTCGATATTGACGACTCGCTGAGTACATCGAATTCAGGCTTGACCGACCTTAGCTTTCTTAGTTGTTTTTATACCCAGCGTAAGCAGGGTATACTAGTTTTGTTCAAATCTTGTAACAGGAAGAACTAAGCTCCGTAGATATAGACACATATCAGTGGCGGATCCAGGATTTGGGAAAGGGGGGTTCCAAAACTTTTTGCTAGAGGCAGAAAAATAATTTTTGTTTATTTTTAAAAAATTTCACAGCTTCATACAAGTAATTAAAAAAAGTTTTGCTTTTTAAGTTTGACCAATATTTTTCTGTTTTGTTGCTGTTTTATTTTTGGGCTTTTTTGGTCATGTTTGTTGTGAATGATATAAAAAAGTTTTTTTATAAAGCTTTTTTTTTCATTTTTCCCGAAAAATTTTTTTTGTCCACTCTTTGGCCCATATTTATGTACGAGTATGAGTTGAAGTTTTGTGCTTTGAGCTACCATCAAAATGTACTCTGAGATATTTCAAATAATACTTCCCAAAACACTCTTATCCATACAGTCGAACTTCCTTACAGTGAAGTGGCACGGGACCAGAAAATCACTTCATTATATAGAAATTTCGGATTGGATTCAAAATCCCGAAAATCAAAATCCCGAAATCTCAAAATCCCGAAAACTCAAAATCCCGAAAACTCAAAATCCCGAAAACTCAAAATCCCGAAAACTCAAAATCCCGAAAATCAAAATCCCGAAATCTCGAAATCCCGAAAACTCAAAATCCCGAAAACTCAAAATCCCGAAAAAAAATCCCGAAAAATCGGGATTTGTTCTTTTTTATTAAAACAAAACTTAGCATTTGCTGTCACTTGGAAAAAGCGTTGAAAATTTTCTTAAATAGATTTTACAAAACTTTTCAAACATAAACCTAACTTCAAGATGAACATAAGTGCAATTAAAACATTGGCAGGGCGTTCTCATATTGGTGTATACTCTATTATCGCCTTATTAGGACAAGAGAATATACGGTCAAAAACCCGTATTGAGCAAATTTTGTCTGGCGAAACTCAGAAAATAAATAAAAAACTTTTAAAAAAAGAGAAAAATCTGAAAAAAATATACCAGGAACGCGCTGATCGCTCCAAAATTAATTATTTAAAAGGTATTGCTTATAATATGCATTTATTTTAATTTATTAATAAATCACCTGAATAACTTTCCATTACATTTAAGTTTTTTGGTTTTAGTTAAAAAAAAAAAAATTGCAACAATAAAAATTTATAAATACAAAATACAAGTTTTCGGGATTTTGAGCTTTCGGGATTTTGAGTTTTCGGGATTTTGAGTTTTCGGGATTTTGATTTTCGGGATTTTCAATTTTCGGGATTTTTTTAATTTTCGGGATTTTGAGCTTTCGGGATTATGAGTTTTCGGGATTTTGAGTTTTCGGGATTTTGAGCTTTCGGGATTTTGATTTTCGGGATTTTGAGCCGTTCCCAGAAATTTCATTTTACAGAAATTATTAACACGTACACTGAAAGTGGAACGAAATAGCTGTGCGTTTGAAAATATTTCATAATAGGGAGAACTTCATTGTATAGACGTTCACTATACGGAAGTTCGACTGTATACATTAGGGTGGCCGCCAAATGTATGAAAAAATTAGGTTTGTCCAATTCTGTCTGCCAGTGGCTCAAATGTTTGGTATTTATCAAAAACTTGCGTGTGCAAAATTATGAAGATTAAGCAAAGTTAAGAGGTGGCGCAATGGCCTCAAAGATAAAAAATTAATATTTTTCATCATTCAAATATCCATAACTTAAGAACTACTTTTCCTAGCTACACGCAATGTTTTTAGACCGAAAAAACATCCATTACACTAGTTTACAGCAAATCTGACCTGGCCCATCTGATGGTCATTTCTAAAGTAAAATTTTGTGCTGAATCCGAATATGTCATCAAAAAAATTTTAAGTAGAATAGTTTTCGAGAAATGGGCTATTTTCGGTTTTTTGAGTTTTGAAAAAAAGTATGGTTAGTAAATTGCAATTCTCTCCGAACATATTTAACCGATTCTAAATTTTAAGCTACGAATTTAAAGGCAGTTAAATTATCTACCAACAATGCCCAGAACATTCTTTAATCCAAATATACACGTAGAAGCTATTGATGAAGTTTTCCAGAAATTTGTTTAATTTTTAACAAAATTTCAATAAAAAAATCACTTTCAGTCTAATTTGCACCATGAAAAAATTTTTTTAAAATTTTTTTCTTTCTTTGGCTTCGAAGAGCGATCTTTTAGGAAGAGAGGAAGCTTACTTTGATCAAATTCGCATTAAAAATGTGAAAGTAATAAGTAATTAAGCAAAAATACACAAAAATTGATTTTGTTTAATTTCTATTTTATTAGAAATGGCTCAAGTCCCCTTTTTTTTTTCTACTATGGAGGGAACCTGTTTCCCGGATAAGAAACCAGCAGTACTCTCCCATCATTGCCTCATCCCAAAAACCTTGATAGCGGCGTTCTATGGCTTTTAATTGCTGGTGGAAGCGTTCGCCATGTTCATCGCTTTCATCACCAAGATTTTCCGGAAAGAAATCCAAATGGGAGTGCAGGAAATGAATTTTCAAAGACATGTTTACTCCTGTTGCTATTAAATGTGATTAATATATATAAGGTTAGAAGGAAAAAAGGAGTTTACCGATTTTATTGTAGTTTGTAAGCAGATCGTCGACGATGTTTTTATATTTTGGGCTTTTAAAATTTCCCAAAAAAGATGAAACCGTTAAACAAAACGAGTCCCATGCTTTTGTTTCATCTACTGACATAATGGATCTAAATTTGACGTCACTTATTAGTTTTTTAATTTGAGGGCCCACAAATACGCCCTCTTTTATTTTGGCATCCGATAAGTTCGGAAATACTGCTTTCAAATACGTAAATGCAGCGTTATTTCTCAGTTGCAATGTCTTTACGAGATTTTTAAAAAGTCCTAATTTGATATGTAACGGCGGCATTATTATTCCGTCTTGTTTGACGAGAGGTTTACATTTGACATTTTCTTTGCCTACATCAAAACTGGTCCTTTCCGGCCAATGTTTTTGAACATAATGCTTGCCACGTGCTCGGCTATCCCATTTACACAAAAAGCACATGAATTTGGTGTAGCCTTGTTGCAAGCCAGTTAACATAGCAACTACTTTCAAATCCCCACATATTTTCCAATTATGGTCTTTGTAATTGATCAAATCTAGCAGTAACGACATTGTTTCGTACGATTCTTTCATACTAACAGCGTGTGCCACAGGAATCGAAGGCTTCTTGTTACTTTGGTGTAAAAGAACAGATTTTAAGCTTAGTTTGCTGCTATCAATGAACAACCGCCATTCATTTGGATCATATGGCTCTTCGAATTCTTGGAACAGTCCACTTATGTCCTGGCAATAGCAAACATTATCTTTTTTTTTATAATAAAAAGCAAAACGTTCATGACGAGTACGATGATATGAGACTTTAACGTCACGAGTCACGAAATTCCTTTCTTTCATACGTGATGCTAGCAATTCCGATTTCTCTTTCGTCAGCTCTAAGTCTCTTACCCAATCATTGAATTCGGATTGAGTGAGAGGCGATGTGTTTTTTGGTTCCAAACTAGTGTCGCTGGAATCACCCGATTCGGAAGAACTTCGACAGTCGCGTTTCCTTTTAGGACATACAGGGTACGGAACTGATGGGGAATGACTACGTGGTTTCGAAAAAGACTGAGCCTCTGCATATTCTACGCTTCGATGACGTCTGCATTGCTTTATTTTGGTCAAACAAAAGTAGCAATCAACCTCATGGCACATCGGCTGTCGCCAAATTGCAGGAACGTCAAACCGCAAGTAGCGCCTTAAATATAGTACCATTATATGTTAAAGCTATATATTTCAAAGTTTACAAAGATATTAACTTACTTCGCGCCAGACATCCACATATTTAAGCTAGTTCTACATGAATTACATAAAACTTTCGGGGTCCATGACTCATTGAGGTTATCTGGTGTTATTTTGAAGTACAAACGATATGCTATTTGCAATGAGTTTGTAAACTTTGGTGGTGACACAAAAATGTATGATCCACAGATATAGCAGAACCTATTTGCATCGTTTTTACAATTATATATGCGATGTGGATTACTCATTTTTCCGCTATGAAATTAACGTCTTATTGCTTCGAAATAACTTTCAATAATGGAATCAAGGAAGTGATGTTAACTAAAAATGTACCCATAAAAATTTCCTTAATCAGGTACCCGTTAAGGATTGCACGCAGCTTTTAAGAACGTACATATTTTTATAATTTCTTGAGGCATAAAAGTAGAGCTTTGTCACCTCAAGAAACATTCAAATTTTTAACCTTTCTTGATCTAACCGCCAGCCATAGAACGCCGCTATCAAGGTTTTTGGGATGAGGCAATGATGGGAGAGTACTGCTGGTTTCTTATCCGGGAAACAGGTTCCCTCCATAGTAGAAAAAAAAAAGGGGACTTGAGCCATTTCTAATAAAATAGAAATTAAACAAAATCAATTTTTGTGTATTTTTGCTTAATTACTTATTACTTTCACATTTTTAATGCGAATTTGATCAAAGTAAGCTTCTTCTCTTCCTAAAAGATCGCTCTTCGAAGCCAAGGAAAGAAAAAATTTAAAAAAAATTTTTTCATGGTGCAAATTAGACTGAAAGTGATTTTTTTATTGAAATTTTGTTAAAAATTAAACAAATTTCTGGAAAACTTCATCAATAAGCTCTACGTGTAAATTTGGATTAAAGAATGTTCTGAGCATTGTTAGTAGATAATTTAACTGCCTTTAAATTCGTAGCTTAAAATTTAGAATCGGTTAAATATGTTCGGAGAAAATTGCAATTTACTAACCATACTTTTTTTCAAAACTCAAAAAACCGAAAATAGCCCATTTCTCAAAAACTATTCTACTTAAAATTTTTTTGATGACATATTCGGATTCAGCACAAAATTTTACTTTAGAAATGACCATCAGATGGGCCAGGTCGCACAACTTTTTATTTTTTGTAAACTAGTGTTATCAATCCCACTCTTTTTCAAAAGGGGCAACTTTTTCACCTTAGCCGTGAAACTCTATCTCAAAAATGAAATAGACTTACCATAGAAAAATTGGGAAACATTTTTCTCTTGTCCACAACGGTGCCAATGCCAATCTGAGAAAGGCGATAATGATGCGGGACTTATTATTTCTCAGTAAGGAAACATTTTTAATTGCTTATCATACTAAGCTTTTCTAATAGCTTAAGATAGCACACATTCAAACTTGGTCATATTTCATGATGCTGGAATTTAACGAAAACAACATTGGTCAAAGCTCGCCTTCTTACATATGACGAAATACACAACAAGATATTGATTAACATCAAAAAATTTATTAAAATCATTTCAGCTTTTAATTAATTAATAAAAGAAAAATGGCACTACTTATATGAAAATATATACGATTTAAGTGTTGGAGCATTTGAATGAGCACAAATGTACAAAAAAGGACCTTTAATAAGCTTGAAAAATATAAACAAACATAAGTAATGTAAGCCTGAGCTATTTCGAACCATGTGTCAAAGTTTTCTTGCTTCTTAATGTGCTCCTCAAAATGCTTTCAAATTAAACACGTATTTATTTTCAAATTAGTATTGCTCGTTTGGTTTTCTTATTTATTTATAGATTCGAATGATATTAATACATTTTTTGATGCACATCAATATCTTATTGTGTATTTATATATATTTTTAAAGAAGATTTTAATGGGTATAGCTTTTATTTTTCATAAGAAAAGCCTGCTTGAAAATATACCTTAGAAACTTCAATAAAGTTAAATGGCATTGATTATATTTTGAAATAACGGGGCATTTAAACATTTGGTGATTTTGTCATCGGCACACAGACGGACATGTCTTAATCGATTCAGCTGATACTGATCAAGAATATATATATATATACATATTTTAGTAACCGGGTTGGATCCAATCAAGTTTGTTAAAATATTTAATATATAATATATTTCACGTACTTGAATTCGTACGAAGTTATGAATTTTCGAAGTTATGCTGGCTCCTCATGTAATGTGTTTTTTAGAGTTGCCATGCTTATTAATTATAACAGGGTTGCCATAAATGTAAATAATAAAATCTACCAGTCATTTTAGAAAAGAATCTACCAAGCATTATAAAATAGCATCTGCCAACATTGCAGAATAGAATCTACCAAAATTAGGATTAAGCTTACCAGACACTACATGACTAGGGCTATCATACTTAACATCATATAGGTAGAGTTAAATATACTACAGCTCGGCCAATCCTGGCGATCGAATTGTCCTCAATCCGATAGGGATTTATGGCTCTTCCTTATGAATTATATGTACAATTTACAAAATTATATGTATGTATCATGAATTTTTAAGTGCTGCCTCAGGTGCCTCAGTGATCAAATCAGATGTGGGTGAAACCCATTGTTTTAGCCGATCAGCTGCTAAAACGCCATTATATGGAATTTGAGTCATCTGACATCCATCAATGGCCTGTATGACATAAGTTGTCTATCAAGTTTTTTATGTATGACGTAGGGACCTCGATACCTTGGGATAAGTTTCTTGTTAGTGGCTACTGAAGTGTCTACGTTACGAATTACTACAAAGTCTCCTTTTTCGAATTTAGGTGCGGGGGTATGTGACTTGAGAAAATTCCTCATATTGTTTTGCTGTGAATGAATAATATTTTTGGATGCTTCAGATCTTATTTCCTTCAAATTTAGACTTTCTTCTTTGTTTTTGTCTTCTAGGAATTCCGTAAGTTCATCAATAATTTTGCCGCGCTGCTCTACCCCAAAAAGCCAAATAGATGGTGAATATCGCGTGGCTGTGTGAACTGTATTATTGAGAGCGTATTCGGCATGTGAAAGTTGATTGCTCCAATCAGAGTGGTTAAGAGGATTAGATAGTTTGCTTAGAACTGGCCGCAGGACACGATTGATTCTTTCAACCTGGCCGTTAGCTCGAGGTGATGCAGTGGCATTAAGGACATGTTGAATGTTTCGTTCTGACAAAAATTTTTTGAATTCGTTTGAAGTGAAAGATGTTCCACTGTCACTAATGATTCTCTTTGGTTGGATATAGTAATTGAAGTATTGGCTTAGTGCATTGCAAACTTCTTTACTGGAAGTTGAATTTGTTGGATAAAGTTTTGTGAATTTGCTAAAGGCGTCAACTACAACTAAGACATATTTCTTTTTGGACTGTAAACATGGGAGTGGGCCTAAGTGATCTATGTGTACTGTATCAAAAGGTATAGGGGTTTTGGGTATATTATGCATATTTTGCTGATTATTACGGGCTAGAGCTGAGTAAACAATACACTTTAAACAATTTCGTATAAAGTTTTCAACACGAGTTTTCATAAGAGGAAACCAGTAATGCTTACTTATTTGGTTGCAACATTTATCAACACCCAGGTGGCCAATTTTTTCGTGGACATTTCGTATAACATTATTTATCATTTCCTTGGGTACATATAGTTGTGATTTAGCGGAGGATTTACGGAACACTAGTCCATCTTTAAGTTCGTAGCCATTTACAGGGCCCTTCTCTAAGCTATCCTTCAGAGTTTCTATTTCTGTGTCGCGGGACTGAGTGATTTGTATTTTGAGATCAATGTTCATTTCATCAGAGATTGCAGCAACTCCTGCTCTGCTTAATTCGTCTACATGGCGCATGGCCTCACCTGCCCTGTGTTGAATTATGTAATTGTATTTCTCAAGAAAAAGTTACCAACGAGCTATTTTAGCAGTTTGTGCTAAAGAGTCATAATCAGTTACAATTTTAAATGCAATACCGTCAACATAAGTGTGAAATCTCTTTAAAGCATAAATAATCGCTAGGGTTTCGAGCTCATAGCTGTGCAGCTTTGATTCATCAGGACTGGTAGTTTTTGAGAAATATGCCACAGGATGGAATTTTCCATTTTCCTGCTTTTGGAGGAGCACAGCCCCAAATCTGTGAGAGCTTGCGTCACAATGCAGTTCCGTTTCACGCTTGGGGTCATATATGGCCAATACAGGAGCTTCGAGTAGTTTTTGTTTTAGAGTCTTAAAGGCATTTATACAATTTTCATCAAAAGCGTAAGGATCATCTTTCCGTAATAATTGAGTCATGGGCTTTGCTATTGTTGAAAAGTTTTTGACAAACCGTCGAAAGTATGAAAAAAGATCGACACATTTTTCTAGTTGCTTTTTGTTTTCGGGCATTGGGTAATTTTTAATGGCCTTTATGTGAAAATCGCTAGGTTTGATGCCAAGTGCGTTAACTTGATATCCTAGATAATCGAGCTCATTGTAAGCAAATTTGCATTTATCTAAATTGAGTTCAAGTCTATTTTCCTTGAGTGTCTTCTGGATTTCAGACAAAATTCCTATATGTGTTCCGAAGTCCTCAGATGCTATTAATATTAGGTGTAGTAAAAAGAAATCCATTATTTTTCCAATAGATGCCGTTATTTATCTGCATCTCGCGTTGTATAAGTCCGATCGTGTTCCGCTAGGGGGCATTAGAAAGGTGACAGTTCCTACTAAAAAAGCTTTTTTGACACTTTTTTGATTGATTGATTCAGTTTTGTTTGAGAGCTTGTCAAAGATGGACATCAGCAAAGAGAAAATTCGCTACATTTTACAGTTTTTCTTCGATAAGGGAGAAAACACAAGCCAGGCGGCTGAAAATGTGAATAGCGTTTATGGACCTGATACCAATCATGCGCAATTTTGGTTTCGTCGATTCCGTTCCGGTAACTTCGATGTCAAGGATGCACCACGCACTGGAAGGCCAATTGTCGAAAATGTCGATAAAATCATGGAAATTATCGAGTCCGACCGTCATGTTAGCACTGTTTCGATTGCAAAAGAGCTAAAGATTGCACAAAAAACCGTTTGGAACCATTTGAATAAGGCTGGATACACAAAGAAGCTCGATGTATGGGTGCCACACGAGTTAACGCAAAAAAACCTCATAGACCGAATTTCCATCTGCGAATCGCTGCTGAACCGCAACAAAATCGACCCATTTCTGAAGCGGTTGGTGACTGGTGATGAAAAGTGGGTCACTTACGACAACGTCAAGCGAAAACGGTCGTGGTCGAAACACGGTGAACCGGCGGAAACGGTGGCCAAGCCAAGATTGACGGCCAGGAAGGTTTTGCTGTGTGTTTGGTGGGATTGGCAGGGAATTATCTACTATGAGCTGCTCCCATACGGCAAAACTCTTAACTCGGAACTCTACTGTCAACAATTGGACCGTCTGAAGGAAGCAATCGCCCATAAGCGGCCAGCTTTGGCCAATAGGAGAGGAATTGTGTTCCATCAGGACAACGCCAGGCCACACACATCGATAGTGACTCGCCAGAAGCTCCGGGAGTTTGGTTGGGAGGTTCTTCTGCATCCACCTTTGCACAAACAACAACGGGAAGAAACACAACGTCCACAAAAGACAACAACAACTGCAAGAAGACACAAAGCAGACATGCGCAACAACAACACAACTAAACGATCGAAATCGAACGGCGCGACGCAGCAGAGCAGCACGCAGAGCGCATGCGGATAATGCATGTACACAGTCCAAAGGTCGACACGCAGGAAAAGCGTGACTCAGAGGCCAAAGGTCGACACGCACGAAAAGCGTGACTAATAGTCCAAAGGTCAGTCCAGAAATGGATATAAAAGCAAGCGACGGCACAAGGAAAAGGCAGTCAGTACGAGAACAGCACAAGAGAAAATTCCTAATCGTAGTTAACGAGACCTTGCCTCACAAGCGATTAAAGAATTTAGGACAAATCTGAAGGATAATTGTTTGATCCTGGGTTTCTGGTAACGAGACAAAGCCTCACAAGGAAACTAGGTCCGATTATTATCCTTTCAGAGCATCTTTCTCAGAGCATCCTCGACAGTAAAACCGCGACAACGAACTACAGTGGACATCGACTAGAGGACCAACAGTGAAGCCCTCCGTGGAACTACAGTGAAACCCTGCTCGTGGAACTACAGTGAAACCCCGTTTCATGGAACTACAGTGAAACCCCGCTTCATGGAACTACAGTGAAACCCCGCTTCGTGGAACTACAGTGAAACCTCACTTCAGAGGACTCCAGCAAGACGCAGCCAACAATTACACGCAAATTACTTGAATTATATATTGAATTACATTGAATTATATATTACATTTACTGAATTATATTGAAATTAAACAACCATTGAAAATCCTTAGATAACTGCGTTGAAATATAAATTTCTTGTACGACCCCTGGACACGACTGAGCGCTACCCCGGCAGGATAGGTCGTTACAAGTGGCGCCCGAGCAAAATTTGACAAGAAGACACACAAGATGGTAAAAACTACATGGATATACTCTCTTCGGAAAGAGGACCTCTTAAATTACTGCGAGACTGTAAAAATCGATACCCAAGGCACCGTCGACGAGCTACGAAAACGACTGGCCGCATTCGCAAATGAGCACGCATCAGATGACGAATACGCACGAATATTACACGAATGGGAGGTAAAACACGCAAGAGCACCTTCACCACTTTTACCACTGGATGCAGACGCAAACCAAAATAATCCAACGGGAGCCATTCCGAAATACGTACAAGCAGAAACTCTCCGAACAACCACATCGCCACCGTCAGTAACCGCAATTTCCATGCCAGCATACACGGACATTATCGACAAGGTCCGCAAATGGGGACTGAAGTACGACGGCAAGCAGGACGCTCTGAGCTTCATAGAAAGAGTGGAGGAATTGGCAGAAGTTTACGACCTACCGAAAAATATGCTGCCCAGAACAATGCCAGAACTTTTAAAAGACATGGCCCTATCCTGGTACAGGAACAACAATGCAGCATGGCGCATCTGGAGCAACTTCAAGCGAGATTTCCTAGAGTTCTTCCTACCACCACGATATTTCGAGCTATTAGAGGACACTATTCGCAGAAGAGAACAACAAGAAGAAGAACCGTTTAAACAATACCTATTAGCAATGCAGGAATTGATGCGACACACCGAATACACGGAAATAAAGAAACTGGATCGCATATATGAGAATAGCACCCACGAATTCCAGGGATATGCCAAGAGACGAGACTTTGCAACACTGAGAGGACTCATCGATTTAGCAGACGATTTCGAAAGGTTAAAAAGCAAAAAACAAGACAGAGCGAAACAAAAGAAACAGCCACAAAACCGAACCGAAGAGCGAAGTCGCCGAGTTACCGAACAAAAACCACCAGAACCAGCACAAGACACCCAAGACAAAATCGATGTCTACAATGCATGCCGCCGATGCGGCCAACCAGGCCATCGCCAATTTGGCTGTAAAAATCCACAAATCCTATTTTGTTGGATTTGCGGGAAACGAGGAGTAAGGACAATTGAATGCTGCAGGAAATCGGGAAACGAGCAAGGGGACCGCCAATAACGAGGCACGGCGACAAACCCCTACAGGAGGCCTCGAATTTAAAATTCTTAAATAATACCATAGTTGCTCATATTAAACTGGGAGAAATACCCTTAGTAGCAACCATCGACACCGGAGCCACAAGAAACTACATAAGTAGGGCTATGGCCGAACAAATTCGGGACTCCAGCCAACGACACAAAATTCGTGCCAACATACAACTAGCAGACGGCACCAAAACACTCGTAACTGAAGCAACTACAACCACGCTACAACTCGGACAAAACCGCCTACAAATCGAATTAGCTATATTAGAGCAGGTGGTAGACGACGTCATACTCGGCATAGACACACTGGGAGCGCTAGACGCACAGGTGGAGATTGCAGGCCAGAGTATAAAAATTCCAAAGATTCAAACCGCTGACTGGAATGCACTCTCAATACGAGAAGTCGCCGAAAACACAACCGAGTCACAAAGCAAACCAATCTCCCGAGCAGAAGCGGAAGAAATAATTCAAACAGAAATAAAACGTTTCGAAAGCATTGAAGGCCCGTCTAACATCGCAAAACACTACATAAGAGTAAAAGACGACATTCCCATCAAAGCCAGATACTTTCCGCAAAACCCTGCAAAACAAGAAATCATAAACAAAGAAATCGATGATATTCTCGAAAAAGGATGCATAGAACCATCGAACAGCCCATACAGTGCACCAACGGTCCTCGTACGCAAGAAAAATGGTAAATGGAGACTCTGCATCGACTACAGGCAACTAAATGCTAAATCAATCCCTGACGCATACCCATTACCACGAATAAGCCACATTTTGGACCGTCTGAAGGATGCAAAAATTTTTAGCAGTCTGGACCTTAAAAATGGCTACTGGCAAATTCCAATGGACGAGGCAAGCAAACAGTATACCGCGTTCACTGTGCCCGGACGGGGCCTTTTCCAATGGAAGGTAATGCCGTTCGGATTACACTCAGCATTCGCAACTTTCCAACGGGCATTAGACTCAGTAATAACGCCTGAACTAGAACCGTTCGCTTTTGCGTACCTCGACGACATCATCGTACTAGGTCGAACACTGGAAGAACATATGACGAATTTAGTAGAAGTTTTTAGAAGATTACGTGAGGCCAACCTCAAAATAAATCCAGAAAAATGCGAATTTCTAAAAACAGAAATCAAATACCTTGGTCATATGGTAAGCGACAAAGGGATTCAAACAGACCCGTCAAAAATTGAAGCCATCGAACGTCTCAAGCCACCAACGAACATAAAAGAACTACGGCAGTGCATCGGAATCACTTCATGGTACAGACGATTCGTACCCGAATTCGCAGACACCATACATCCCTTGACAACACTACTCAAAAAAGGAGTAAACTGGGTATGGACCGAAGAGCACCAACAAGCTTTCGAGAATTTGAAAAAGAAACTTACTGAAGCACCCATCCTTGCATGCCCGGACTTTAATAAACAATTCATTTTACAAACAGATGCCAGCGACTACGGACTTGGTGCAGTGTTGACACAGGATGATAATGGAAACGAGAGAGTAATAGCTTATGCAAGCCGCCACCTTAACAAACCGGAAACAAACTACTCAACCACCGAAAAAGAATGCCTTGCGATCGTTTGGGGAATTCGAAAAATGCGTCACTACCTCGAGGGATACAATTTTATTGTCATCACTGACCACCTCTCATTAAAATGGTTAAATTCTATCGAAAACCCATCAGGACGCATCGCACGATGGGCACTAGAGCTGCAACAATATAACTTCGAAGTTCGTTATAGGAAGGGGAGAGAGAACGTCATTGCTGACGCTCTATCAAGAGATCCACTGGAGACAACACGACGCATACACGAAGAAGAAATACCACCTCTGCCCAAGGACTGGGTCACACGGAAAACAGAGGAAATTAAAAAAGAGCCACATAAATTTCCTGAATATATAATAGAAAACGGAAATTTATATAGACACCTACCGCCAAACGCAGACGATGAAGACAGCGTGGCTTGGAAACTATGTATAGGAAGGAAAGACATCGACCGAGTGCTAAACGAAAATCACGATCACCCAACAGCTGGTCACCTGGGTATACGGAAGACATTCCTCCGAACAGCAAAAAAATATTTTTGGCCGAGCATGATGAAAGACATACGGAAACATGTGTTTCGATGCAAAAGCTGTCAACATTTTAAGGTAAACCAACAGAAGCCAGCAGGATATATGCTCACTAAAATCGCAGATGAACCGTGGGCCATCCTATGCGCAGACTTCGTGGGACCATTGCCACGCTCTATACATGGGAACACAACACTACTGGTATTCTACGACAAATTTTCAAAATGGGTAGAATTGGTGCCACTACGAAGCGCCACTGCCGACGCAGTCCGGAAAGCCCTTCGGGAGCGAATAATCGCACGATACGGGGTACCCAAGGTCTTGCTAACCGACAATGGCACACAATTCACAAGCCGTAATTTAGAAAATTTTCTGGAAGAAATGGGTATACATCACCAGTATACGGCCCCATACACGCCCCAAGAAAATCCCACCGAACGAGCAAACCGCACGATAAAAACAATGATTGCACAGTATACACAATCATCACACAAACACTGGGACGAGGCGCTACCCGAAATCATGTTGGCCATAAACACCAGTGTTGCGGACACCACAGGCTTTAGCCCAGCCATGCTGACGCAAGGCAGAGAGCCGCGACTACCCAAAAGTCTTTTCGATGAAAAAACAACAGGTACAGGGGCAGAAGCACTAACAGTCACACAACGGCACAACCGACTTCAAGAAATTTTCAAAATTGTCGAAGTGAACCTAGCAAAGGCAAGCCAGGAACAAGCTCGCGCCTACAACCTACGGCGACGTCCGTGGAAACCTTATCGAGGACAACTGGTACTCCTACGAACTCACCCACTGTCGAAAGCCATTGACGATTTCGCGGCAAAACTGGCACCAAAGTTCGATGGACCATTTATGGTTGAATCCTTCTCATCTCCCGTGATAGTGAAACTGAGAGACGGTAAAACGTTGAAGACAGCTCACATCTCTCAGCTTAAGCCATTTTACACTGATGAATCCGACCTGCAACAAAATGAAAACGTTGAGCAACCGCCAACACAAAACAATAACGTACCTTTTCCGTCGAAATAAATATCCACGGCGACACAGGGCTCCCTCGGCGACGGCACGATAAAAAATTCATCCAAAACGGAATCGTCAGAGGAAAAAATTGGTAAAAAAAAAAAAAAAAAAATAATATATTCGAGCATAAACTGCTTCAAATTGTAAAAATTTAAAAGAACCAGAGGAAAAGAAAACATATGAAAACTAAAGCCCGGTTATAATACAAAATAGGCAAATCTACATTATAACTGAAAATAAAATCCACAAACCCAATAGGAATCAGGTCATTGACCCAAGAAAGGAAGAAAATGGGAAAATTAATATCAGCCAATGGCACACAAGTAGATAGGAGTAATCACACACATAAACACATATGGAACAGAGGAAAGTAATGTGCAACAGTTGGTTAGAAAAGCAGCAGACAAGAATTATGAAATATGCTTTCCCACTCTATGCCAAAAAAAAATATGCATATGCAGTAACAACGGAGGATCGACGGCGGCGTCGCAGCACTCATGAGATCAAATAAAGTTCAAGGCCATATAATATGCAAAAGAAAGTCTCGACCGAGGATAATGGAAAAAATGCAAATATGATTTCTCCTTTTCAGGGAAATAGCGTTATTGTCAAATTTATTTCTTTTTCATACAACAACAAATCCTTAAATTAGAACATTATAAAAGGGAGCAGTATCCCGACGAATAAATCATTTTGCGAGTAAAATACAACGCGATCACAATTGCAAATGTTTTTAAACATGCAACACCCAACTGGAAATTCCGCCGGAGTCATCGGAACATACCCAAAGACAGGCCGAGGTTATTCAATCTTCAAGACGGATGTGGAGAGATTGGCCGAAGGAAAATGGGTGAATGACACCATCATCGACGTTTACGGGGCGTGGTTAATCCAAGGGCTGATATCACCTGAAGATCGGGAAAAGGTATATTTATTCAGCGGTCTTTTCTTCCCACAGCTACTGGCGATCAAAAATGGAGAACGGCCACGAGATTTTTTGAATGGATGGTTGCGAAGGGCAAAAATCTTCGAGAGAGATTATGTCATCATACCAGTTGTTGACAAATTCCACTGGACGCTCGTGATCGTGGACAGCACCCGGATTCTACACTGCGACTCACTAAGAGGAACCCGGCAACACGACGTGGCGCAACTAATCCACCAGTTCCTCCAAGACGAAGCAGCACGAACCGGACCGGAAAATGTAGAAAGAGTAAAGGCGATGAAGATCGTGGAAGTGCCCACAGCACAGCAAGAAAATGGTGCCGACTGCGGTTTATTTACCTTGAAATTTTTAGAGCGGTTCCTCACGACCATTCGCGCGGGGAAACGGTTCCAACCACACCACCTCATATTTGAAGCAGCGACGACATTGCCCACACGCCAAAAGTTGGTAGAGGTGTTCCAGGATATCTGCGACAAAGATGTGTTATGGTCGGAACTGATGAACGGAGTACTCGGAAGCGCACAACATGAAAATTTGGAGGAAAAACTACAGCAGATCGGGGTCGAGATGCGAAAACGCTGGAAGAAGGGCACCCAAAGCAACTGTGTGCGGAAGCTTGGAACGATCACGGCCATAATCTCGATAACGCGAGCTGGAAAAATAAAAATACAAAGGAAAAATTAACTGCGAAACATTCAAACCAATAACACAGCTGATCACGGGCAAAATAAAGCCGTGTTATAATGAATGGGACCCACACGAGCACACAAGTTTGACAAAGGCAACGTCACGTTTCGGAAGAAAGGAGGGAGTGTGACGACCACAAAATCGTCACAACTTTGCACAAACAACAACGGGAAGAAACACAACGTCCACAAAAGACAACAACAACTGCAAGAAGACACAAAGCAGACATGCGCAACAACAACACAACTAAACGATCGAAATCGAACGGCGCGACGCAGCAGAGCAGCACGCAGAGCGCATGCGGATAATGCATGTACACAGTCCAAAGGTCGACACGCAGGAAAAGCGTGACTCAGAGGCCAAAGGTCGACACGCACGAAAAGCGTGACTAATAGTCCAAAGGTCAGTCCAGAAATGGATATAAAAGCCAGCGACGGCACAAGGAAAAGGCAGTCAGTACGAGAACAGCACAAGAGAAAATTCCTAATCGTAGTTAACGAGACCTTGCCTCACAAGCGATTAAAGAATTTAGGACAAATCTGAAGGATAATTGTTTGATCCTGGGTTTCTGGTAACGAGACAAAGCCTCACAAGGAAACTAGGTCCGATTATTATCCTTTCAGAGCATCTTTCTCAGAGCATCCTCGACAGTAAAACCGCGACAACGAACTACAGTGGACATCGACTAGAGGACCAACAGTGAAGCCCTCCGTGGAACTACAGTGAAACCCTGCTCGTGGAACTACAGTGAAACCCCGTTTCATGGAACTACAGTGAAACCCCGCTTCATGGAACTACAGTGAAACCCCGCTTCGTGGAACTACAGTGAAACCTCACTTCAGAGGACTCCAGCAAGACGCAGCCAACAATTACACGCAAATTACTTGAATTATATTAGGTGTAGTAAAAAGAAATCCATTATTTTTGCATTAAATTGAGGGCTTTATTTAAGATAGTTAGAATAACCCGATTTAGGTCAAATATGGGCCGTTTTGTTCGATAACTTGTTGCCATTTTAAAGGTAATTTCATTATGCCTCTCTCATAGAAGCCCTCGTTCCTATTAGCAAAAAATTGAGACAGTCGAATTTCAGAAGCCTCTCTTGAAGCGAATGTTTCACCAGCAAAATTGTTCGCCATGGACAGGAACAGATGGTAATCACTTGGTGCCAGGTCCGGACTATAAGGTGGATGCAGAAGAACCTCCCAACCAAACTCCCGGAGCTTCTGGCGAGTCACTATCGATGTGTGTGGCCTGGCGTTGTCCTGATGGAAGACAATTCCTCTCCTATTGGCCAAAGCTGGCCGCTTATGGGCGATTGCTTCCTTCAGACGGTCCAATTGTTGACAGTAGAGTTCCGAGTTAAGAGTTTTGCCGTATGGGAGCAGCTCATAGTAGATAATTCCCTGCCAATCCCACCAAACACACAGCAAAACCTTCCTGGCCGTCAATCCTGGCTTGGCCACCGTTTCCGCCGGTTCACCGTGTTTCGACCACGACCGTTTTCGCTTGACGTTGTCGTAAGTGACCCACTTTTCATCACCAGTCACCAACCGCTTCAGAAATGGGTCGATTTTGTTGCGGTTCAGCAGCGATTCGCAGATGGAAATTCGGTCTATGAGGTTTTTTTGCGTTAACTCGTGTGGCACCCATACATCGAGCTTCTTTGTGTATCCAGCCTTATTCAAATGGTTCCAAACGGTTTTTTGTGCAATTTTTAGCTCTTTTGCAATCGAAACAGTGCTAACATGACGGTCGGACTCGATAATTTCCATGATTTTATCGACATTTTCGACAATTGGCCTTCCAGTGCGTGGTGCATCCTTGACATCGAAGTTACCGGAACGGAATCGACGAAACCAAAATTGCGCATGATTGGCTGTTACAGTATCAGGTCCATAAACGCTATTCACATTTTCAGCCGCCTGGCTTGCGTTTTCTCCCTTATCGAAGAAAAACTGTAAAATGTAGCGAATTTTCTCTTTGCTGATGTCCATCTTTGACAAGCTCTCAAACAAAACTGAATCAATCAATCAAAAAAGTGTCAAAAAAGCTTTTTTAGTAGGAACTGTCATCTTTCTAATGCCCCCTAGCGGAACACGATCGGACTTATACAACGCGAGATGCAGATAAATAACGCCATCTATTGGAAAAATAATGGATTTCTTTTTACTACACCTATTATATTGAATTACATTGAATTATATATTACATTTACTGAATTATATTGAAATTAAACAACCATTGAAAATCCTTAGATAACTGCGTTGAAATATAAATTTCTTGTACGACCCCTGGACACGACTGAGCGCTACCCCCGGCAGGATAGGTCGTTACAACCTTATAGTCCGGACCTGGCACCAAGTGATTACCATCTGTTCCTGTCCATGGCGAACAATTTTGCTGGTGAAACATTCGCTTCAAGAGAGGCTTCTGAAATTCGACTGTCTCAATTTTTTGCTAATAGGAACGAGGGCTTCTATGAGAGAGGCATAATGAAATTACCTGAAAATGGCAACAAGTTATCGAACAAAACGGCGCATATTTGACCTAAATCGGGTCATTCTAACTATCTTAAATAAAGCCCTCAATTTAATGCAAAAATAATGGATTTCTTTTTACTACACCTAATATGTCGTCTAGATAAACCACCACTTTGCCGGCTTTAATAAATTCTTGCAATACTCCATTAATAAATCGTTGAAATTCAGCGGGTGCATTCTTCAGGCCGAAGGGCATTCCCACGTATTCGTATTGACCATCAGGGGTCACAAATGAGGTATACTTAATACTGTCCTTGTGCATTTTCACATGGTGAAACCCATTCTTAAGGTCTATTAGAGTAAAAAATCTTTTCCCTACCAAATACTCAAGACAGTCTTCAATAAGTGGCAAAGAGTAGTTATCACGAATAGTTATTTTATTTAAGGGGCGATAGTCAACACATTTGCTAATTTCTCCGGATTTTTTACGGACGAGCACAAGCGCAGACGCATAGGGAGAATTACTGGGACGGATTGTCCCTTTTTGCAATAAATCATCTACAATTTTCCTAATTTGACTGCGGTCATGATAAGGTAGTCGTCGTGGTTTAGAAAAAATAGGAGTATCGTGTTGTAAATTAATTTTCATATAGAAATCAGATTCTCGCGTTTCATAAGGTATAAGATGAGTATAGTTTTCCGAAATTGTCTCACAGATGCATGCTTCTTGTTCCTTAGAAAGTTTTGGGTTTATTTTTGGAGTCGAGATAGTAGGACCAATATCTATGCCATACAGTTGATTGCATATTTTGTCAAAAGAATGTTCATCTGAATTTTCTATGTGCAAATTATTTTTTATCTTATCTAAAGGTGTTTCTATTGCCTTCAATTTTTTAGGAATACAGGCTTCAGTGGAATCTTTCAAAAGGCAAAAATGACGTAGAAGATGATACAAATCGGGCTTAAGTTTTTTACAGTGTTCTTTATTGAAATTCATTAAGTCTATTTTGTGTATGTAAGATTGTAAGGAATATAACATAAGTGAACTTTCAGTTTCGGTAATAGGTCTCTGCCAACTATTACAGGAAAAAATGATACACCTCTCGGAAAAATAATAAACTCATGTTGAACTTCATTAATTTGAATTTTAACTGAACATAAAACCAATCCCAAGGACATTAGAGGTTTGTTTCCAAGACCACGATAACCAGAAGGCACAAGAGAATTTTTAAGTAACTTTGGCACATACGATTCGTCCATGAAACTTTAAGGACTACCAGAGTCAAAAAGAGAAGGCATGCTGATATAATGGGCACCAGTTTGATCATTTTGGCAAAAGGCAACACTTACCAGTTGAAGAGATTTAATTTTTTCAGCTGATCTTTGAGCTTCGGCAGCATCTCCCAGCATCCTAGTTTGACATTCCGCAGCAGCGGAAATTTTCGAAGCACGATTCGGACAGTTTTTATAGACGTCACTAGATTGGCTGCACTTAAAGCATGATCCTGGTAGTCGCTTCGGCAAGGTACAGGCACTTTGAAAGTGGCCGACGCATTGGCAATTGAAGCAACTTACATCAGCTAGGGTAACCTCATCAGAACTTCCCGCGACACCCATATTTGTTTTTGCACGATTGGATGTTTGGCGTACAGGCGTATTTGCTTTTGTTCTTCGAGCCGAAACATCAGTAGACATGCGGTTCTATTTGCGCTCGTAGCGTCGAACGCATTCCTTCAATTCCTCAAGTTTTTGCGCGTTATACAGCAATACCGCATCACTAGAGGTGTCTCCAATACCATCAATAATTATTTCAACCAGCACACCTTCATCGATGTTTCCCTTAGCGGCAATCTCTTGCATTTCTAAGATGTAGCGATGCAGATATTCATTCGGCTGTAGAGTGCGATCACGGAGTTGTTGATAGACCTCTTGTTGTTTGAACTTTCGGCTAAATTCTTTAATCAGAGCCTCACGCAGATTCTCATAATTTCTAATAGATATTGTCCTAGCGAAGATTTTCGCAGTTCCGCCAAGTAGTCTGCGCATTCCAACTAGTTTTGCATTATTGTCAAACCGAAGACTGGCAAAGTCATCTTCGAGATCGTTTATCCATTTGCGCACATCATATGTATCATCGGCCGTAAATTGTGGGACCATGGACTCGATGACATTAATGTTCATGGTAAACGATGGATTGGCAATCGGCAAAATGGCTTTAGATTCCCGAAGTGCTGCAATTTCTCTCTGCAGAAGTAATAATTCACGTTCTTTGCGTAATTGCATCAGTTTTCTTTCTGCATCAAAATTTTATACATCAGGCTCCAGGTCAATATTTGCATCAGTTGATTCACAGTTAGGATAAAGTTCAACATCTGTGTCCTCAGGTTCAGCAGGCAAGTTAGTATCCGTTGCATCAGGGATTTCGCAGGCATCAGGCAATAAACGGGAGTTAGATGTTTCAATTAAAGCGTTCTGTTCGTCAGTATTTGAAATATACTCGTCATAGACCGCTTGGATTTCACTTAAAGTGGTAGTAGGAATTAAATCTATTCCAGCTTCCTTCAACTTTGCGAGCATTTCGGAACGTTCCATATCTCAGAATAGGATGACGCAACACGAACGTACGTTTTTTTTTAAATGGGCGAAGTCAGCTAGTTGTTGTTGTTCGTAGAAGCGTTGTGAAATAAACGGACGCTGTTAGTTGTTGTTGTGTTCGCATACTGGCTTACGCAACACGATAGCGTTGGCTGTATTGTGTATGAGAAAAAAACCGTATTTACGCAGCCTCGGTTCTTTCCTTTCTATTAGGTTTTTTGGGAAATATCCCTCCTTCTGAACTTTAGTAACCGGGTTGGATCCAATCAAGTTTGTTAAAATATTTAATATTTAATATATTTCACGTACTTGAATTCGTACGACTTTTCGAAGTTATGCTGGCTCCTCATGTAATGTGTTTTTAGAGTTGCCATGCTTATTAATTATAACAGGGTTGCCATAAATGTAAATAATAAAATCTACCAGTCATTTTAGAAAAGAATCTACCAAGCATTATAAAATAGCATCTGCCAACATTGCAGAATAGAATCTACAAAAATTAGGATTAAGCTTACCAGACCCTACATGACTAGGGCTATCATACTTAACATCATATAGGTAGAGTTAAATATACTACAATATATATACATGTATGTATATATCTCCAGAGCATAGTTCTCCCTGTTACAAGATTCGTACAAAACTAATATACCCCGCGTAAGCTCGTTGGTCATTTTCGACGTTAAGACGACTAAAGTCTTACTTAGGGCCAATATTACCAAGCATATGGGGCATTTCACGTGAAGCGGGCATCGAAAAAAGGGTCATGTTCTGAAAATCGTTTATATTTGGATCAGTTGCACCTCTATAGAGTGTGAGTTAATGGGCAAATTTTTTTTGATATATCACCGTTAGTTTTCGAGATATAGGCCTGTAAAAATTGATGAAATGAAAAATAAGCTTTTTTTGCATGCAATGTTTCGAATAAAAAAAGTTTTTTTCAAAAAATAAATAGTAACGGTTTCTAGAGAAAATTTATTAAGCTATTCAAGAATGCAAAAAAAATCAACAAAATTTTTTTTTTTCAGTGTAACACTGGTGGTGAAATGGTTAAAGCACAATTACAACAACTTGGACCTTTTTGATTTTTTTTTATTTTTTTCGATTTTTAGCTGCAGGTGCTAAGAATATATCATGTAAGTTTAAAAATGGGATCTCTATTAGTTTAGGAGGTACAAAGCATTGAACATGCGTACCCAGCAAATTTGATTTCGATTTTCAAAAACCAGCTGTTTGGAAAAATTCAAAGAAATAATTTTAAAAAAAAAATGCAGTTTTGGAAATAACACAATACTATAGACAGGACTAAAAGCTTTGGAGTCGCAGGGCAGCAATTTGGAGTACAAAACAATCGTTAGAATGGCTCTTTATAGAATCCGTTTTTAAAAATAACGATCTAATCAGCTGTCAAATGTACTCACAGCCCTGGAAGTAGGCGGTGCTGCCAAAAATTTCGATGCTTAAAAAATTGCGATATTGAAAATGAAATTTATTTTTATAAAATTTTAATTATATTTTTAAAAAATTTTTTAAATATGCTTGGTAATATTGGCCCTTAAGAAGCACAATGAGACAAGAGCGTTTCAATGGTCTTCCATCCCTGAATATTCACGCAGGAATCGCACTCAGCGAAGGAGAAATTCTGCGTGAATTCTTCTAAAAGCCTCGAAAATATAGAAATGTTTGAAAGTGCTCGCTTCAGCATCATTGTTTTAAAATTTCAATAAAAATATAATGCGTGCCTTAAAACAACTAATGATTTTCTAATTGATTTAACATTAATTCGAAATTTTTCACTGAAAAAAAGTATACTGAATCTTTCTAAAATAATCTATATTTAGTTAATTCTAGATGAAAATTTTATATTGCAAAAAGAAAGGTTATGATATTCTCTTGCTAATGGCATGTTAAGTTCTTATCTTGAGTATCAGCGTTTTTAATTTATAGAAAAGATTCTTAAGGGGTCGGAATTCGACCACTTTCCCTTAAGTAATTTTGGATTCCAAAATTCCCAAGGGGAGGGGGGGAGGGTGTGTCCGGACCCGATATATCCCCCGTGGATCCGCCACTGACATATATATTTATTCTTGATCAGGATCAAAAACTGAATCGATTTAGACATGTCCGTCTGTCTGTCTGTCCGTCCGTCCGTGGTCGGAACTCCTCCGAAACGGCTGGACCAATCAAGTCGAAATTCGGCACAAAGGTAAATCGGGGTCCGAGTATGATCCTAAGTAAAAATGGGAGACATCCGCCCACTGCCACGCCCACAATTGAATTTATTGTGTCTTCAGCAAAATGCTTGTAACTTGCGAACCACTCAACACATTTCATTGATATTTGGTGTACGGTAAACAACGGAAAAGGACATATCCTGGAAAAAAATGGACGCCGTCCTTCTCAAGCCACACCCACAAATAAGGGCTTATCGTAACTTGTGGAGTAAAAGTCGTAGAAGCTTCAAATTCGCATTACCTTTAGGTTGACCAAAGCGAATAAAAGGTGTAGGAAAAAAATTTATCTGGCCCGCTCACTGCGACGTCCACAAATGGAGAGGCAAAACATAGTGCGGCAATAATCTCGGGACGCTGGGTATTTCAAAAGCGGGGCTTGACCGACTTTAGCTTTCTTACTTGTTTTATTTTGAATTTTTGTTTAGACTCCATGGTTAATTGTAGTTCAAGGCTAAATGCCGACAAGTGCCAAATATGAATTTAGAAAGTGCTATACGCGGCTGGGATATTGGGAGACATTTGAGACGTTACATTTTGTATCTGATTTTACTAGTCCTCATCAATTGATTCATTTACAAAACAACGTATGTTGTGTGAGCGCGTGTGACTTTAAGGCTTTTCAGACTATGAATTTAAAATCTGAATTTAGCTCCTTAAGTTGAATTTATCAAAAACCCTTTCAGACTGTTCGTTTCTGAATTTACGACTTCAAACAGCTGTTTTTTGTTTTGGATTGACTTTCGAACAACTTTTCACATTTGTTTCATTCAAAAGCTGCAAAATGGAAAATCACCAGAAAAAAATGTTAAGCATGTTATTGTTGAGACGTCACAAATTGCAAAAAATGAAAGCAACCGGAATGGTGTTAATAATAAGCTTGCTAGCATCAATTTTGAACAACATTCAACATGCTGCAATTCTATCCAGCAGTCAAAACACGCTTTTGAATATTACCCAGCAAGCAATATGAGCGCTTTCGGATACTCTTTTCGGACAGAGATAAAATTGCTTTCACCTTCCAAATGAAGCTTTTTCTGTGCCCGTGCTTAAAGAGGATTTCCGGATGATCCGAAAACGCTCCATTTTATGTGTTTACTCATAAAACGGTCTTACATTAGGCTCTTTTCAGACGTGTGATTCGGAGCGCTCCGAAATTTGCTTGCTGGGTAATTTCAAATCAAAATACAAACAGCTGACTTCAACGTTCAAGGTTGAAAAAAAGGGAGTAAAAGGTAAGGGTTGCAGCAACGAATGCCTAAAATCATGAGTTTATTTCTGAGTTTAAACACCCTAAAACTCAGTTTAAACTCACTACTAAAGTCTACTTAAGGTACTAAAATCAGTTTAACGCAATAGTCTGGAAACCATATTAAGGTTTCTTATTACGCTGTGAAATGTACAACATATAGCGAGCGTGTTTTGTTCTTATTCCATGTAGTTATTATGTATGCATATGGCCTGCATGGATATTGAGTGCATGTTGAGCTACTCTTAATTGGTGTGCATATTTAGTTAAGCAACGCTTTGTCGATCATCATACAAGAGAGATTAAAAGTTATTTAACAAGGGCGCACGTCACGGCAGCCGATTCAGCTATAGTGTTTTGAGCGTTGCCAATAGAAATATGAGATGTTTCAGAATCTTCAACATGTCGTTGGTTTTTTCATAATTGACTGCACTAGGTATGTTATGTTCTCCTATATATAGGATTTTGCCTTGTAAATAATGAGTCATTGAACTCTTAAACACAATACTTTTGTCACTGTTATCATGAATTTTTCACGTCCCCAATAAAAATGTTACAAAATGATGAAATAAACTTCCGGTGACAATGTATGAGCATGCTTCTGACCAGGATATATAAAGAAATTTCTGAAAATTTTCAAGGTACTAAAATATCTGCATAGCATGCGATTCGAAAGACAGCATGAAACCATAAAAACTGAATGAGTATTTGGCTCTTTTGTATTAAATGATAAGAAAAAATGGTGCACAAGGAAATAAAATTTTTCAAGAGGACTGCACGTTTTAATCAAAATCTTAAAAGTGTTTCATCGTAATTTGATTCATACATGCTGTGTGCTTTAGCGGACTTTTAAGAAACTGAAAACTGAAAGACACAGAAACCCTAAACTAACCAGTGAAATATAAAGATTTTGATTGTTTTGAACACAACCGCTCATATGAAATGGAAGGTCGTCTGATTGAATACCGTCCTGTTGGTGGTGGTTTGGACTATCATCATAATTCACCTTTGATTGGTGAAATTCCACCTACAGGCGGAGACTATTCGCACGTGGTTCATAGATCAATAGATCAGTTACGCAACAGCCTAAATGAGCGTGTAACACTCGGGCCACTGAATGTTTTTTCAAACTCGGCAGATCTTCGTTCATCGGTGCTAGCCTACAGCAATCAACCACAACAACAACAGCACCAGTCACATGCGCATAGCCATCAAGCTCATCAAAATGTTCCACATTACCCACTTAATACGACACCGAGTTCCAGCAGTACAGGCGCAAACGAAAGCCACCAGCTTCCAGTACAAAGTAGTCACATTCCAAAGGGTACTATAACTTCCTCTGGTGTAGAACCTTTAACCAATAGTGCCAGCAGCTCCGCTATGCACAGCTCGAATGCCAAGTCAATTGAAAGTTCAAATGCGGTCGTCAGCTCATCAGTGACTAGTACAGGGCACAGTAGCGGACATGGTAACCGTGGTAGAAAATCACGAATTTATCCAAACCCGAATCAACATATCGTTGTGACAAGCAACAGCGTTGATCACGGAGGCGTGCGTATGCGAAATAGTAGCGTCTCTGCCAATGAAAATGCAGCAGCCAGCAACGGAATATCTTCTTCAACTATCTCTCCACATCACATGCATCATTTAGATGTTAAAGATCCAAAGGTACTTTTTTTTTTAATGATCGTAGTATTTGGCAATATGAAAAAACATAAAATCAAGTTTGAATTTTTATCAATTTGACAAAATCTTATCCGGCATAAATTTCTTCTTTTCAGATTTTTAGTTCAAAAGCTGACCTGCAGCTACATACACAAATTCACATGCGGGAGGCAAAGCCGTACAAATGTACACAGTGCTCAAAAGCGTTCGCCAATTCGTCATACTTGTCACAGCACACCCGTATTCACCTTGGCATCAAGCCCTATCGATGCGAAATTTGTCAGCGGAAATTCACACAGCTATCACACTTGCAGCAGCATATAAGAACACATACTGGCGACAAACCGTACAAATGTCGACATCCTGGATGTCAGAAAGCGTTTTCTCAGCTTTCCAATCTACAATCTCATTCACGTTGCCACCAAACTGATAAGCCATTCAAATGCAATTCATGTTATAAATGCTTTTCCGATGAACCTTCTTTGTTGGAACATATTCCCAAACACAAAGAATCTAAGCATTTGAAGACGCACATCTGCCAGTACTGCGGCAAATCATACACTCAGGAGACATATCTCACCAAGCACATGCAAAAACACGCAGAGCGAACAGATAAACGACCGCCAATTATTGCAACAAACTCCGTGGCGAATGCCGCTATCGGAGGAGGAACTCCTGGTGGTGGCATTGGTACAGGCCATAACTCGTCAAATGGAAATACCGGAGGTGTTAGCGGAGCTGGAACTTCTTCAATTCCGAATGCAAACTGTTCTGCCAGTGGTGCAGCATCAGTACAGCAAAATCGAAATAACAGTTTGGGACTGCCCGCTCCACCATCTGTATCGATAACGGCTAGCGATCATTCTTCTTACTGGCCTAAAGTGAGTCCCGATTCAGCAGCGACTGCAAATATGACGGATGTTATGCAACACCAGCAGCAGCAGCAGCAGCAACAACATCATCTCCATCAACATCAAACACAACCTGGCTCAGCGCAACAGCAACAGCAACACCAACACCAGCAACATATGGACTTTTCTGGTGTGAATACACATCAATCGGCTAATGCTAGCGCAGGTGGGGCGGGTCCACCAAATGGGCATCCTGCTGATTTGCAAACAACACACCATCGAATGTCTGACAGCGGCCGGGAAGATATGGGTATGTATCAGTCAAAGAAATTTTAACCTCATAGTTCTTTTATAGATATATTACAGGCTTTTAAAAGAAAAAGAAGCAGTTGTTAACACCAAATACTGTGTTAAATCGAAAACAATTTTCGTGATGGCTAACGTCATCTGTTTGTGGTTTTTTTGTTTCCATGGAATTGTAGCGCAAAGCTTAAGCTTTTACACTCGTTCACAATGTTTGCTGCACTGAGCGAACTTAACCATGTTTTTTTTTTTTTAAAAGGGCGCATTGTTATTCATAGTCCTTTTGAATTTCGAGCACAACAAAAAATTCAAAAGAAAAATGGTTGTGTCAACAAGATTTTTGGTTGATTTGAAAGGAAATATGTTTAATTACATTTCTTTTCGTTCGTTATAATTCTCATTTGTTTAATAAAATACGACATATAAGATATGTATTCACTTTAGAACAGAGTCGGGCAAATCGTTGCTCGCGAGTAATACTCATATACATATGTATACAAAAACCAAACAGTGCTGCCGAGCCCCTACAATTGAATCGAAAATATTACGATTTTCGAAAGTTTTAATACAATGCCATTTTTGATGTTCAATACTTTTTTAGGGAAATCAAATTACAGCGAAATTTTGAGCTAAATACATAAGATTTTATGTTTATCAATGTAATTGATCACCTCAAAATCTGTTCTCAATTTTTGTTGTCATATTATAATTATTTTCGATTTATTTGAATTGTTGTTTAGAAAAAAGTATCAAATATTTTGATACGCTTTTAAAAATTGTTTGTGCCATTTTATTTTAAGTCAATTGCAGCCCTGACCAGCAATGACTTCACAAATTTGGCTTCAGTTGTGTATTGAATTTCATGAAGGTGGGTCTATGTTCGCATGTTTTTACATTTTCAGGTACACTGCGCAATTTTTGAAAATGTTTAAAACGGAATGGAAAAATAAATATTTGTTTTCATTAAATGAAAGGGGAGCTTCAGAATGTTTAATTTGTAGACGTGAGATTGCTGGCAATCGCTTATTTAATATTAAAAGGCATTATGATTCTTGCAATAAAGACTTTGATAAGTATCAGGGTGCAGATCGAGAGACATTAATTGACGAACTGCAATTAATTTCAAGCAATGGTCCTTCTGAAGTCGATAAAAATCCGATCGATAAGGCATCGATAAAAGCTTCTTATTGCGTTGCGATGGGCTTAGCAAAACATTGCAGACCATTCGATGATGGAATATTTTTTAAAGACCTTAGCATAGACGTACTTAAGTGCTTTGGAGATGAGGGGTATAAACTGTTAGAAGTCTACAAAAAGTTGCCGTTGTCACGCCGCACTCTTACTCGTCGAACGGAAGATTTGAGTTGTTTTATTCACTCTGAAATAAAGAAAAAGATTTTAAAAAGTAAATATTTTTCGATTTGTATTGATGAAAGCACTGATGTGACCGATATTTGTCAGTTGATTATTTGCATAAGATGCATCGATGAAAAATTCAATACATATGAAGGTTTTTTGTCAGTCGAGTCTCTGCATGGAAATGCTAAAGGATAATCAATTTACGAAGCTGTTGATAAGAGCGTATTTTCCTTCGCTGACAAAAATAAACTGTCGTCTGTGTGCACGGATGGTGCTCCTGTGATGACTGGAAGAAAGGAGGGTTTTATCGGGCATCTATTGAAAAACAATGTTGATGTTCCAACATTCCATTGCATCATACACCAACAAGTTTTGCTTTCAAAAAATTTAAAAGGAATGGAGACATTGAAAATCGCAGTAAAAATAATAAACAAAATAAGAGGTGGTCATAATGCACTATCCCACAGAAAGCTAAAGGTTTTCTTGGAAGAAATTGAAGCCGACTACAAGGACTTACTTTTGTATACGGATGTCAGGTGGTTAAGTTGTGGTTGGAGCCTTCAAAGGCTGTTTGAATTGCGAAATGAAATTAAAATGTTTTTAGAAACAGGCAACTTCGCTGTGAAATTAGCGCAACATTTATATCGTTCCGACTTTTTACTGTCTTTAGCTTTGCTTTGTGACCTTTTTGAATTCATAAACCTGCTAAATCTTTCTTTGCAAGGAAGAGATAAACACATATTTGATTTAGTCAGATCAATAGATGAATTCGAAAGGAAACTATTAATTTTATACACGCAATTCCAAAACAAAGATTTGTCGAATTTCAAGAACACAGCGGAGATATTTAATGAATATGCTAAGGATAACGAGCTTGAGCTTTATAATAATATTTTCATTGATTTGATAAAGGAATTTACAGGTAGGTTTAAAGATTTTGATAAAGTCCGCAAACCGTTGATCGTGTTCTCAAATCCCTTGCATTGTGAGGTTGAAGAACAGCCCGAAGAAATCCATCAAGAATTAATTAAACTTCAAAATGATTTATTTTTGTCCATTGAAACAGGCCTGGATTTTTGGAGAAATGTGAATATTTCCATTTATCCAAAAACTGTAGATTACATTTTGAAGTTGCATTCAATGTTTGGTACAACATATTTGTGTGAGAGTGCATTTTCTTTTATGAAACTCATAAAATCAAAACATCGAAGTCAATTATCCGATGCGCATTTGACGGACTTGGTACGTATTAAACTCTACAATAGCGAAATAAATCTTGATGATTTGGTAAACACAACGCAACCCGAGGAAACATAATTTTACGCAAGTGAACGTACAACTCAATCCCTATTTATACATATGTTCCTTCATCAGCGCAAAAAACAAATTTAACACACGTAACATTTTTCTTTGCCATTTACAACACAAAATTTCGCTCAGTGCCGCTACGAACACAAACGTGTGGCTAAAAGTGTTAGTGTGCCCGACTCTGCTTTAGAACTTTTAAAGCATTGCGAAAGCAGTCACGACAACGGAATGACAAAATCGGATGAAGTCCATCTCACGACTATTTTTGGGGTTATGTTCAGCAGAGAGCCCTGTGGACATTTGCTTTGAACGTTTAATAAATTTTTTTCGACATTTCTTCTTTTATTTAAAAAACTTTCTTGTCATTACAAGTTTGTCCGTGGTTAGTTCAACAAATTAAATTTAAATCAATTTTTGAAAATTATCATGTCAATTCAACATGAATATGGTTGATTAAAAAGGAAAATTTTTATTTTTCCCAACAATAAAGTTTGTTAAATTTAAAATATTCCTTGTTGAAGCCGTTTGGTATGGTTTTCCTTTTGATCTTACCAGTTTTCTGGTTGATTTTTTTCTCTGTGTGGGTTGGCCTTACTGAAAATTTTATTGTTTTGATATTAAGTTTCAGCAGAATGTATTTGTATTTTCTCAAGGTGGCACATTATTGGAAAAAATTGGCATGTTACAAGAAAAGTTTTCTCGAAAAAATTAACTTCACGCAAAATAAAATTACCTCCGCTTACAATTTTTAAAAGCCAACATATTTGTTTTCGGCAAACGGGACACGGATCCATGATCCACACAATCCACAGCACATTTGCAACTTAAGAAAAAATGTTTTTGGGGGCCTAACGCCTTAAGAACTAAGGATGTGATTTTTAAGAAAATTTTACCTATTGAATTATTGCCCTTTTTTAATCAGCGCAGAGGCAAAATATATTGCTGTCTGAGAATATTCAAAAATTTTACGTTGAGGGGCTAACTTCACATCAAAACAAATCAGATAGCTTAAGTCGGAAAAAATGAATTGTAACATTTCGGCTGGGCAAAAATTAAAGCAAAACATAAACTCTTGTTCGTTAAATATTTCACAAGGCTTTAGGTCCTTCAGAGTTGAAGTAGGAGTTACACTAACTTCTTCTCAGAAAATGAAAATTATTTATAGAAATAAAACGTTGTTTTAACCTTTTTTACGGTGACTTTAGTGTGAAAAATATATAAAACTAAAATGTTCTTTAGTTTAAATCCATTTTAGCATTTCTACACTGAGCGAACTTAACCATGATTTTTTTAAAAGGGCGCATTGTTATTCACGGTCCTTTTGACTTTCGAGCAGAACAAAAATTTCAAAAGAAAAATGGTTGAGTCAACAAGATTTTTGGTTGATTTAAAAGGAAATATGTTTAATTACATTTCTTTTCGTTCGGTATAATTCTCATTTGTTTATAAAATAGGACATATAAGACATTCATTCATCTTAGAAATTTTTAAGCATTGCGAAAGCAGTCACGACAGCGGAGTGACAAAATCGGATTAAGTCCATCCGATGGCTATTTTTTGGGGTTATGTTCAGCAGAGGGTTCTGAAGCCATTTTTTATAGGTATTTTTTTATCTTTGATTTTTTTTTTATTTTAAAAATTATCTTGTCATTTCAATTATGTCCGAGGTTAGTTCAACAATTTGGATTTAAATCAATTTTTGAAAATTATCATGTCAATTCAACTTGAAATATGGTTGATTCAAAAAGAAAATTTTTATTTTTTCCAACAAGAAAAATTGTTAAATTAATAATATTCCTTGTTGAAGCCGTTTTGTATGTTTTTCCTTTTGATTTAACCAGTTTTCTGGTTGATTTTTTTCTCTGTGTATGAATAAGGCATTTAGTTTTTACTCAGAAGAAAAAAAAATTTTTGTCGAATTTTATTTTTGATCACAAAATTATACTTATTCTTCGATATGTAACTAGTTATAACTCAGAAAATAAAACCGAATAAGTTGATAAATTTTGCCTCAAATGTGTGAACACTAGTCTCTCTCAACGGAAACGTTGGTTGCAGGCACAGTATGCAAAGCGTATGTAAATTCATAAGCAAAAGAATTTTTGTTGGAGTAAAAATGAAATTCGACAAATACTTTTTATGTTCTGAGCAAAAAAATTTAACTCCAAGTTTAGTTTTATATTCAGATCAATAAGTAAGACTCTAAAAGTAACTTTCTCTGCTATTTTGTATTCAGGTTTTAGTACAGAACGGCTAGGAGGTTCATTATGAAGTTGTACTCTGCTTAATCGGTTACGTAAAAAGCTTACATGTATTCTTCAAATCGTAGATATTGATGAGAAGGAAATCAAATGCATAAAATATGTATACTACCAACAAACTGCTTACGTAGGCATCGATCGGGATATATCAGAAAAAAATATCCGTTTAACTTGGTGTTAGACAGGGATGCATATCAGGGCTTGTAAGCGGAACCGAGACTGTAACCGATTCTTATTTTGTATATTAAGCAGGGTTACTTTGCAGGGCAGGGCACTTTGAATTACCATATATTTTGCATTACTTTTAAACTATCACTAAACTCTTACTGCTAATGCATTCTTTTTTTCATTATCAACAAGTATTTAAATGTAATCAATCTCATTTGCATTGCCTTTGAATCTTTAATGATAATGAAAAAAATTTGCATTAAATTAAATTTCAACAAGTAAGAAAGCTAAAGTCGGTCAAGCCCGACTTTGAAATACCCAGCGTCCGCCATTATTGGCGCACTTTGTTTTGCCTCTCCATTTGTGGGCGTGCCAGTGGGCGGGCTACATAAATTTTTTTCCTACACCTTTCCTTCGCCTTTGTCAACCTATGTTATATATCAATATAATATCATTGAAATGTGTTGAGTGGTTCGCAAGTTACAAGCATTTTGCTGAAAACACATTAAATTCATTGGTGGGCGTGGCAGTGGGCGGATGTCTCCCATTTTTACTTAGGACCATACTCGGTCCTGGGTATAAAAAGTGACTTAATGCTTTTCTAAAAAAAAAAAATAGTTATATTTTTGTGTGCTGAAAAATTTAAAAATAGCAAAAAAATCCATCACGTCGGAATTTCGAGAAAATCGCGTAAGAAATTTTTACGACCATTACTTTCTTGAAACTCATTTTTCTCATATATGGTTTAAAATATCTTAAAATTAATATATCTTTTACGATCTTAAAGCATCATTCTTTAATATGGCATCCAAATCGTTAAATGAATATTGTAAAAGGATGCTCAAAGTCGGAAAATTGAAAATTGTATGAAAGATTTTTATTTTTTTTGAACTTTGAATGAACATAGCTCACCCGTTATCAGTCGCCTTTCCAAAACTGATATTTTAAATTGTGAACCAATCAATTGTGTGTACAAATCGCGCCCTTGCTAATAAATCGGCACAATTCAAAATTTTTTTAATCAATTTTTTTATGTTCGATTGCATTTTTCTGTAAGAAACCCAACACCCAGAAAATTAACGCTTACATTGACAGATGCAGCAGTCGATTGAGAGTAATATAAGTTTAGAAAAAAAATTATTTCTCCTTAGTTTCAAGAGATATTGAATGATTTTCGAGAAATGCGAAATTTTGATTTGTACCGATTTAGTAGCAAGGGTGCGATATGTCAAATCTAAGAACTGCACCACAAACCCTTTTCACGATTTAAGGAGTCTTATTTAAACACACTCTTTATCGAGTTCGCTATATTCAAAAAATTCATTACAAATTGAATAAAAGATTTCGGGAAACGTTTTTTTGTTTAAAAAAGTAACTATAATTGATTTAAAACTTTACACTATTATTGTATATTAAGTATATATACATGAAAATCAAGAATGTGGCCTGCATGCTAAACTGGTCTTTCGACTGCGATCCTCGTTCAAAAATGTCCAGGGTTCAGGTAAAAAGTTTTACCGTATTCGATGTCTAAACCTAAAAATAATCTATGGAATTTCTATTTTTCTAATGCTTCTCCTTTGACCTCAATAAATAGATCGTCGAAAGATGTTCTTTAAAATTCGCACAACAGATTTTTTTAAGAACGTCTGAACATGATGTTCGAAAAAAAACTTTCCTCCTATTTTGGCAACTTTAATTGAATCAAGGACTGTTGAAATCTAATTTTTACAGATTGTTCGAAATAAACTGTGTCTATTTTCGTTCACGTAGTTTTTCCATGAAAAGTTTTAAAAATGGTCTAATTACGACAACGATTGGCAAACGCCAGTAAGATTCTGTTAAATAACTTACCCACCTAAATTTTTTTTTAATTCGATTTCTTGGTTTGAAAACTTAAAAATTTGCAATAATAAAATTATTCGTTAAAAATAACAAAATTAAGCTTCGTGGTCGACCTTTTGCCTCAACGATGCCTAAAATACAATCTTGACCATGTTGTTTTTCTCACATTATTGAAATAATATGTTATAAAATAAAATGGGAAAATAATCTGAAATTTTAGTTAAAATTTGTTTAATGATAAACCTCTCCTTAAATGTTTTTCTAAAGCATCTAAATCGGATATTCCGTTACATAAAGGACTTATTACACTGTTGAGTCGAAACAATTTCACATTGTGTTTTTGATGTTCGAAAAAGAAACATCTTGTAAGATCTTATACCCTTAGTGCATTGATGTTGAAAAGCTAACTTTTAACTGTCTTTAACTTGTACTATTCAACTGGTATATATAATCATGGAACATCAGAATATGGTCCTTAGAATTATTACGGTCTAAAAGTAATATCGAAAATTGAGTCATGACTTTCAAAGTCCATTAAAATTGGGCTAATTTTGAACTAGGACCTTGAATTTTGAACCGTTGATCCTCTGTTCTTTGAATATATAATATCCCGCTTTAGGCAAAAGTATTCTGCGTTTTTTCAGAGGATTTTGTTTTTATTTTAATCTTAACACGTATTTAAATAGCCTTAAATTGAATTCAGTATACGAATGCAAAATTCAACAAATCGACCATCGCCTTGATAACTTTTTTTATCCAATAAATAATGCTTCTAGCCTACTTCATTCATTCAAATAAAATTTATAGTCCTATAGAAAGTTATAGTGAAATTTTATTTTAATGCGACCAAATATTTATTACATTAAGTCACTTTTTGAATTTTTATTTAGTGCAAATTTTTTTTCATTATCATTAAAGATTTAATGGCAATGCAAATGAGAATGCATTACCATCAAATACTTGTTGATAATGAAGAAAAGATTGCAATAGCATTAAGAGTTTAGTGAGCTCGAAGCCTTGAATGATAATGCATTTTTTTTTTACATTTTCAATAGGCCATAAATCATAATGAAATTTCTCGAGCATTATCACTAATTGTTAAGTGGTAATGCAAAGCTCAATGGATTTAAATTTCATTTATTTGATTTTCACTCATTTAAAATCCTCCTATCTTTTTTTTTGGACAAAGCAGAACATTTTAATGAAACTCTCTGCATATGGTAACAAGTAAGGATATATACATAAGTAGTATAAAATACCCAACACAGACACACATTTTTAAATAATTGTTAAAACGCACCCAAAAAACAGTGCCATTAACAAAGAATATTCTGTAGATTTTTAAGGCCATAAGGGGCCCCATACATCGGATTTTTTTCAAATTTATTTATGAAAACCACCCCTTTCCCACGCCCAATTTTCCAAATTTTTCGAATTCTAATCCGAGGCTTAAATATATACTCAAATTCAAACTTCATTCAAATATTTCGAAAAAGTCCGATTTTGGGGCAGTTTTACGATTTTTGTGAGAGACCCCAATACTGGAGAAATGGTCAGGTTGGGTCCTCCGCGAATTTGTTCTTACTCATGTCCCCGCGAGCACGCCAAAATTTCGTCATGATAGCTTAAGTCCTTCGCTTAGAAAACTGTATACAGACAGACAGGCGCACAAACAAACGGAGAGATCGACAGACAGACGGATGGACATGACTAAATCGACGCTGGTGACGCTGATCATATCTATATATACTTTGTATGGTCTATCTCGACTGATTGTGGGTGTTACACACAGCCACACAAGCCCAATATACCCTCGACACAGAGTGTGACAGGTATAAAAAACGCGGCAATATCAACAGTATCAAGAAAGTTTTTTCTTCTAAATATTGCAATTTTTTAAGGTTTCTTAAAATAATGGACTTTTGAAAGTCTGGTAACAATAAGAAATTTGAAAAATATTTAAAAGACTGACATTTGAACATGTTTTGCAAGCAATAGCAAATAGCAGAAAAATGCAAAGAAATGAAGGCTGCGACAACAAGGTAGGTTAGGTTAGGTTGTAGGGGCCGCCCACCAGGAAGGTGGCGCACTTAGACCAAGGAAGGTCCATTGTGTTACCCACGGATTCAGGACACCTATATTTTGTTCGCTCAATAAAGCTTGCTATCCTCACAGGGTTAAGTTCCCCGAGTTCCGATAGGGAGTGAAAGAAGTAATATCCCAAGGTTTTAAATCTCAGTTTAGCAAAGGCTGGGCAGTGCAGGAGAAGGTGCTGAGGAGTTTCCTCCTCCTCCTCATTCTGAAAACTCCTGCAAAAATCGAAGGCAGGTGCCCGTAGCCTTCTCGCATGGGGACCTATGAGACAGTGACCGGTCAACAGTCCGACTGTCATCGAAAGACGCGTTTTTGACATCCTGAGTAATTCCTCAGTCCGTTTATGCCCTATGCGTGGCCAAGTTAGTCTAGCTTTCTCACAAAAACCCCCGCTGTCCCATCTCTCTTGAAAGGACCTGTTGGCCCATTCCTCAATGAGAAGGCGACAGGTAGCAAGAGGAACCTCTGTTTGCTCGCCTGTTCTTGGAGCCGTCAGAGTGGTGCCGTGTCTGGCCAGCTCATCAGCTGTCCAGTTCCCAGGAATATCGCTATGTCGAGGTACCCATACGGTCTCTATTTGGAAGTACTTTCCCATCTCAGAGAGAAGGGACAGACACTTATTGACCGATTTTGAATTGACCACAAAGGAGTCGAGTGATTTAATTGCTGCCTGACTATCAGTAAAAATACTAACTCTTGTGTGAGTTATCACGTTCCGACGCAGCCATCTAACTGCTTCGCTAATTGCGGCTATTTCTGCCTGAAAGACGCTATAGTGATCGAGGAGTCTAAAACTAAGACTCACATTAAGCATTTTACAGAAAACACCTCCTCCAACCCTACCTTCCAATTTAGAACCATCTGTAAAGAAGGTCAGACGATCCCCATCCCGGACGGACCCCCCCTTCCAGTCCTCCCTCAAGGGTATAGAAGTCCGGAAGGGCTTTTCCAGACTAACCGTTGGTACACAGTAGTCCGTAGTCTCCGGTATGTCGCCCAAAAGAACGGGCATTGGTAGGTTCGAAGTTCTATTTCTTACACCAACTTCCCTCAAACGCAAAGCAGTGATCAAAGCCACTCGCTTCGCCGCTATGTCGGGGGTATAATATTGAGCATCGCACTTAAGGCGAGCGTGGGAGTAGATCCAAGTGCTTCCATACAGCAGTATGGGTCTGGCCACCACAGTGAAGATCCAGTACACAGCTTTAGGGTACAGCCCCCATCGCTTACCAATGGCCTGTTTGCAACAGTAGAGCGCTACCTCAGCCTTCCTAATGCGCTCTTCAATCGCCGGCCCCCATTTTAGTTTCCTATCAATTAGAAGACCCAAATATCTCACGTTGTCTGTGACGGTTAAGGGGACACCATCCAGAGATGGTGCCCGGAAATCCGGAATTTTGTGCTTCCTTGTGAAAAGAACCAGTTCAGTCTTGCTCGGATTAACAGCAAGCCCACAGTCCCTGGCCCAGGTTGTCACGATTTTTAGATAGGAGTGCATTAGACTACTCAGGGTGTCTAAATGCTTTCCTCTTACCAATAGCGCCACATCGTCTGCATAGGCAACCATGCGGCATCCATATGAATCAAGCTTTTCTAGGAGGCCGTTCATTACGATGAGCTACAGAAGAGGTGATAATACTCCTCCCCCCCCCCCCCCCCCCTTGGGGAGTTCCTCTTCTGACCCTTCGCGTCCTTACCGAGCTTCCCCATTCCGCTACGACAGTTCTGTCCGTAAGCAGTCCACGAATCATCTCGACCAAACTGCCCGGTATGCCCAGACTAACCAGAGAACTTGTGATGGCCTCCGGATGTACGTAATTAAAGGCTCCCTCAATGTCTAGGAAGTTTCCCAGTAAGAACTCCTTGTGAGTCAAGGAGCCCTCCACTTGATTTATCAAGCAGTAAAGAGCCGTATCCACCGACTTCCCCCTCGTATATGCATGCTGGATGTTGGATAGCCTGCTTTTGGGAACTTTGTTCCTAATATATATCTCAAGAAGTCTCTCCAGGGTTTTCAGGGGAAAGGAGGAGAGACTAATGGGACGAAAGTCCTTAGGTGAGGTGTGTGATCTTTTTCCCGCTTTGGGAATGAAAACAACCCTAGTCATCTTCCAGCCCCTAGGGATGTGTCCCAGGCGGACACAGGCAGTGAAGATCGTCTGGAGCCACTTAAGCGCCATACTGAGCGTTTTCTGTAGCTGTGCAGGGAAAATACCGTCTAGGCCAGGTGATTTATATGGCTGAAAGGATCTTACAGCCCATATAATCCTGTCTTCATTGACTATATCCGACAGCAGCAAACTATCCTCCGCCAGGTTCGATGGGATCAGACTAGTCCCTTGCTCCTGAGCTGGAGGAAAGTGCTTATCCATCAGAAGCTCGAGGGATTCCTCGCTACTTGTAGCCCACCCGCCATTATCAGTCTTAATATAACCAATCGCGGGAGCTATTTTTGACAGAATTTTACGAAATCTTGTAGCTTCTGAACTGCTTTCCACTGATTCGCAGAAAGCCCTCCATGAAGTCCTTTTAGATTTCCTAATCTCAGTCTTATATATGTTAAGACTAGCCCTGTATACCTGCCAGTCCTCTGCTTCATTCGAGCTCTTGGCCCTATTAAACAACCTTCTGCACGATGCTCTGAGGCATTCGATGTCCTCATTCCACCAGTGCGGCTTAGATTTCCCACAGCGTTTGATTATAGGGCAGGCCACATTGTGAGCTTCCCTGTACGCGGTAGTTAGACTATCTGTCATACACTCTAATTCTTCAGAGTTAGTAGGTTTTCGCGGAGTGTCTATCAGAAACGGCATAATAGTCTCGCTAAAAGTTTTCCAGTTCGTGTTACGGTTGTTCCTGTACGACAGAACTTTGACCTGATGTGTTCCAGTATTCACAGTGAACTTTATATGCCGATGGTCGGAGAAAGAGTGTTCCTCCAGCACCTTCCAGTCAGTAACAAAATTTTCGTCCAGAAGAGATGTCAGTGTGATGTCTAGCACTTCTCTCCGGTTAGCTGTTATGAAGGTGGGTTCTTCCCCCTATTGCAAATGCCTACGTTTTCGTTGCATAAATAATCAAAAAGTGACTCACCCCTTTCATTTGTGTCCGTGCTGCACCATATTGTGTGGTGCGCGTTTGCATCAGCCCCCACCACCACACCAATGCCCATGATTTTTGCTTCCGCCAAGAGTCCTCTTAAAACGGGAGGGGGAGCTTCTATATCGTGGGCCATATAGGCTGAGGCGAGCCAGGTCCTCCTGCCACCAGCCTCTATGCATACAGCGAACGTGTCGTGATCATTAAAGTTTTGCAGGAAGAAAGCGTTAAAATTTTTCTTAACTAGAATGCATGACCTTGGTTTACCTGAACCAGTCTGACAGAAAATATTATAATTTGAGGTGCCAATCCCACAGATCCGGTTGTTCCATACCCATGGTTCCTGGACCAGCACCGCATCGGCTCCTCCTTGCTCAAGGTGAATAAGCAGATTAGCGGCGGCCGCCTTCGAGTGGTGGAGATTAATCTGAAGTACCCTCATGTAATCCAGCAATCTCCACCATCGTTGCGTCCGCCTCGTCGCTCGACGCCTGGAGGTCATCCTCGAAGAGGCGCGTAAGGCTGGTAATCGACCAAGCTGTGGATATGGACTCCCTTCGCTCTGCAGTCTCCACAGAAGACTGAAGGGAGTCCTCAGCTGCGGTCTCCACCTCCACACCGCACCCAGGTTTCCGGGTGAGAGATTCCGACGTGGTGCCTGCGCCGACCGCGGATTGGGGTCCCTCCTCCGCTCCCGTGGTTTCCACAGATGCTACGGAGGAACCCAGGGTGTTCACCACCCCTGCGGTCACGCTAATCACTGCCGAGTTTTCGGCAGCGATGCACCCTGCCTTACCACTACTGGTGGGACCCTGTCCTCCGGCATCAGTCCGGTACACTTTCAGCGCTACCTTACTGAAGCCGTAGGATACGATCCCCTCCGACTCCGCTAGAGGTTTCAGGGACTCGGCGTTTAGTACGAGTACAACTTGCCGAGTTGGTCCCACCGACTCCTCTAGCTAAGCTAGCTTCCAGTTGTGGGTTGGAAGACTTGGATTGCATACCCTAAACATTTTTAGGATATGCTCCGGTTCGGAAGGTGTAGTCGGGATCCAAGCTCGAGCTCTCGGACGAGAAGGAATATCCTTTTGGTCCACCGCCACCAGCTTGGCTCCCGGCCACACCTCCCCTACTTTCGCGATGGCTGCCTTGTACAAGGCAACCGATCGCTCATTTGAGCAGGCGACCAATTTCACCTGCCCCTGATGCCAGCCAGCATCGTCGCAGGAGGGAGGAGGCCCTGAATTTTCTTCCAAAACCTGGAAGAAGACGGAAGCGAGGGCCATCTCCACCCACTTCCACTGGTCCTTGGGTATTCTACCCTCCTCGACGCTGCTGTCAAGTACGCTCAGGATCAGGCTATTTTTGGCCACCTCGCTATAAGACCTCGAAGGGTGGACTTTAGGTCTCTTCACCTGAGGAGGTTCCTCCTCCTGAGACCTTTGCCTCTTCGAGGCAAGTCCCACTTTCAAGGCTTCCGCCTGGACCTTACGGGCCCACTCCAGAGATGCAGTTTGCTGCGCAGTAAGCTGCTCTCTGGGAGTGTTCTCGTATTTTCCAGCAATTTTTTCGGACATGCGTCTGTTCGAGTACGCCTTTTTCGAAGGTGGCATCCTCTTTCTGGGATTTCCTCCTGTCAAAGTCTTGGCAGAGGGATTCCCAGTAGAGGTTGCCTCAACTCGAGCAAGACCCTTGCTGCTGCTGGCTCCCTGGTCCAGAGAGCCTCCTGCAGGAGTAGTGCCAGTCGTACTCGGCAGATGCAGCGGCGACTGGGTTGCCGGAATCACCACTGCTGGTAGGGTATCACCCCGACCTACTCAGGTAACAGAATACCACAGTTGCCAGCCCAAGACGTCAAGTCCGAATCAGGTGTCCAAGAGAAGAGGCCAAGGTCGTTGCCGTTCAAGCCGTAGGTAACTTTACTCAGCACGCAGCCAATCCAACACGGGAAGCCCCAGTTGAGAAACGAAGTCTCCGTTGGCATAGCCTGCGTGCATCATCGACCCTGTTACCTAAAGAGGCGGGTTTGGTCCGCGACGGAGCTTTGCACTTAGTGTTATTTTTGTTTTTAGTGCGCTTTTTATGAAAAACATTCGTTACTTTAACTTACCCAAGGAATAAATTCCAAGGCAGTATTTTAAGTACGCTAACAAAGGCTTTTGAATATTGCTGCAGATTTCATGTAACGTGGCAGACCAAAAAAAATAATTTTTGTTTTATCGACATACGTCGTTAAAAGAAAAAAATATTATATCTATTTCTTAAACGTATTTCTGGTGGGTCTAGGAGATTACGCCCCGGAAATTAAGGCCCCAAACTCGTGAAGAAATAAAGCCCCAAAATTTTGTATGGAAAGCAACAACACGCTATTTTGGGGTCTTAATTCCCAAAATTGGGGTGTTATTACATTTCCATTTGGAAACAACACCTAAATTCAGAACTGAAAAAATAACCCAAAGAGTGGAGCCTTGATTCCAAAAGGATTTTTTTGGGGACTATTTAGGCTCTATGAAATAAGGCCCCAGGAAATAAGGCGCCAAATGCGAAATGAAATAAAGCCCCAAAATTATTTATGTAAAGCAACAACACGTAATTTTGGGGTTTTATTTCCTGATTTTGGGTCTTATTTCGTTTTCATTTGGAAATTACACCCCAAAGGAAGAAATGAAAGAAGATCCCAAAATTTCTGGGGCCTTATTTCCAGAAATTATTTGGAAAAATATTGAAAATGAAAAGAAATCCCTAAGAAGAAATTGAAATAAAGCCCCAAAAATAGGAAAAAACAACCCAAAAACTAAAAACCCTTATAATTTTATAAATAATGAAATATTTTTCTTATTAGAATTTTCTTTCAGGCAAAGACTTTTATTGTTTCCATTATTGGTTCCCTACAACAAGGACAATTGTATGCAAAATTTTCATCACCAACAGCTTGAGCTTTCAATTTGTCATTGCATTCTTCGCATATTTTCATATGCCTGCAAGGGAGGATAACAGTGTTAGGAGGCGAGTTTCTACACACAACACAATCATTACACGGTGGTACAAAATCAGACTTTTTGAATATACTTTTGAAATGACCCATCGAAAGTTGTAGGTCTGGTCGAGTAGAACCCGAAATGGTCCATGCAAATTTCCAGAGAACCTCAAAATTTTGACCTACGGGCCAAAAACCAATTTTTGGTACCTTTGATCACTTATACGGCTGTAACTTGCTGGATTATAATCCGATTTTCCATTTACCGGAATTAGGAAGGTAACATTTAGGCCTTTCCAATGAAATATATATGTTGTATGAAAAATTCCGACTTCTACATGTTTTACTACGTAAAGAAAGAAGTTGTATTATTTTTTTTACATTTTGCAACTTTGATTGCGTTTTTCAGACACAGTTTCTTTTGAAATTAAACTTTTTCCAAAATCAAAATTTTTGTTACACTGACTGACGGTGTAGATCTTGAACGAATCAACACAAATTTACATGTGGGTGGATTTTTTTAAATGGTACATTACCAGATATAGATAAGAATGTTTCCAATTTTGTGTTTGTTTTTCGCTAGTTCCCTCGTTTGTCACAGGTTCAGTCGGCAGTCGCTGCCGATTTATTAAGACTAATATTTTGATTTAAATGCTTGCTTGAACTCAATGTTAGCTAGGGAATTGGGGCAGTAAAGTAAGCTAGAGTAGAACCTGTAAACACCATTAAAAGACTTTAATAAAAAAAACACCTATTGAAAAGGATTAAAGAGGGTTTTATTCAACGGAATCCTTTTTTGGCGCTTTACTAGAGGTCCTTCTCCCCAGTAAACACAACAACTTCAATAGCTGGCATCAGGCCTGTGGATCCAAAAAAAAAAACAACAAAAAGGCATAACAGTCGTTCAATATATAAATGAAAATAATCTCTCTATTTTCAATGATGGAAGTCCTACCCATCTAAGCACCCACGAGTCATTCTCCAACAAAGACCTATCTATATGTTACTCAGAGCTAGCCCCGCACAATTGAAGATATGCATGGCAGCGACCATAACCCCATCCTTATCAAACTTCTCTCTCCATCTTCTAACGCAATCAAAATTAATCAACCTCAATCTTATTTCAACACCAAAAAAGCTAACTAGGAATTATACCAAAACATAGCCGCAACTACCAGCCACTCGCTCGTACTCTCCGAGAACATAAACAAATAATGCGCAAACATACAAAAAATCATCCTATCTTCTGCTAACAAGTCCATTCCCCAAACCAACAATAAAATTAGAGCTCGCACTGTCCCATGGTGGAACGCTCAACTAGCTAGCCTGCAAAAACTGAAAAGAAAAGCTTTCACTAAGTTTAAACACAACATTACACAACCCAACCTGATCGAATATAAAAGAAACTCTGCCCTATTAAAAAAAGAAATAAAATCAGAACTAAACTCCTTAAACGTCTTGACATCCGAGATCAACCCAATCTCCCCTACAGCCAAAATTTGGTCCAATATAAAAACTCTCTGTGGACTCCGGCCAACAAAAAGCATTCATGCCATCAATACAAACACTAAACTCCAACCAAAAATAACAAATAAATCAGAGATTGCCAACCTGTTCTGCAACTACTGGTCACAAGCATTAAGTGACGAAAATTTTCCCCCTAACTTACAAACGGCAAAAAACTCACTTAACATCCCCAACAACATACATCCGAGCCCCAAGGCTAAACTTATTGAGAAAGATATTAGTCTAACAGAATTTCATATGGCCTTAAGCAAACTTAAGGGAAACACACCAGGACACGAAAAAATCTCCTATACAATGATAAAAAATCTGCCTACTTGCGTAAAAGTAAGAATCACACATTTTTTCAACAAAATACTCAACTCTCACATACCCCAAGTTAAAAAGTAAGCACAATAATAAATACAAAAACAAAGGCAACAAGACTCAAGTAAGCTCCTACCGTCCTATTTCCTTGAACCCATGCTGCAGCAAAGTGTTAGACAAAATTGTAGCAAACAGGCTCTGGTGGTACCTCACCTAAAAACAACTCCTACACAGTCACCAGCTTGGCTTCCGCCAAGGTAAATCAGTCACTGACACTCTTATTTATTTAGACCATATCATAGCAAAAGCTTTAAATACGAAATCCCACCTTTCAATACTTTCAATTGACTTCATGAAAGCATTCGACAAGGTGGGCGCCCACACCATAATCAACCAACTAATAGCATGGCAAACCGGCCCCAAAATTCTTAATTACTGTGTCAACTTCCTCAAAAACAGAAAAATCAAAGTCAAAATAGGCCAAGACATACCCGACACCAAACCCCTCCTCAATGGCATCCCCCAAGGTTCACCTCTTTCAGTTATCTTATTCCTCATCGCTTTCAATGAACTAGCCATCATCTTATCTTCGCACAAAGAACTTTATTTCTGCGCGTACGCGGATGATTTTTACATCATAAAGCGGCTCAACAAAACCAAAAACCAATCCATTGACTTGTCCGAGTAATTCAATAAAATCAACCAATGGTGCGCATACTCATTCTTATCGAAAAAACTTAATATAATTAAATGCCTTGCCTCAAAACGTTTTAACTGCAATCCACTCACTCTAATTCGAGTAGTGAATGCACTTATCAGATCAAAAAATTGACTACGGATTAGCAATTTACGGCAAATGCCCAAAATCTTAACTCAAAAAACTCCAAACACTACACAACTTAACACTTCGTCATGCCATAAGAGCATTTCGAACCACACCCATTGCTAACATTGCCTTTGAATGCCATGCCAACACCCTCGAAGACAGGGTCAAATTCGCCACAGCAAAACATTTTACAACATGCATCTCTTCTTATAACTTCCCTATACACAAAGAAATCAAGAAAATATCTAAATCAAAAAGTACCCCTAAAACACAATCAACGCTTCAGAAATGTATCATCCTTCTCAAAAATCCAAACATCCCACACACCCCTATCAAACCACCCATCAACAACACTCCACCATGGTTATTCGAACAGAATGCCGTAGACACCTCTTTGGAAAGCTCAACTAAAAGTGACACCCCTGCACTAGTATTTCGCATAAAATTTCAGGCACTCAAAGAAAAGTACAAAGATTATTCTTTCATATACACTGATGCTTCAAAATCCGCCAAAGGAACATCTTACAGCGTGACAACAGAAAATCTAATTCTAAAACGTGGAATCCTACCTCATCATACATCTATATACTCTGCCGAGGCTATTGCAATCATAGAAGCCCTCAACATCACAAAAACTCAACGTGGCAAGTTCATCGTCAGCTCCGACTCCCTCTCGGTACTTCACTCCGTCCGCAACCTCTTAATTAACGACCAATACCCTCTCCTTATCAGAAACATAATCCTCTCCAACAAGAGCAAACTCAAGCTGATGTGGATCCCAGGTCATTCAATGATTATCGGCAATGAGCTCGCCGACAAATCCGCTAAAGACTCGTTACTCTTTCCCTCCCTCTACACGCAAAATACCAGCCCAAAGGATACAACCAAATACTTAAAGCATCATTTCCTCGATACCCTCCAAAACATATATCAAACGACCTCAAATTGGTACCAGTCAAAAAATCCAAATCACTTTACTATATACGATTACATAACGAACAGTTATGCCGCCAACCTAAGCAGAAAAGATCTGACATATATCTCGAGACTTCGGCTCAGCCACACCAAACTAACGCATCAACATCTCATTGACCCAAATCTCTCAACCACATGCAAATTCTGCGACCAAACTTCTATATCCTTGCTTCACCTCCTCGATTACTGCCCTAAATTCCAACACATGCGCAACACCATATCCATAAACTCTCCAATCTCTAACCTTGTATCAACTCCTTCAAAATCAAACATTAAACAAGTAAGGGTGTTATAGTCAGGCGAGCCTGACAATAGAATACCCGACACAGACACATAATTTTTAATATCAAGAGGTGTTTAAGGGCATAAGGAGCCCCATATACCGACTTTTGTTAAATTTCTAAATGAAAACCGCCCTTTTGCCACGCCCACTTTTCAAATTTTTTTGGAATTCTAATCGGACCGTTATATATACGCTCAAATTCTAAGTTTCATTGAAATATTTCAATAAAGTCTGATTTTGAGGCATTTTTGGGATTTTTGTGACAGACCCTAGTACTAGAGGTACCCTTAATAATGGTCCGATCGAAAAATTTTTGGGAAGGACGTTACTGGCTATGAAGGAAGTATACGTGCCAATTTTTGTTCAAGTCCCATTGGTATTTCGGGAGTAGGAGACAATTTTTGAAACACGCCCCTATGCCACGCCCACTTTTCCAATTTTTTGAAAACGTATTACTTGCCTTCAAACATGTTCAAATATCAAATTTTATCAAAATATCATAAAAAACTTCGATTTTAGAGCAGTTTTTGTGATTTTCGTAACAGACCCTAGTACTGGAGGTACCCCTAAAAATGGTCCGATCGGGTCCATTCTCGAACTTGTTCTTACTCATGTCCCCGTGAGCACGCATACCAAATTTTGTCAAGATAGCTCAACTCCTTCGATAAAATAACTGTATACAAACAGACAGACAGACAGACAGACAGACAGACAGACAGACAGATAGACGGACAGACAGACAGACGGACGGACATGTCTAAATCGAATCTCCTGGTGACGCTGATCATTTCTATATACATTTTGTATGGTCTATCTCGACTGGTTCTGGGTGTTACACACAACCACACAAACGCAATATACCCTCGACACAGAGTGTGTCGGGTATAACAAGTAAGAAAGCTAAAGTCGGTCAAGCCCGACTTTGAAATACCCAGCGTCCGACATTATAAGCGCACTATGTTTCGCTTCTCTATTTGTCGGCGTGGCAGTGGGAGGGAAAAATAAATTATTTCCCTACACCTTTCATTCGCCTTGGTGAACCTATGTTGCGAATTTGAAGCTTCTCCGCCTTTTCCTTCGGAAGTTACGAAAAATCTTCATTTGTGGGCGTGCCAGTGGGCGGGCCAATTAAAATTTTTTCCTACACCTTTCATTCGCCTTAGTGAACCTATGTTGCGAATTTGAAGCTTCTACGCCTTTTACTTCGGGAGTTACGAAAAATCTTCATTTGTGGGCGTGGCAGTGGGCGGGTCACATAAAATTTTTACCTACACCTTTCATTCGCCTTGGTGAACCTATGTTGCGCATTCGAAGCTTCTACGCCTTTTACTTCGGAAGTTACGAAAAATCTTCATTTGTGGGCGTGGCAGGGGGCGGGCCAATTAAAATTTTTTCCTACACCTTTCATTCGCCTTGGTGAACCTATGTTGCGAATTTGAAGCTTCTCCGCCTTTTACTTCGGAAGTTACGAAAAGTCTTCATTTGTGGGCGTGGCAGTGGGCGGGCCAATTAAAATTTTTTCCTACACCTTTCATTCGCCTTAGTGAACCTATGTTGCGAATTTGAAGCTTCTACGCCTTTTACTTCGGGAGTTACGAAAAATCTTCATTTGTGGGCGTGGCAGTGGGCGGGTCACATAAAATTTTTACCTACACCTTTCATTCGCCTTGGTGAACCTATGTTGCGCATTCGAAGCTTCTACGCCTTTTACTTCGGAAGTTACGAAAAATCTTCATTTGTGGGCGTGGCAGGGGGCGGGCGACTTAAATTTTTTTTCCTACAGCCTTCATTTGCCTTGGTCAACCTTTGTTGCGAATTTGAAGCGTCTACGCCTATTAATTCGGAAGTTACGAAAAATCTCTATTTGTGGGCGTGGCAGTGGGCGGGCCATATAAATTTTTTTTTTTAACCTTTCATTCGCCTTGGTCAACCTATGTTGCGAATTTGAAGCTTCTACGCCTTTTACTTCACAAGTTACGATAAGCCCTTATTTGTGGGCGTGGCTCACGGAGGGCGGCGTCCATTTTTTTCCAGGATATGTCGCTTTTCGTAGTTTACCAGTACACCAAATATCAATGGAATGTGTTGAGTGGTTCGCAAGTTACAAGCATTTTACTGAAAACACATTATATTCATTTGTGGGCGTGTCAGTGGGCGGATGTCTCCCATTTTTACTTAGGATCATACTCGGACCCCGATATACATGTGTGCCAAATTTCGACTTCATTGATTCAGCCGTTTCGGAGGAGATCCGACCACGGACGGACGGACAGACGGACATGTCTAAATCGATTCAGTTTTTGATCCTGATCATTTCTATATATATATGTCTGTATCTCCGGAGCTTAGTTCTCCCTATTACAAGATTCGCACAAAACTAATATACCCCGCTTACGCTGGGTATAAAAAATGCAATCATTCTTAAACAAAACTAACCTTAACCACTATTTATAAACTAGTAACAAGAACAACTTCTAATACAAGGTTAACAACAACATACAATCATACACATACGCACCCACTTCCACATTAAAGTAAAATAAAATGCAGACAAATAAAACAGCAGCAATAATCACCTCAAAGTTAAGTTCAACTAACTCCTCTCGCCATCCATCACAATCACCCCTACTCTTAAGTAAAACCTTGTTAATATGTATATATAATAGCTAAGAAACAAATTTATTTTCTCCAGCCATAAGGCCAAGCAGCCAGGGCTTCCAGATAGTTTATAATTTTTAATTATACTCTATCTTTGTAAATAATAATAATAATAATAATAATAATAATAATAATAATAATAATAACACTAAGCTTCAAAAAATTATCCACGTTTTTAATCATTTGGTTTTCAAAGTAGGTACAGTAAAAATGACAAAAATTATCCGTTAGTGTCCATTAAGAATACCGATGACCTTATATGCTTAAGGCTGTAAAATATGTAGAGATGGAAGTAGGGGTAGGGCCATAATTTTGTGGTATGCCGTATAAACCAATTTTGATTTGCGTTTATATCGTAGAAGTTGCTGTCTCTTACACATATTATATTTCTCCTTTCTGCTTGGCAAAAGTGAAACCTTTAAATAATAACGTATTGGTGATGGAAAAACAAATGTTCCATCTTGTAATGTTCCAAAATAGCACGAACGATGTTTTTAAATTCTTAACATATTTTTATTGCGCTAAGGACTGTATTCAGCGATTGCCAGAATCGGACGTCCTTAACTTTTGATGTTTGGAATAACTCCGTCTTGTCTTAAACATTTTTTTTTATTTTTTATTTTTATACCCAGCGTAAGCAGGGTATATTAGTTTTGCGCGAATCTTGTCACAGCCAGAACTAAGCTCCGTAGATATAGACACACAGAGAAAAAACTTTTACACCAACAATGTTATCACTGTTATTTTTTTTAAGAGCGAAATTGTTGCGCTAAGAAAGGTGGCTTTTAAAATTTCCGAGCGCGAAAACGGTGGATTTGAAATACACAGCTTTTAAAATCTCCAAAAGCGAAAATTTTGATTTAAAATTGAAAACTTTTAATAATTTCCAAAAGTGACACTGTTGATTAAAATGCACAGCTGTAGATAATTTTATTATCTATTCGCAAAAATAATTTCGGAAAAATGTGTTTCTTCCTCTTTACATAACACCAAAAATAGCCATCGGATGGACTTCATCCGATTTTGCCACTCCGTTGTCGTGACTGCTTTTGCAATGCTTAAAAAGTTCTAAGATGAATAAATGTCTTATATGTCCTATTTTATGAAACAAATGAGAATTATACCGAACGAAAGGAATATAATTAAGTGCTCAGTGCTCTTAACTTAAATAGTTTCGGTCTTAACAAATTCAATAAAATGTAAATGCGAAAGTATTTAAATCTACGGATTCACTATTAAAGTTACTACTTTCACTCTTAAAGGCTCAGTTACTCTTGATTGAACGTTACTTGACTTAACTTTATAGAAATCTGTTTTCCACAGATTCTTATCTTAAGTCAAATTAAGTTTTCAGTAACTGCTCCCATAGAAAACGTACTAAACACATCAAGTCAGCTGATTAAATAAGTAAAGTCAAGTTACGTTCAATCAAGAGTAACTGAGCCTTAAATGATAGCCAAGAGCGTTTTCATTGTTGGGTTAAAAGCTAAATCTCCTTCGAAACGGCTGGACCAACCAAGTCGACATTTGGCACACAGGTAAACCGGAATTCAAGTATGATCCTAAGTAAAAGTGGGAGACATCCGCCCACTTCCACGCCCACAAATGAATATAATGTGTTTTCTGTAAAATGCTTGTAACTTGCGAACCACTCAACGCATTGCATTGATATTTGGTGTGCTGGTAAACTACGTAAAGGGACATATCCTGGAAAAAAATCCTCTTTGAACCACGCCCACAAATAAGGGTCTATCGTAACTTGTGAAGTAAAATGCGTAGAAGCTTCAAATTCGCAACATAGGTTCACCAAGGCGAATGAAAGGTGTAGGAAAAAATTTATGTTGCCCTCCCACTGCCACGCCCACAAATAGAAAAGCAAAACATAGTGCGCTCATAATGTCGGGACGCTGGGTATTTCAAAGCCGCGCTTGACCGACTTTAGCTTCCTTACTTGTTTTTTGTATGTTTGTTTATATATTTGGGAAATCCTTGTATTACAAGAAGGGCTTGTTATTGGCGCATAAGTCAATGAAGAAATTTTAGTGTGAGCTTATAAGAAATAAAAATTGATTATAAAATTATCTACCATTAGAATAATTCTTAATTTTGTATAATATAACAAGTCAAGAAGTTTACATCGGCTAAGCCGATTCACACATACCTTTTCCTCAGCCTTAAATATGTTGAAACATAACCTTAACAATAATTCCTGCTCTTTTCGTTGTTATAGCTACACATTATCTGTGCTTCGACTTAGCTTCACAAACTCGAAATTATATTTAAGTACAAATTTTTTGCGAATGGTAAGCATGGTCAAATTTAAACCGTTAGAGGACATTTTGTTTAGCTGCGAAATACTCAATTCAAAATAGTGAAAATCAAATTTTTGCGAATTTCGCGAATGGTGGTCAAATTTTAACCTTAAGTGACGACTTTATTTGGCGGCAAAATACACAATCAGAAGAAGCAAAAAAAAAAAATCATTTTTGTATACAGATAACAGGTTGGCTAATAAGTCCCCGGTCTAACAAAGAAAAACACATTTTTTTGTCAAAATTCGTTTTTATTATTCAACATAGTTCCCTTCAAGAGCGATACAACGATTATTACGACCTTCCAATTTTTTGATACCATTTTGGTAGTACTCCTTCGGTTTTGCCTCAAAATAGGCCTCAGTTTCGGCGATCACCTCTTCATTGCAGCCAAATTTTTTCCCTGCGAGCATCCTTTTGAGGTCTGAGAACAAGAAAAAGTCGCTGGGGGCCAGATCTGGAGAATACGGTGGGTGGGGAAGCAATTCGAAGCCTAATTCATGTCACTGTTGATGGTTTTTCCCTTCTCAAGATAATCGATAAAAATTATTCCATGTCCATCTCAAAAAACAGAGGCCATTACTTTGCCAGCGGACTTTTGAGTCTTTCCACGCTTTAGAGACGGTTCACCGATCGCTGTCCACTCAGCCGACTGTCGATTGGACTCAGGAGTGTAGTGATAGAGCCATGTTTCATCCATTGTCACATATCGACGCAAAAACTCGGGTGTATTGCGAGTTAACAGCTGCAAACACCGCTCAGAATCATCAACAAGTTGTTGTTTTTTGTCAAATGTGAGCTCGCGCGGCACCCATTTTGCACAGAGCTTTTTCATATCCAAATATTGATGAATGATATGACCAACACGTTCCTTTGATATCTTTAAGGCCTCTGCTATCTCGATCAACTTCATTTTACGGTCATTCAAAATCATTTTGTGAATTTTTTTGATGTTTTCGTCGGTAACCCCCTCTTTCGGGCGTCCACTGCGTTCACCGTCCTCCGTGCTCATTTCACCACGCTTGAATTTTGCATACCAATCAATTATTGTTGATTTTCCTGGGGCAGAGTCCGGAAACTCATTATCAGAAAACAGTATTTTATCAAAACACGAAATTCCTTTTTTTCCATTTTTTTCACAATAACAAAAGTTGCTTCACAAAATACGCTCAATCTCACAAACTAATTGACTTACAGACGTCAAATTTTGACACGAATCATTTGAAGGTTGCCACTATATAAAAATAATATGCATTTAATACTAGCGACGCCATCTATGTGTCAGACCGGGGACTTATCAGCCAACCTGTTATGGGTTTTTGTTTCTTTCTAAGGTAAGGGGGCACCATTTTTCAAACGCCCAGTGGGCCTTTTAACCCCCAGTCCGCCCATGTTATACGGTCTAGCAATACGGTGACCATCACATATGTTATTAGCAGAAGTGTTCTGTCTCTTAGGCGCTTCTTCAGCGTTTTTTTTTTTTTTTTATTGGAAAAAAGCAAAAATGTTCTGTTTTTATTAAATGTTTTGTATTTTGTTCTGCTTTTCTTCGCCATGCAAATCGAAAATATTCTAACTACGGCAGTCCTTTGAGGTTTTTTACACTAGTCATTTATTGATAATAATTGAATTTAATTTGAGCTAACCGGGCTCGAATGCACCAATTGAAAGGGTACTTTCTATTTTATATAATTAATGGACTAATGAAAAGTCCTCACTGTAAAATCTTTTTTAATGACGAGATGCAACTATGAACTTCGCTGCTTTGAATTTAAGGACTATTTACAAAGTGAAGAGAACTTAATCCCCTTATTATGAAAGTCGACGACGACTCTATTTTTAAAGTCGTCATTATTGATCCCGCCTAAATAAAATCAGTAAATTTTTATTAAAAGCCTCATTATCATTGGAAGATCTTTAACTTCAGTAACTTGAAAGAAAGACTTTTGTCTCGAAGGGTCCAATAACGACGGTTTAAAAATGGAGTCGTCGACGACTTCGATTTTCGTAATAACGGGGAATGCCTCAGAAATCGAATCTCAATAAAAACAAGTTGAGTTGTGTCATAACATAGCACACCAGATAAGAACGAAGTTCATTATGGTATTTACATAAATGTTAGTAAATATAATTCGCATCAAGGTTTTTCGCAAAAAACAATTGCTTTTATTAATTGAAATATATATGTATACAAGACGGCCATAAGACAAAACCTTTTTTTCATTCCTTTTGTGTTTCTGAACATAAAAATGCACAATCGAAGGTTATTGTTCTGCTGTTCTGCTGCAGCAAATTATACTAATAAGTGCGTAGTTTTATTCTTAATGGTGATAAATTTGAAACTGCCAGCTGTTTGTTGTTTTCAACTGTTTTTCACAAGAGAAAATGCGATAGAGTATATTCTGCTTAGCTGCATTCAAATATTTTCCAGAAAATTTCATGCACATACGCGAAAAACGCACCTACCCGATTTTTTTTTTTTGCTGCATTTTTGAGGAACATATCAACTTTTGTAACAAAAGGAAAATTCTTTCATAACTGACTAGAAATGAAAGAAATTGCAAAAAATGAAATGAACAAAAAAATTGGGGTTTGTCGTCTTCAACCTAACTTAAACTTTTTGATGCTTTAAACTTTCAAATGATAGTCGCTATGAGAGTTTAAACCAGGTTTATTATTTTTTTATAAAAATTTTAAAAAAAATTCTAATAAAGTAAAGGCATTTTAGGTCGATAGGAAAGCGTTTGAAATTTAAAAGATAAATTTTGAAGAGGGCTTTAAAGGAACATTTTACTATGAAATTTTATTTCAAAAACCAAAAACAGGATGCTGTTAAAGCGAATGTACACCTAAGTTGAATGCAGCTAAAAGAGAAATTTTCATACAAATACAGACAAAAATGCTGCCGTAGAATATTTTTGTGCCGGTATGTTACTTACATGTGCGCTAAAGGGCTCTACGCTCTAAAGCAGCAAGTAAATTTCCTATACGAAACACATGTAGAAACAAGTAAGAAAGCTAAAGTCGGTCAAGGCCGACTTTGAAATACCCAGCGTCCCGACAATATTGGCGCACTATGTTACGAAAAATCCCCATTTGTGCGCGTGGCAGTGGGCGGACTACATTAATATTTTTCCTACACCTTTCATTCGCCTTGGTCAACGTATGTTGCGAATTTGAAGCTTCTACCCTCTTACTTCACAAGTAACGATAAACCCTTAATTTTGGGCTAATTTGTGGGCGTAGCTCGAGGAGGACGGCGTCCATTTTTTTCCGGATATGTCCCTTTTCGTAGTTTACCAGTATATTAAATATCAATGAAATGTGTTAAGTGTTTCGCAAGTTACAAGCATTTCACTGAAAACACAATAAATTCATTTGTGGGCGTGGCAGCGGGCGGAGATCTCCAATTTTTACTTAGGATCATACTCGGATCCCGATATACCTGTGCGACAAATTTCGACTTGGTTGGTCTAGCCGTTTCGGAGAAGATCCGACCACAGACAGACGGACAGACGGACGGACAGACGGACGGACAGACGGACATGTCGAATAGGCTTTTCAGACTAACAGCTTAATCTAGATTTGGAGCCAACTTCCGCATTTATCCGTGTATTTAAATGCATTTCAATTCAATTTTCAATTTTATTAACTGCTTTAACATGATTGTTTTAGCAGTGGAGTTCATGATTATATAAGAGCTTATACAGATAATAACAAGTTTCAAAAATAAAAATAAAAAAACTACTATGTACAAGTGGCAAGGGGACTTTCATGGAGTATGTAATGTTACTCATTTAACAACAGGCTTCTTAACTTAAGACAACTTACAAAATATTTGTAGATAGATATGAGCGACTGCTTGTCGGTAAAATTTAAAATGAAGAGAGGGTTGGCATTCCAGGAACAAGCTGTATTTAATAGTTGGTTTAGGTAATGATTTCTAAAAGCATAGTATATAGGACACTTTATTAAGATGTGCTCAAGAGTTTCGTTCTCTCTCATATTACATAATATGCAAAGAGCATTTTGGTTAATTTTATATATAAGGCCTTTCATACATAAACGTAGGTTATATTTGGTAGACATGCGCAATTGAATTATTATTTTGGTTAAATACATATTATTTTGTACGATATATTCGGCTGTTTTGTCTTCGAGAGACCTTAGTACCAAGCAATTCATATGGGGAGAGTTCTGGCAGTTTAGAATATCTTCGAACTTGAGATGACGATCAAAACGCTTGAAAGCGGTTTCCTCCATCACCTTCCAGGGTTCCTACATCGGGACACTCGAGGAGATGAGAGAGACCTATTTTTGCAAAAAGATGTTGAATTGTGTGACCCAGTTGTATTCGGGTACTGCATTTGTATTATTATGGAGGTGTATTAATCGGTCTAGGCAGATTCTTGGAAGACGGCTGTTACTCATCTCCTTTATTTTCCTAAAATAGCCCCAACTAAGCCTAAATATCTTAGAGGATAACTTTAATATTCCTAGTTCTAGTCGTAGGGGCGCATTTGGTGTGGACTTTGGTAGAGCGAATAATTTTTTGAAAAACGCGGACTGCACCAATTCTAGCTGCTCAGTGTACCTCAGGCCCCAAGCCTGCACAGCGTAGAGAAGTGTTGAAGCTACCACAGAATCGAAAACTCTTAGCATTCCCTCCCACGCATCGGCCTTGCACCGTCTATTTAAATGCATTTAGGACCTGCTAAATGCAGAGATATATTCTGAATGTATGATGAATTCGCTGCAACACTGGCGAGGAAAGTTCGAAATAAAGTTTAATTCTAGGCAACCCCAGATCAAACAGCTGTTTGACGCCTGCCGCAATTTGTGAAAAATCGAGAAACGTGTGCTAAGAAGAAATGAAAACCCCATATTGTTAATAAAAACAATGTTCCTCCTCTTTAAATATGACATAACCTCTATTTTGAGAAGCTCCTTTCTATCCATTTTTACCATGTTTTTAAAGACATTCAAAAAATAGGAGGCCAATTTTATAATAAGTCAATGCGGGACACCGACCCTTATCCAAAAAAAAAAAAAACAAAGAATTTGGTGGAATTGTTGTGCTTAAATTTGAAAGCAACAACATTACTTTTGATTAATGAATAATGAATTGTATATAAGTTTAATGGGTAACTTATATTTTATTTGATATTGCAATACGGAATCACAACTGTCTTTACGGGACGGTTCCCCAGAATGCGGGACGTTTGGCCGCCTTATTCAACAAACGAAACAGTTGACTTAAATGCAGAGTGGTGCTAAACGCAAATCGGTGTAGTCTGAAAAGGTATTTTTCACAACTGCATTTAGCGCGCTAAATACTGCTTTTAATTGCTAGTCTGAAAAGCCTATTAGTCTTTATGCTAGTGTTGGGGTATGGGGGTTAAACAGTATGACGCGGTGGCACTTGGGTAGGTACGATAGGTTTCTTTCTTCTTATTGGTCACCTTCATCCACTTCGAATTTTGTGTATGCTGCGGAGCACTGTTTAATGGCTGCTCTTTTCTGGTACCATCTTTGGAGCTATCGCTACGTGGCAATGCACTCGTCTCACTCCTTGTTTCCTTTCTCCATTGCTTCTCTTCTAGACGTTGTTTGCTTTTACTGGCTGTGTCCTCGCAATTTTGGCACCCTTCTGCCACCATCTTTTTATGTAATGCGGATATCTTCAGCACTGTTTCCTTCATTACCTGATTCACATGTCGCTGCCCGTTGACCAAGTTGCATAGTCGCTCAATTTCTTGCCCCATTAATTCTATGGAATTTTCCGCACTTTCCTTACGCTTCCCAGTAGCGTTTACGATTCCTCCGGGATTCACCGGATTCAATATTCGCGTTACTTCCTCCGGTAGGGGTCTTGTTGGAGCTTTCGCACCTCCAGTCCCTTCTACCGACCCAACGCTTACTCGCAGAGTCGCCTACTCCCTACGGGCGCCTAACTGGAGTTCTAGTGCCGTAGCAACCATAGGGGCAAGAGGGGGCCTTTCCTCCCACGCATTTTTGTTTTTGCCCATGAATAAAATTGAAAAAATAATTTTTCCCCCCACGCAAAACAGAATTGCTACGGCACTGTGGAGTTCACGCTGTCAGTCCTTTGTTCCCCGGTTCCGCTTGATGCATTTCCGATATAATCCGCCAAGGATTTGGATTTTCATCTTCCTCCTCATCGACATTCATATTTCTCGATGTAGTGTGCATGTCCCTATGCAATTAGCCAGTCTAAGCGCTACTGGCTTTAAAAGCAGTTTTAACACCACTGGCTATTTAAACAGTCTTGCTGTCCCTGATTCGAAACAGTTTGAACACCACTGCTTACCGAATAACAGTTTGAGGGGAACTGCTTCGATTGTTCGGATTCTCCACTGATACAAACTTGTAGAGCCACTGTACTTTCTGTTCAGTTATTTTCTGTTTTTTATTTAGTTTTGTGTCCTAGCTAGTGTACGTGTAATAAACACACAGCTCCCACAGCCTTTGCACTCGCGCTTATTCATTTAGTGTATTCTTATAGCACTTTTAAATTAAATTTTTTCCGATCAGTTTAAACACCGCCGCACAGTGTCACGTCTCCATACATATTTTGGGAAAAAATAATACAAGGAGTTATCGTTGGGCAGTGAAATGTGGCAGGAGTATTACTATAGGCCTAGTTCAAAAATTTTGAAAAGATCATGGAATTCCGCCCACTGCCACCACCAACCCCCATATAACAAGAAATCCTAACTTCCCTAATTTTTATCCAAGAGAGTTGAAATTAGATACATACATAGATTGACGGACATACAAAAATGAGCAAAATGAAAGATTTATAATGCCACGCCTACTTTTTAAAATAGGCCCCAAAGTTTGAAGATTTATAACTTAAAAATTTTCGAAGGCAATGAAAAATGTGAAGAATTTTTTGCGGATTTGTTAACTTAAAACATAATAATATGAAACAGAAAACAAATCAGTTTTGGTCATGCGCAAGCTCTACAGAAAGTATATTCAAGTGAAAACGCGGGTTCCTTTTTTTCATCAGAATCAGTGCGGGTTCCTTTTTTTCATAAGATTCAGTGCGGGTTCCATTTTTTTCATACGATTCAGTGCGGGTTCCTTTTTTTCATCAGAATCAGTGCGGGTTCCATTTTTTTCATACGATTCAGTGCGGGTTCCTTTTTTTCATCAGAATCAGTGCGGGTTCCATTTTTTTCATACGATTCAGTGCGGGTTCCATTTTTTTCATAAGATTCAGTGCGGGTTCCATTTTTTTCATAAGATTCAGTGCGGGTTCCTTTTTTTCATCAGAATCAGTGCGGGTTCCATTTTTTTCAATAGCGCGCAAGTGTTGCCATTGGCCTAGATAAGAAATACAAAATTTATAAGAAAAAAATGTTCCTAACCTTTTCAAATTTGTATTGTATTCCGAAATGAAATATTTTTTGTTTTTCGAACCACCCTAATGGTCTCATATACATATACAAAGTTTGTTTCTTTTCTTTCTTATATTCTTTTCTTACATATTTAATGTATATGTTTTCTTGACTGCAATCAGAAAATGCATAGAATAAAGCGCCTCTTCGCTGTGTTGAATATCCTTGGTACTATTCAAGAAATGTAGTTTTCATTGATTTTTTTCGACATTTGGGTTAGAAAATCTCCAATTATAGTGCAGAGCTGTAAAGCAAGTAAAATTTTTATAAAATACTTATAATTTTTTAATGAAATTATGCAAATCTTTATGAACATTCAAGGTATATTAAATACATAAATAAACATCGAACTTTGTTTTACAAAGACTCACTCGCAGACCTTTCAAATTCTAAGTCTGATGAAATAAAAGCCTCAAAATCTATATTCAAAGAAGATATACTGTCATCATCGTCATCAATATTAAATAAAACGTAATTTTCCTATTCTTTGTACAATTGTTTTTTTCTCGTGCACAGTTTTCTATATTTGTGAATTAGTGGTTCATAGGATAGCAACAAGTGTTTAAAAACATCAATGTTGGGTTTTTCTCTAGAACATTTTCTGGCATTGTATAATTATGTTCCTACTGTTGCGTGCTGGGGATGGACGTCTAAGCGAATACCACAAATAAGAACGCCATCGACTTCAATTTCAATGATACTTTATTTAAGTCCTTTTTCTTTTTAAATATAGCAATCCTATTCTGGCTTAATTTATTGCCCTAATCCCTAGCTAGCACTGAGATCCATTCTTTGTCGTCCTGGCTCGTAAGTAAGGTGCGACAAAGTTGAGATCTGATTGTTAACTTCTCGATTCCAAACTTCGCTTAAATAGATCAATATTGCTGATCTAGCAATATTGGATATTGATTCTGCATCAGCTAATTTTCGATCTTCCCCTGCCGGTGTGCCTACGCTGCACTTGTTGTTGTGGTTTTCGTTTTAGCAGCGGCTAGTCTCTTGCTACTGCGTTTCATGCCCTTCTCGATCGCCTGTTGTTGTTGTTGTTGCGAGTTACGCCAATAGCTTTATTGCTGTGTTTCCATATTGGTTTTCATTGTTGACGTAAGTCAGCAGTTGAAGGCGTTCAACCTCTTACAGCTTATGCAGTTGCTTATGATTGCTGACTCGCTTGCTCGCTTCTTGCATACGTAGCGTTAATTGCATAAACACCTCTGGCTGTTGTTGTTGTTTGGCTGTATTTGCGAGCTTCTGATCGTTGCATAAGCTCTTGGCTGAAAAAGCGTGTGGTTGTTGCTTTGACGTTCTAACTTGAACCTCTGGTAATAAGCTGTTGTTGTTGTTTCTAAGAGAGTGTGGATTTTCATTCTTGGTGTTGTGTCGTCGAACTCCTCTGCTGCGTTTTAATTGTTTTTATATGTTTTGGCACTTTTCCCGCTTAAAGCTGGTAGCGTGACGTTAGAGTGTGACGTAACGCTTTTCGACTCACAACACTACCCAATAAACACAAAAACGATAACAAGTTCGAATCGAATTCGAATCGAATACGTAGAGCGCGAATCGCGCTTTTATCGTATTTGTATCTTTTATCGCCTATGTAAAATGGCCCCAAACTTAAAATGAAAAAAGGCCCCGATTTTTGGGAAATTTTGCATTATGAAAAATTACCCCAAATCAAAAAATGAAAAAAGACCCCAAATGTAACATAAATTTTGAAAAATGCAAAATGACCCCAAAAAAATCGCCCGAAAATTCGTGCTGTTGCTTTCAATACAAAATTTTGGGGCCTTTTTGCAGTGGGCCCGTTTTTCATGACGCCTAAAAATATTGGTTTTTACGTATTTATTTATGTTAAACATGTGCCCATAGGCGGCCTTAGATTTTTTTTCCATCAGGACGAAAAATATTCGAAAAGTCTAGATATCGAATCGACCGCAAAATACGATAAAAGCGCGAGCTCGCATTTTATAAATTCCACGATAAAAAAGCGAGCTCGAGGCGAGCTCGTTGTAAACGGTTCGAATTCTTATCGCATTTTATCTTCGATTCGAATTCTCTAAAATAATTGTGTTTCGTTCGTACGAAACTTAAATTCTCGAAAGTAGTTTTGTTAATTTGTTTCCAAATCGCAATGAATTCGAGGTAAATATAGAATCAAGCTAAACTTATAAACGAAAAAAAGTCATTCATTTCAAGCCGGCGAAGACGGCGCAATGGATAAGAACACTAGAAAAATGACTAGAAATCGATAGGTTCGGTGTTGAAATCCCACAGCGGGTGGATTCACAAGCGTGGTTACCAGCATTACAGTCTTTTATTTTTACCGAAAATAGTGTTATAACAAGACTCTTATTTGAATTTTACATTATTTCTAAAAATTAATGATTTGTTTTTGCTAATCGAATATGACAAAAAATTCGAATAAAGCGCGATAGCGCGATAAAAATACGAGTCGGGTAAAAAGGTGACTCCCTCACGAATTCGAATTTGATTCGAGCTCGCCGCGAAGAGTTTGCACGTCAAAACTAATGCGATTCGAATTTGATTCGAACTCGTTGTGCTTATTGGGTATTTTACTATTTATTTGGGAAATTGAGTGATTGAGTGAAATAGAGCCGGAGAGACAGAGCGAAAGAGAGAGTGAGAAAGAGTGATCGGGTGAGAGAGGGAGAAAGAGGGAGATGGAGGGAGATGGAGGGAGAAAGAGGGAGAAAGAGGGAGAAAGAGGGAGAAAGAGGGAGAAAGAGGGAAAAAGAGGGAGAAAGAGGGTGAGAGCGGGTAAGAGAGGGTAAGAGAGGGAGAAAGAGGGAGAGAGAGTGAGAGAGAGAGTGAGAGAGAGTGAGAGAGAATGAGAGAGAGTGAGAGAGAGTTAGACAGAGTGAGAGAGACTTGAAAGAGTGAGAGAGAGTAAGAGAGAGTGAGAAAGGGAGAACGGGAGAAAGGGTGAGTGGAAGAGAGGGAGAGAGGTAGAGAGGGAGAAAGGTAGAGAGGTAGAGAGGTAGAGAGGGAGAGAGGGAGAGAGGGAGAGAGGGAGAGATAGTGAGAGAGTGAGATAGAGACAGAGAGAGCCAGAGACAGACACCGAGAGAGAGACAGAAAGAGAACGAGCGAGCTAAAAAAAGACAGAGAGAGACAGAGAGAGACAGAGAGAGACAGAGAGAGACAGAGAGAGACAGAGAGAGACAGAGAGAGACAGAGAGAGACAGAGAGAGACAGAGAGAGACAGAGAGAGACAGATAGAGACAGAGAGAGACAGCGAGAGACAGAGAGAGACAAAGAGAGACAGAGAGATACAGAGAGAGACAGAGAGAGACAAAGAGAGACAGAGAGAGACAGAGAGAGACAGAGAGAGACAGAGAGAGACAGAGAGAGACAGAGAGAGACAGGGAGAGACAGAGACAGACAGAGAGAGACAGAGAGAGACAAAGAGAGAAGAGAGAGAGAAGACAGAGAGAGACAGAGAGAGACAGAGAGAGACAGAGAGAGACAGAGAGAGACAGAGAGAGACAGAGAGAGACAGAGAGAGACAGAGAGAGACAGAGAGAGACAGAGAGAGACAGAGAGAGACAGAGAGAGACAGAGAGAGACAGAGAGAGACAGAGAGAGACAGAGAGAGACAGAGAGAGACAGAGAGAGACAGAGAGAGACAGAGAGACAGAGAGAGACAGAGAGAGACAGAGAGAGACAGAGAGAGACAGAGAGAGACAGAGAGAGACAGAGAGAGACAGAGAGAGACAGAGAGAGACAGAGAGAGACAGAGAGAGACAGAGAGAGACAGAGAGAGACAGAGAGAGACAGAGAGAGACAGAGAGAGACAGAGAGAGACAGAGAGAGACAGAGAGAGACAGAGAGAGACAGAGAGAGACAGAGAGAGACAGAGAGAGACAGAGAGACAGAGACAGAGAGAGACAGAGAGAGACAGAGAGAGACAGAGAGAGACAGAGAGAGACAGAGAGAGACAGAGAGAGACAGAGAGAGACAGAGAGAGACAGAGAGAGACAGAGAGAGACAGATAGAGACAGAGTGAAAGAGAGAGAGACAGAGTCAAAGAGAGAGACAAAGCAAAAGAGAGACAGAGAATGAGAATGAGAATTAGAGAGACAGAGTCAAAGAGAGACAGAGAATGAGAATGAGAATTAGAGAGACAGAGTGAAAGAGAGGCACACAGCTAAATAGAGAGTGGAAAAGACAGGGAAAGTGTGGGAGAGAGTGGAAAAGAGAGGGAGAGAGAGGCAAAGCGTGGGAGAGAGAGGAAAAGAGCGGGAGAGAGTGAGCAAGAGCTGGCGAGACAGAGCGAGAGAGAGAGAGAGAGAGGGAAATTGTGAGATAGACAGAGCAAAACAAAGATAGGGAGAGAGAGGATGAGAGAGGTAGTGAGGGAGGGACGAGGAGAGATAGGTTGTTAGGGTGGGACGGGGAGAGAGAGGTAAAGAGAGGGAGAGAGAGGTAGAGATAGGAAGAGAAAAGGCCAGGGAGGGAGATAGAGGGAGATAGAGGGAGATAGAGGGAGAGAGAGGGAGAGAGAGGGAGAGAGAGGGAGAGAGAGGGAGAGGGAGGGAGAGAGAGGGAGATAGAGGGAGAGAGAGGGAGAGAGAGGGAGAGAGAGGGAGAGAGAGGGGGAGAGGGAGAGAGAGAGGGAGAGGGAGAGAGAGGGAGAGAGAGGGAGAGAGAGGGAGAGAGAGGGAGAGAGAGGGAGAGAGAGGGAGAGAGAGGGAGAGAGAGGGAGAGAGAGGGAGAGAGAGGGAGAGAGAGGGAGAGAGAGGGAGAGAGAGGGAGAGAGAGGGAGAGAGAGGGAGAGAGAGAGAGGAGAGAGAGAGAGAGGGAGAGAGGACGAGAGAGGGAGAGAGAGGGAGAGAGAGGGAGAGAGAGGGCGAGAGAGGGAGAGAGAGGGAGAGAGAGGGAGAGAGAGGGAGAGAGAGGGAGAGAGAGGGTGAGAGAGGGGAGAGAGAGGGAGAGAGAGGGAGAGAGAGGGAGAGAGAGGGAGAGAGAGGGAGAGAGAGAGAGGGAGACAGAGGGAGAGAGACAGAGAGAGAGGGAGAGAGAGGGAGCGAGAGGGAGAGAGAGGGAGAGAGAGAGAGGGAGACAGAGGGAGAGAGACAGAGAGAGAGAGGGAGAGAGAGGGAGCGAGAGGGAGAGAGAGGGAGAGAGAGGGCGTATGAGTGATGTGTTTTTGTACCATATTGCACACATTTGTACTGGATATTAGTACTGGGAGCATATAGGTGCACTTGCAATTTTTTGAATATCACACTGTTCCGCCATCTGAATTAAATATTTTTTTCTTTTAAATGAAAGTAAATACTTAGGGGTGTTTCTAAAAAAAATTTAAAAGTCGCGTCAAAATTGGAATACACTGAAAAAAATACTTAAACTTTTCTTTTTAGTTTTGTGAAAAAAAATTTCTCAGTGTAAAATTAAAACAAAATTTTTTTTAGCTTCCTTGTTTTATTGTCTAACAGAATCTGTTTAGATCGTCTCTCTATCTTAATTGGTTGTTGAGATATAAAATTTTGAAAAAAGCCTTAATAAAAAAGGACTTGCAAGGATATCTCAAGGACAATTCAAAATTAAAATCTAAAAAGTGGTCTCCACAGTATTTTTAGATGAAACCTATCGAAAAATCAACAAAATTTAAAAATTCCTTTCAGGGTGGCACAACCCGTCAGACCCTTTAAAAGCCAATATTTTAGCATTTAAAGAATTTTTTATGTGCTACCGTTACACAGATATTGCACTTAAAAAAACCATTTTAGTATGAAACGTATACAAGAAAGTCCATGTTGTCAAAAAGTTTCTTCCCTGAATTAAACGCATTTGGAATGCCTTTAAGTTCCTTCACATAAATTTTCATACAAGAACGACCGTCTGAGGGCTGCTAAACGAAAAACGACAATAACATTGCGTATTGCGCAGGGGCGTTATGCTTGCACGAAAGCGTCGGTTTAGTTTTGTTGTTGTCATGTGACTGTTTTTTTTTTTAACACTTTGAAATTTAACATCGAAATGTGTAATTTCTTTTACTTATGAATGAATTATTTTTTTCCAAAGTTGGTGCGCTATATAAATAAATGAATTGATTTGGTCATGTGTGCAAAATTTGAGATATAGATTCAAAAACTGAATATTCGCATTCGCATTCGCGAATATGAGTAGGCATTCGCATTCGCATTCGCGAATGCTAAAATTTGACATTCGTTACATCACTAGTACAGAATTGCATAAACTATCATAAAAAAACTTAAAAAGTTTTACATTAAAAAGAAAACATTAAAAAATTTCAACGCAAATATGTTTAGTTACAAAATTGAGTGAATACTCAAAAAATTTTAGCATCACTAGTTCACCACGGAATTCGGTTGTTGTTGTAAGTGTCCACTATATTACTTTATGCCCATGGGGTATCTATATTAAATAGAGTTTTTTAGAGAGACGAGTTTTTCATGGGAATTGATTTTTGGTAACACTGCAAAACTTATTAGAAATTTTTTTTTTCGGTTCTGAACTATTTATGTTGGATAAAAAATTTCAAGCATACCAAAAGGTAATTTTGAACTTTGTCGTCTGGTTTTTGGTAGAAATCAATAAGCTTTAAAGTGGTATAGCTGTATTAGGGAGCGCGCAGATACCGTTTTTGTACGGAAAAAAATTGTTTACTTATAACTTTTCTATATATAAATGAAAAACCTTTAAAAACATTTATATTGGCTTGGGAGGTATGAGCAAGAAAAATTGAAAAGAGTTGAGAAAATCGTGTCTTTGAGTCGAGGGCTAAAACCTTATTATATTATAGAAAGGAAAGAGAAAAATTGAACGCGTTACGAGAAATAGCCATAACTATCTGCGCAGCTAAGTTCTCCTCCACTTTTTTTGGGATCGATTTGGTATAGAAATTAATATAACCTACATTAACCAAGTATAGGATGTTGCTTTACTCACCAAGCACTTTCAAAAGCTCCAGTCAAACTTTTTTCAACATTCGATGACATCAAAAACGTGTCACACACTACGTTTATACGTACACCTTGTGTGCAAATCAAGATTTTTCAAATCGATCTATTGAGCGTATAAACAATGAATTCAATTTTTATTTTCAAGAAACTGTCACAAAAATAAGTTCTGAATAGCATAGGATTATTCGCAAATTAAATACGAGGCTTTTTCAGTTTTTAACAATATATTTATTTGCAAATTAGGCCTACGTAAAAACTATGTATCAGTACTATTTTATAAATGTTTTAAAAACTCTTCGTATATTAAAAAAAAAAAGGAAACAGTGAATGGTTTCGTATGACCTTAATTTCGAAAATTATAGATAAGGTCATTAAAATAATGGTGAATAAATTTTGCAGAGTTCGAGTTCCATCAGTGGTATTGAACCTTAGTTTGACGACGCAGAGTGATTTTCTTTCCCCATTCAATGAGAATATTCAACAGACTTAAATCAGTGCGATTTGGATCATTTAAACTTAAGTTTTTTTCAGTTTAACTTCTCCTTTAATATTATTTAAAAACAAAGTAGTAAATTTTTTTTTTACAAAAAGTGACTTGCACGATTGCAGTTATTTTGTTATGATGAACTTTCTTATCTCGTTATAATAATAATTTTTTTTATTCTTTTGTAATTCAAAACAGTGTCAACGCCATCGACGGTTGGTCCGTACGACGCGTCGAGTATTACCAAAACGACGAGCAATTCAGCTTTTACACCGATAAACTCCATGCCGCACTTGAATACCTTAGGACATCACCCCATGTCTCAGAGGCCGTATCTGTATGACGCGATAAGTTTTCAAAACAAGAACATTAATCAAAACAACGGCGCTCCAACGGCGTTTCCAAATCAATTAATATCGCTTCACCAAATTCGAAACTACGCTCATCAACCTGCTAGCTTAATGACAGGCGAGCATTTGCTTGGTGTGAGCGTTGGTTCAGGTAAAGATAAAGGATAGCTACTTTTTTAAGCCTTAGAGTAAGTTTGAATGACTACCGATATTAAACGTACTTCTCTTAACTTAACGAATGTTTTGAAATAATTTTGAAATTCCAAAGCCAAATATTGATGATTTCCAATATCTTAAATTTCCATACCTTGGGTGGCACCGATTAAGTAACCGATCCGTATAAAAACTCCAGCTATATAAATAACTGCGTCAGACATCAAAAAACATCACGACGTTGAAAATTTTTAACTATGAATTTTTTCTAGTTTTTTACCTAGAACTCCTGTAAGATATCAGACTTTGTATAAAGAAAACAACTGTAATTTTCGAGTTCAACCTTTTTCTAGGAGGGATTCTTTTTATGGGGCTCATAACATTGTGTTTCTTTATTGCTAAAATCTATTGTTAGGATTTTTAAAAATATGTATACACAGTTTTGAGTCTAGTTCGCAGTATTTCTGTAGTTTTTTGTTATGGTTAAAAAATTAGATTACTCAAAGAATATTCTTGTATTACTCCTTTTGAAGCAAGGGATTACTCTCCTATTGTGGAGTTTGAACCTCGGAACTCTTGATTCCTAATCATTTGTTCACCCTCGACACCATGTTGCCAGATCGACTATATTTTTTATTTATTTTGATTATTATGATATTTTATTTTGACTTCGAGTTGCTCACGTATGCTGTAAAAAGATGGAAAAGCCATTACTCCTTCATTACTCCATTTATGATTGCTCGCATATGCTCTAAATGGATGAAAAAGGCATCATCTTTCATCGCTCGATTTTGCTATTCATCCTAATTTTTATACTGGGCTCTTTCGATAAGGAAATTATGCACACGAACGCACAAACACAATATACCCTCGAAAAGAGTAAAAGAATACGTTCTCAACATTGCTAACGAACAAAGCTACCCAACAGTAAAAAACACAAAGTCTGAATATTTTCATAAATTTTTTCTAAACACAATATTAAAGATAGAGTTCTTGTATGATTTGTAATATTTGAAAACAAAAGCTTCAGATCATTCTCGTAGGATGAACTAAGTAAACCTTATGTTGTTGTCCCTTAAGAGTTCATCGCATGAATTTCCTAAAGGAATATCCCCATTTTTCTTGAGGTAAGTCGAAATAATTCAATCAGGCAAGCGCCTTTCGCTACGTTCTCGTATTTACGTTAAAAAACGAAGAAGTATTCCGAACTCATTTGCACTACGGTCGCTCTCGTTTCTTAATCAACCCTTTTTTTTCATATATTAGAATGCTCTATCAACTAGTAAAATTTACTGATTATTGCCAATATTTTTATTGTTAAGTATTTTACTGAATACTGAAAAATATTGCAAAATATTGTACAAAGCTATTTAATTGAAGATGCATTTTAGTTTATTTTCTTTCAACTTAGTAAATATGTTGGTTAGGTACATAGGTACTTATACCCGTGCCCATGTATGATAAATTATAATTTTTATATGTCACTTGCATTCAGGCCCACTTTTACAAATACGTCCAATTTGTCAAATTCGTCCAATGTTGAAGAGCGGGCAAAAACTGTGAAAAATGGGCTCCCGTTCTCTTATTATGGGCTCTACGCCGATATGCATGAAGTAAATTTCCTATACGAAACACATGCAAAAAAAAAAAACGAAGAAGTACTTTGAGTTACTTCTGATACTTCAACGAATACGCAGATTAAAAGCAATCGAACACGCAGCGTTGCATTTAAATCATACATTTTCTATATTTCTGTCGACGTGTCATCGAAATTTCAACTCTGATTTCCTTTCTTCAAAAGAATGAGCTCGTAACTTCCTTTCAATTTACTTTAACAGCGTTGAGCCCTTTAGCAGCCAAATAGAAAAACGTAATGATGGAGAACTGAATGTTTTTCCAAGCACTATCACCACCCCCCAAACGATCACCGCAAAAATGTCGCACAGTGTTAGGATTCTGTATGAATTTGCACATCTTCTTATCTCTATTGTCTTTGGCAGTTTTCCCTAAGTAATTGAATAAAATTCATTTCATGAGGTCGCTGTTTATTCCTCAAAGTCTCCTTAACTCTTTGTCGTTGTGGTTCTGGTATTAGGGCCGCTTCCAAAAAAAAAAAAATTTATAAATAACACTGTGGTAGTCGAAAAAAAGACAAGACCGAATTTAACGGCTTCCCTCTTTTTCGGGCTCGAGGAATCGAAATCCATTGTTAGTTTTTTGAGTTATCGGTATGCCTTCACGCAAATTTGTTTAAAAGTTTTTTTGACCAATTTTTGATCCATATCTATGTATGAGTTGAAGTTTGGTATTGAAAGCTAACGCCAAAATATAATCTGATATATGCCAAGTAACTCTTAAGAAAACACCGTTATGATAAAATGCCGCATTATACAGGTAAACACATTTGAACCCAAAAATCATATACTATTCTTTAAAATTTTTTCATTTCTTAGAAGAAAAATCCTTGAAGTATGCTTCGAAATATTTAAAATACTAACAAAAAATTGATGATTTTTGAGTTTTAAATAGGCAAAGCTCCCTTATTCGGCATTTTATTCAGGGACTGAAAATAACAGTTTCGATATTTTTCAAAATTTTAAAAAGCAGCACCAAAAAATTTACACACAGCGAAAATTTTTTTACCATTGTAATCCTCAGGCCATTCTCTGTGAGATTCTTGGATGCCTTTTATTTATTTAAATTTTTTCAAATTGGATAAATTGTTAAATTTTAATCTCGCAAAGACTTTTTTTTGACAAAAAAAATGTTTGTCTGAGTGTAAAAGTTATCGTTTGACTAGAAACATACAAGTCAATATTTAACAGTACAATTTTTTCAAATAAAATAAAAGTCAAAAATTTTATGTTTTTGTTAAACTTTTGTTATAAAAGTTTTAACTGTTACTGTCCCTGATTTTATTACAAAGGCGTTTTCTTAAGAATTACTTGGCATATCTCAGATTACATTTTGGTGTAAGCTTTCAATACCAAACTAGAGCAAAAAGTTCTTTAAAAAAAAACAAAAATTATACATAGAAGAACTTGGAAAAAGTGTTTTTGTTTCATCTATGGTTAAATCAAATGGCGTAGCCGTTGATGTGTTTTTTGTACCATATTGCACACATTTGTACTGGATATTAGTACTGGGAGCATATAGGTGCACTTGCAATTTTTTGAATATCACACTGTTCCGCCATCTGAATTAAAATTTTTTTTCTTTTAAATGAAAGTAAATACTTAGGGGTGTTTCTAAAAAAAATTTAAAAGTCGCGTCAAAATTGGAATACACTGAAAAAAATACTTAAACTTTTCTTTTTAGTTTTGTGAAAAAAAATTTCTCAGTGTAAAATTAAAACAAAATTTTTTTTAGCTTCCTTGTTTTATTGTCTAACAGAATTGTTTAGATCGTCTCTCTATCTTAATTGGTTGTTGAGATATAAAATTTTGAAAAAAGCCTTAATAAAAAAGGACTTGCAAGGATATTCAAGGACAATTCAAAATTAAAATCTAAAAAGTGGTCTCCACAGTATTTTTAGATGAAACCTATCGAAAAATCAACAAAATTTAAAAATTCCTTTCAGGGTGGCACAACCCGTCAGACCCTTTAAAAGCCAATATTTTAGCATTTAAAGAATTTTTTATGTGCTACCGTTACACAGATATTGCACTTAAAAAAACCATTTTAGTATGAAACGTATACAAGAAAGTCCATGTTGTCAAAAAAGTTTCTTCCTGAATTAAACGCATTTGGAATGCCTTTAAGTTCCTTCACATAAATTTTCATACAAGAACGACCGTCTGAGGGCTGCAAACGAAAAAGACAATAACATTGCGTATTGCGCGGGGCGTTATGCTTGCACGAAAGCGTCGGTTTAGTTTTGTTGTTGTCATGTGACTGTTTTTTTTTTTTAACACTTTGAAATTTAACATCGAAATGTGTAATTTCTTTTACTTATGAATGAATTATTTTTTTCCAAAGTTGGTGCGCTATATAAATAAATGAATTGATTTGGTCATGTGTGCAAAATTTGAGATATAGATTCAAAAACTGAATATTCGCATTCGCATTCGCGAATATGAGTAGGCATTCGCTTCGCATTCGCGAATGCTAAAATTTGACATTCGTTACATCACTAGTACAGAATTGCATAAACTATCATAAAAAAACTTAAAAAGTTTTACATTAAAAAGAAAACATTAAAAAATTTCAACGCAAATATGTTTAGTTACAAAATTGAGTGAATACTCAAAAAATTTTAGCATCACTAGTTCACCACGGAATTCGGTTGTTGTTGTAAGTGTCCACTATATTACTTTATGCCCATGGGGTATCTATATTAAATAGAGTTTTTTAGAGAGACGAGTTTTTCATGGGAATTGATTTTTGGTAACACTGCAAAACTTATTAGAAATTTTTTTTTCGGTTCTGAACTATTTATGTTGGATAAAAAATTTCAAGCATACCAAAAGGTAATTTTGAAACTTTGTCGTCTGGTTTTTGGTAGAAATCAATAAGCTTTAAAGTGGTATAGCTGTATTAGGGAGCGCGCAGATACCGTTTTTGTACGGAAAAAAATTGTTTACTTATAACTTTTCTATATATAAATGAAAAACCTTTAAAAACATTTATATTGGCTTGGGAGGTATGAGCAAGAAAAATTGAAAAGAGTTGAGAAAATCGTGTCTTTGAGTCGAGGGCTAAAACCTTATTATATTATAGAAAGGAAAGAGAAAAATTGAACGCGTTACGAGAAATAGCCATAACTATCTGCGCAGCTAAGTTCTCCTCCACTTTTTTTGGGATCGATTTGGTATAGAAATTAATATAACCTACATTAACCAAGTATAGGATGTTGCTTTACTCACCAAGCACTTTCAAAAGCTCCAGTCAAACTTTTTTCAACATTCGATGACATCAAAAACGTGTCACACACTACGTTTATACGTACACCTTGTGTGCAAATCAAGATTTTTCAAATCGATCTATTGAGCGTTAAACAATGAATTCAATTTTTATTTTCAAGAAACTGTCACAAAAATAAGTTCTGAATAGCATAGGATTATTCGCAAATTAAATACGAGGCTTTTTCAGTTTTTAACAATATATTTATTTGCAAATTAGGCCTACGTAAAAACTATGTATCAGTACTATTTTATAAATGTTTTAAAAACTCTTCGTATATTAAAAAAAAAAAGGAAACATGAATGGTTTCGTATGACCTTAATTTCGAAAATTATAGATAAGGTCATTAAAATAATGGTGAATAATTTTGCAGAGTTCGAGTTCCATCAGTGGTATTGAACCTTAGTTTGACGACGCAGAGTGATTTTCTTTCCCCATTCAATGAGAATATTCAACAGACTTAAATCAGTGCGATTTGGATCATTTAAACTTAAGTTTTTTTCAGTTTAATTTCCCTTTAATATTATTTAAAAACAAAGTAGTAAATTTTTTTTTTACAAAAAGTGACTTGCACGATTGCAGTTATTTTGTTATGATGAACTTTCTTATCTCGTTATAATAATAATTTTTTTTATTCTTTTGTAATTCAAAACAGTGTCAACGCCATCGACGGTTGGTCCGTACGACGCGTCGAGTATTACCAAAACGACGAGCAATTCAGCTTTTACACCGATAAACTCCATGCCGCACTTGAATACCTTAGGACATCACCCCATGTCTCAGAGGCCGTATCTGTATGACGCGATAAGTTTTCAAAACAAGAACATTAATCAAAACAACGGCGCTCCAACGGGCGTTTCCAAATCAATTAATATCGCTTCACCAAATTCGAAACTACGCTCATCAACCTGCTAGCTTAATGACAGGCGAGCATTTGCTTGGTGTGAGCGTTGGTTCAGGTAAAGATAAAGGATAGCTACTTTTTTAAGCCTTAGAGTAAGTTTGAATGACTACCGATATTAAACGTACTTCTCTTAACTTAACGAATGTTTTGAAATAATTTTGAAATTCCAAAGCCAAATATTGATGATTTCCAATATCTTAAATTTCCATACCTTGGGTGGCACCGATTAAGTAACCGATCCGTATAAAAACTCCAGCTATATAAATAACTGCGTCAGACATCAAAAAACATCACGACGTTGAAAATTTTTAACTATGAATTTTTTCTAGTTTTTTACCTAGAACTCCTGTAAGATATCAGACTTTGTATAAAAGAAAACAACTGTAATTTTCGAGTTCAACCTTTTTCTAGGAGGGATTCTTTTTATGGGGCTCATAACATTGTGTTTCTTTATTGCTAAAATCTATTGTTAGGATTTTTAAAAATATGTATACACAGTTTTGAGTCTAGTTCGCAGTATTTCTGTAGTTTTTTGTTATGGTTAAAAAATTAGATTACTCAAAGAATATTCTTGTATTACTCCTTTTGAAGCAAGGGATTACTCTCCTATTGTGGAGTTTGAACCTCGGAACTCTTGATTCCTAATCATTTGTTCACCCTCGACACCATGTTGCCAGATCGACTATATTTTTTATTTATTTTGATTATTATGATATTTTATTTTGACTTCGAGTTGCTCACGTATGCTGTAAAAAGATGGAAAAGCCATTACTCCTTCATTACTCCATTTATGATTGCTCGCATATGCTCTAAATGGATGAAAAAGGCATCATCTTTCATCGCTCGATTTTGCTATTCATCCTAATTTTTATACTGGGCTCTTTCGATAAGGAAATTATGCACACGAACGCACAAACACAATATACCCTCGAAAAGAGTAAAAGAATACGTTCTCAACATTGCTAACGAACAAAGCTACCCAACAGTAAAAAACACAAAGTCTGAATATTTTCATAAATTTTTTCTAAACACAATATAAAGATAGAGTTCTTGTATGATTTGTAATATTTGAAAACAAAAGCTTCAGATCATTCTCGTAGGATGAACTAAGTAAACCTTATGTTGTTGTCCCTTAAGAGTTCATCGCATGAATTTCCTAAAGGAATATCCCCATTTTTCTTGAGGTAAGTCGAAATAATTCAATCAGGCAAGCGCCTTTCGCTACGTTCTCGTATTTACGTTAAAAAACGAAGAAGTATTCCGAACTCATTTGCACTACGGTCGCTCTCGTTTCTTAATCAACCCTTTTTTTTCATATATTAGAATGCTCTATCAACTAGTAAAATTTACTGATTATTGCCAATATTTTTATTGTTAAGTATTTTACTGAATACTGAAAAATATTGCAAAATATTGTACAAAGCTATTTAATTGAAGATGCATTTTAGTTTATTTTCTTTCAACTTAGTAAATATGTTGGTTAGGTACATAGGTACTTATACCCGTGCCCATGTATGATAAATTATAATTTTTATATGTCACTTGCATTCAGGCCCACTTTTACAAATACGTCCAATTTGTCAAATTCGTCCAATGTTGAAGAGGGGCAAAAACTGTGAAAAATGGGCTCCCGTTCTCTTATTTGGGCTCTACGCCGATATGCATGAAGTAAATTTCCTATACGAAACACATGCAAAAAAAAAAACGAAGAAGTACTTTGAGTTACTTCTGATACTTCAACGAATACGCAGATTAAAAGCAATCGAACACGCAGCGTTGCATTTAAATCATACATTTTCTATATTTCTGTCGACGTGTCATCGAAATTTCAACTCTGATTTCCTTTCTTCAAAAGAATGAGCTCGTAACTTCCTTTCAATTTACTTTAACAGCGTTGAGCCCTTTAGCAGCCAAATAGAAAAACGTAATGATGGAGAACTGAATGTTTTTCCAAGCACTATCACCACCCCCCAAACGATCACCGCAAAAATGTCGCACAGTGTTAGGATTCTGTATGAATTTGCACATCTTCTTATCTCTATTGTCTTTGGCAGTTTTCCCTAAGTAATTGAATAAAATTCATTTCATGAGGTCGCTGTTTATTCCTCAAAGTCTCCTTAACTCTTTGTCGTTGTGGTTCTGGTCTTAGGGCCGCTTCCAAAAAAAAAAAAATTTTAAATAACACTGTGGTAGTCGAAAAAAAGACAAGACCGAATTTAACGGCTTCCCTCTTTTTCGGGCTCGAGGAATCGAAATCCATTGTTAGTTTTTTGAGTTATCGGTATGCCTTCACGCAAATTTGTTTAAAAGTTTTTTTGACCAATTTTTGATCCATATCTATGTATGAGTTGAAGTTTGGTATTGAAAGCTAACGCCAAAATATAATCTGATATATGCCAAGTAACTCTTAAGAAAACACCGTTATGATAAAATGCCGCATTATACAGGTAAACACATTTGAACCCAAAAATCATATACTATTTTTAAAATTTTTTCATTTCTTAGAAGAAAAATCCTTGAAGTATGCTTCGAAATATTTAAAATACTAACAAAAAATTGATGATTTTTGAGTTTTAAATAGGCAAAGCTCCCTTATTCGGCATTTTATTCAGGGACTGAAAAATAACAGTTTCGATATTTTTCAAAATTTTAAAAAGCAGCACCAAAAAATTTACAACAGCGAAAATTTTTTTACCATTGTAATCCTCAGGCCATTCTCTGTGAGATTCTTGGATGCCTTTTATTTATTTAAATTTTTTCAAATTGGATAAATTGTTAAATTTTAATCTCGCAAAGACTTTTTTTTGACAAAAAAAATGTTTGTCTGAGTGTAAAAGTTATCGTTTGACTAGAAACATACAAGTCAATATTTAACAGTACAATTTTTTCAAATAAAATAAAAGTCAAAAATTTTATGTTTTTGTTAAACTTTTGTTATAAAAGTTTTAACTGTTACTGTCCCTGATTTTATTACAAAGGCGTTTTCTTAAGAATTACTTGGCATATCTCAGATTACATTTTGGTGTAAGCTTTCAATACCAAACTAGAGCAAAAAGTTCTTTAAAAAAAAACAAAAATTATACATAGAAGAACTTGGAAAAAGTGTTTTTGTTTCATCTATGGTTAAATCAAATGGCGTAGCCGAATCGACCAAATGGATTTGATGAAGAAGAGAAGAGACAATTGAAGCCAAATACTGCACTGATATAAAAATGGCATGCTAAAATTAAGATTTTAATTTTTGATTTTACAATGCAACATTCTTAAAATTTCATGCTTGAACTTAGCATATCTACTGACCGAAAAACATTCTAAAATCAAGAAAAGCGGTTTTAGTTTTAGAATTTTTACTTTCTTTGCGGCCGCAGTTGGAAATTCCCTTTATATTTTCTATATTTATTAGTAAAAAATTATGAAGTATGGAGTAGAAAATAATCAAAAAATAATTTTTTGCCGATCCCTGATCCGATTTGTGTTTCGGTTATTCCTTTTTGCCACACAAATATTTTTCACAATAATTTTTTTTGCCTTTATACTGTCGTTTGCCACTTAAAACAGAACCTACTAAGGTGCGTATAAATCATCAACGATTTAAAATATCTGCAAGCAACTGTCTTTTACATCTTTCACGGTGTAGTCAAGGGCAAATCGTAATTTAAATATTTCTTTGTTAATTATGATTTGGTTGTATATAATGCTTTATAAAGATTAAGAAAAGTTTTTAAAGCTTAAAGGTCATGTGACTTATTTAATATTAGTGCAGATAAGGTCTTCATTTTGGTATTAAAATAAGAAATAGAGAATAAAGTAAATAAAGTAATTTAGATTGTAAGATTATTACAGTATATGAAGATATTAAGACGTGTTTTCAGAATTATTGTATTTAAACTTAAAGGAGATGATCATTCTATAACGTGTTTTAAGATTTGTTTAATTCGTAAAATAATCAAAAAATGTATGAACTGTAAATCTGTTTGTGAATGTAATTTTATATGTTTGTGTGTAAATTTTAATTGCGTAAATATTTAAAGTCCTTCTTTAATAGTGTCTAAAGTCCTTAAAGTTACAAAATAAATGTTCTTATTGCAATTATAAATAAAACATGAAAAGCTAAATCATTATTGATTTGAGATGCGTTCGGCGACACCGAGTAACAAGTTCACAGAGCAGCGATAATTTAAAATCTTATAAACAATTTATAAATCATTTTCGTTGATTCACTACTCGTCGTCCCAACCTTATAAACGTTACTAAATTTGACTGCAATGTAACTTAGGAAAATTGTGATTGTTCCAAAAGGTGAGTAAGATTTAAAAAAAATTAAAAGCAGTAAAACTACAAAGTAACATAAGTATATAGTATTCCAGAATACTTTTGTGATAGCTTTGAAGCTCAGTAGAGAGGGGCACGTGTTGCGGTTTTTCCTTGTCGCACACGAGCAAAAACACGTCGCACAGTGGAACCGCTCCATATATTTTATGGAAAAAATAGGAGTGGTCGTACAGTATTGAAATTTTGCAGAAACACTTCTGTGGGCTAAATTAAGATATTTTTAAAAAATCTTGGAAATCCGCCCACTGCCACAAACACCTCTCATATAACTGCACAAGGCAAAAATTTTATTTTTGGACCTAGGCACTTGAAATTCGGGACGCTTCTTAATTAAGCTCTCCTCGAAAAAACGCAAAATATTTTAGGGCAATTAAAGAATTTTAATTTTTTCCAAAAGCTTAAACATTGGTTCTCTCCATTCAAAAGAAGATAATACCCTCAACAGCCTTTCGCGAACGATATTACCCAGCGGCGCAAATGTACGATACGGAATCCAATACTTCTCCAGTACTTAGCAGTCAGTATGCCAGAAAGAATCGATTCCAAGCTTCATTACTTTTACATAAGCATGGCCGCCTTGTAATCAGCTCCTTTTTCGAACTGTTTTACTTGTAACCAACATTGATGGGCATGCTGCAGTAAATTTTTAATGCATTACTGCTTTCAGTATTCAGTAATGCGATACTGCTTACTGAAAAAAATTTCAGTAATCAGTGAAGGCTTATTGGTTACTGCAGAAAATTTCAGTAATCAGTAAAACTATACTGGTTACTGCAAAACATTTCAGTAAGCAGTAAATTTTACTGGTTACTGAAAAAGTATTGCGAAATATGTAAAAAGCTATTTAAATGAATATGCATTTTAGTTCATTTTATTTTAGGCTAATGATCCCAAAGGCTGTAAGCTTTTTCTAAACTAGCACTAAATGCCAGAGAAAGGAAAAAGCCGCTCAACTGTAGTTGTTGTATTGTTCGGCAAAACATTACAAAAAACAAACGGCACTCAACACTAAATTGTATATGCTACTTTTGACCAATTCTGCGAAAAAAAAAAATTTATAAAAAATTAAAAAAAGCTAATGCTCGTACATAACTGCATAAAGCAGTGCTTCCCAGCGAAATACTCTTTCATACAAAACTGAGTATTGCCCCAGTCGGCAAGTGTAAGGTTTATCAGCAACTTTTTCTGCAATAGCCTCTATGGACTATTGCTGAATTCATCGGTGAAAATTAACATTGCGATGTCCTAGGAAATGTAAGGTATAGTTTTCATTTATTTTTCGGTCCGCTATCGCTGAAAACTTAATTTGAAAATGGTCGAAATAGTCATGGATAGCGGCGTGAGAGAAATGACACGAAATGAATTCTTGGAAGCGCTCGCGTGTTTTCGGTCCGCTATCGCGGAAATGATAGCTTACAAAGCTTACATATGGTAAGGCATAGTGAACGACCTCTTCTTTTGAAAATGCACAAAAAATTCATATATGAATTCTACAATGAAAAAAAGATTGTTGAATTCATTGTAGAAAATATTCCTGTTTGGAGGATTTATAAATCGGACAAAAATTTGTTTTATATTCAAAATCAGTTCATTTTATTAAATAAAAAACAAAAAAGGTTAATCTTAAACAAAAAAATTAACATATTAGTATAAAAAAGTGATCAGAGTTGTGACGGTTGTGGGCTTATTAATAAAAAATAAAACAGTTCATAAAATATATTTTTTTTTAAACAAAATTAATTGTTATAAAATAAAAGCTTAAATATTTAATTAGTCGGCCTGTTCTGTTGCTTTCCTTTTCAGGCTTTCGCGCTTGTAGAATCTCCCTTTTCCCAGCCTGAAAGCTTTCCTCATGCTATCTGCATTACAGGTTTCTAAAGTAAAAAAAACGAATTATTATGTAATTTTCAAGTGATTGTAATTGTAATTTACCGGGTTTTCGCTGGGAAGGTTTGTGAGTGATTATTTCACTTAAATATTTTATATTTTTAATTTATTTTTTTTATTTTTTATTTGATTAACGCGATCCGTGTTGCTTTATCGGATGTCGCACTTCAATTGACAGTTTTTAGTAAAAAAAAAAAAAACTAAAACACTAAACGCTTTGTTTTTCCACGGAAATTCACGATCGCTACTATTCTGAAAAAATTCATGTTTAGTAAGCGGAAAATTCAGCTATAGCGGAGCGAAAATTTTTCAATGATCTAGTCGGCTTGTGCGTTTTTTCTATAGTTTCTGTTCATAAGAAAAAATTCAGGTACAGTAAGGCAAAAATTCACCGAAAGCGGACCGAGAAGTTTTTTAAGGATTTTTTTTTCTCTTCTTTTATGGTTTTAAGGTTCTTAAGAAAATAGACCGGCTGCCTTAAAACTGCTCGGTCCGCTATAGCTGAATGTTTGCCTTACTATGCATGAATCTTTTCGACATTACATTTTTCAGTTATTTCATCGATGAATTCATTGAAGAACAAATTCATGCCTGAGCGGATTGCCGACTGGGTATTAGGGTGCTCCTTAAATTGCGAAATTTCGAAAAGTTACCGGGCTACCTCGCCATTCGGTTCTACTACCTAAAAAATGAACTGGAGATTTTTGTTTTTCTTTTTTACATTGAGTTTTAGGGGTCGCTACCAGCAAATGAAAAGTTGGAAAACGTATTGTTTGAAGGATTTTTACTAACTAACAAAAAGAATATTATGTGGTTAGAGCTCGCCATTCGCTTCTACCACCTAAATAACACACGTGTGATTTAAAAAAATTTTTTATATTGAATTTTAGGGGTCGTTACAATGGGTCATAGTTTGGGATAAGTATAAACTTAAAAAATCGTGCCTAAAAATATGTTATGAATTTGATTTTATTTTTTAAAATTTATTCTGTTTATTTCAAATGTGACTTTTTAAAGCAAATTTCGAGTTATACTTTAGGGTGCTGTCGGTTATACAAATGAAAGTATCAGACTTTCAGAATCTGAATTATCAATTGAGATTGGAGATTGAAGTGCGTCACGAAAAATTTTCGCAAAAAAACCACCGTATTCTGGCCTGTTACAGAATCTGGTTGTCGATTTTATACATTTCTAAGAGACAAACTGCTGGAGTGGGGTTATATGGCATTAAGAACCAATACATATTTCGACTCAAAAATAAAATCAGCCAAATCGATATATCTAACAGAAGATTTCGGTCCGTTTTTATTCCGATTCCGACAGCTATCTGATTCTTATTGTTTGAACAAAAAGTCATATTTTTAATAAAAACTTAGCAAAAAGGAATTTTATTTATTAAAAAAGTCATTGAATCAACAAATTATGCTAGCAATGTACATTTATTTGTGTTAGGGTACTTTTTTCTGTAATTTTTCACCACCAAAAGAAGGTATTGCTTCTGTTCTTCATTCGTTGTAATTAATTTGTTGTATTCTTCGATTAATGCGACGCCTCGTTCTGCAATATCATTAACGACTTTCATTGCTTGGACAGTTTTTTTTCGACGCTTTGTAGTCTTCATCTTCTTCCCAAAAACGAGGTTCTTTTCCCAAAAACGCGGAGGAAATTCCAAGGATCTCAAAAAATCGCAATGTGTTTCTGGACACAAAATCCTCAATATTTTTTTCGGCTATATTATTTGCATCCAATTTACAGCGTTTGGGGTAATAATCCGAACCTTTCCGTTGCAGCGCAGTAACCATTTTTTGTTTGGTTTCAAAAGAAACTTGGTCATCAAAAAAAGCAAGAGCCACAAGTTCTTCCGAAAGGTAGCACAAATGCCCCAGGAACTTGGTAAGGGATTTCTTTGCCATGTCTTTGTGTACTCTTTCAAAGCACTTCAGCTCTTTTAAAAGCCATATATCGTTCCTTGGTGCCAAACTTGCCGCTGGAGCTTGAAACCAGCATCCTATGTATATGGTTGCAACGAAAACACATATATCCGTAACCGCATGGATTTCCCGTTTTGTCATTTTAAATTGGTCCTTAAACATGAAAAGTTTAAGACAATAAATTGCCTTTGCCATCCATCGAGCGCGGTGAAGACCTGCTGGAGCTCTGAATGATATGCCTTTGTTGGGTACGCCTCCCAGAAATATTATTGTGAGTTTCAGCAACTCCTCGTAATCTTCTCGTGGTTGATACTCTTTTAGCTGGCCCTCAGCAAATAACGTTACGCATTTCACAATATCTTTCACGCATCTTGAAGCGTCGGGATCTGCAGAAACTGTGCTGAACTTATTCCGGTCTATGTTAGACCAAGCGTTTTTAAAGCGTTTAAAAATCGATATTTCTGGACCATTTAAAGGTCCTAAAGCTTGACATACTATTGCTTCAAGCATTAATTCCGTGATATGGTGACGGCAGGCTAAAAAAAGGAAATATTTTTCCATCTTCTGCTCTAAAAGAATACAGGCACCACCGCTTTTACCAGTGTTGACCGCAGTTGTGTCGAAGCATAGGCATTTGATATTTTCTCGCAAATTCCACAAAGAATAGTTTCATATACCGCTGAGGCACATGCCTCTCCAGTTCCACGGTTGAGTTTGGGCACTGCCAAAAGTTGATCTACACCCTGTCCTGACACCAAAATAGGTAGGCGATCCACTGTCTCGTGTCCTGTTATGTCTTCCATTAATTCCATCCCAATTATAGAAGAGGCGTTTCTGTCATAAATTCTTTCTTTAAACACTTGGCTATATTTTGCCTTTGCTTTATGCGTTGGCGACGAATTGTGGATGAACTAGTTATAAATTCTGACGGATCACCCCCTGCACTTTTTATTGTTGATGTCAAAACAGCGGAAGCTTTTCTATTGCTCATTTTAGCGAAGTCAAGACATCCGGATATGCGTACATCAACGAGGTTCTTGGTACCACGAGTACGTTTAGATGGGGGTTGGTCTTCTGTTGATAGCACTGAAATATTTGAGTCCGAACTTTCGTTTTCTTCATAATTGCTGTTTGTCGACGAAGACGAAGACAGTATGCAATTTTCTCTGCCAGGTGGAAACCCAGTTTCTGGGCAAATATCTTGGAAACTAATAATTTTCTTGTTTTTCTTAATATCAGCGTGAGTAGTATCGAATATATCCTTCAAATTGTTTTGCCATTCCTTTTCATTGTTTTTATACCCAGCGTAAGCGGGGTATATTAGTTTTGTGCAAATCTTGTAACAGGGAGAATTAAGCTCCGGAGATATAGAAAAATATATATAGAAATGATCAGGATCAAAAACTGAATCGATTTAGACATGTCCGTCTGTCCGTCTGTCCGTCTGTCCGTCTTCCGTCTGTCCGTCTGTCCGTCCGTCCGTCTGTCCGTCTGTCCGTCCGTCCGTGGTCGGATCTCCTCCGAAACGGCTGGACCAATCAAGTCGAAATTGGCACACAGGTATATCGGGACCCGAGTGTGATCCTAAGTAAAAATGGGAGACATCCGCCCACTGCCACCCCACAAATGAGTTTATTGTGTTTTCAATAAAATGCTTGTAACTTGCGAACCACTCAACACATTCCATTGATTTTGGGTGTGCTGGTAAACTGCGAAAAGGGACATTTTTTGGCAAAAAATGGACGCCACCCTCCTCGAGCCACGCCCACAAATAAGCCCAAAAATAAGGTCTTATCGTAACTTCCGAAGTAAACGGGCGTAGAAGCTTCAAATTCGCAGCATAGGTTAACCAAGGCAAATGAAAGGTGTAGGAACAAAAATTTATGTAGCCCGCCACTGCCACGCCCACAAATAGAGAATTTTCATAACTTCCGAAGTAAAGGGCGTAGAAGCTTCAAATTCGCAGCATAGGTTGACCAAGGCAAATGAAAGGTGTAGGAACAAAAATTTATGTAGCCCGCCCACTGCCACGCCCACAAATAGAGAATTTTCATAACTTCCGAAGTAAAAGGCGTAGAAGCTTCAAATTCGCAGCATAGGTTGACCAAGGCAAATGAAAGGTGTAGGAACAAAAATTTATGTAGCCCGCCCTCTGCCACGCCCACAAATGAAGATTTTTCGTAACTTCCGAAGTAAAAGGCGTAGAAGCTTCGAATTCGCAACATAGGTTCACCAAGGCGAATGAAAGGTGCAGGAAAAAATTTTTGTGGCCCGCCCACTGCCACGCCCACAAATAAAGATTTTTCGTAACTTCCGAAGTAAAAGGCGTAGAAGCTTCAAATTCGCAACATAGGTTCACCAAGGCGAATGAAAGGTGTAGGGAAATAATTTATGTTGCCCTCCCACTGCCACGCCCACAAATAGAGAAGCAAAACATAGTGCGCTCATAATGTCGGGACGCTGGGTATTTCAAAGTCGGGCCTGACCGACTTTAGCTTTCTTACTTGTTTTAATACTGCAGAGCGTTTACGTTTGTTTTCTTTATTTTTTTTCAACTTCTGCCATTCAATGAACTTCTTTTCTTTCTTCTTCACAACATTTCTTTTTAATTGAGTCCGTATACCAGCTCGTTCCCAGACATCCAAAATTTCACAAGCTGTTGAAATAGCCGAGCTGCGAAAATTTTGCTTTTTTTCGATTTTAAAATGAAACAAAAGACTCATCATTTCTCCTGTAGTAGGCAACCTGCTCTGAACCAATCGTCCAGATGTTCGTCCTACTAACCAAACGTTTGTTTCATTCTGAGAGTTAGTCGTGAACGCCATCATGTAAAAACGATTTTTAAACTTTTGTAACTTGGAACAGGGAATTAATTTTATTGAATCATGTGTAGCCTACTATGTAATCTATTCTTGTTTAATTAAAAAATTCTGCCTAAAAGAATACCTTGTAAACTTCGATAAAATTGAAAGAAATTTTATTTTTCGTTTCGTATTTTAAATTAGTATATTTTTAGGCAGGCAAAATTTTGAAACTTTGAGCCGTGGTAGCGACCCTTAAAACTCAATTAAAACAACAACAAAAAAACATGAGTTCGTTTATTAGGTAGGAGAACCGAATGACGAGGTAGCCCGGCAACTTTCAAATTAAGGAGCACCCTACTGGGTATGTATGTACTTCTATGTATTATTTGGTTAATAGCGCCGCACAGTGTTACATTTTATACACATGTTAACGTTAGAAAAAATGATTTCTTATCATGATAAGATATAATAATTATAATTATACCAATCCAATTGACTATTTAAACATACGTCTTGTGCCGAGATTATATTGCGTTTGTGGGGTTGTGTGGAACAACCCTGATCCAGTCGAGATAGACCATACAAAATATGTATAGAAATTATCAGCGTCACAAGAGGATTCGATTTAGCCATTTTCGTCAGCCTGTCCGTTTGTCTGTATACACTTTTATATCGAAGGAGATGTCTTGACGAAGTTTGGTATGCGTGCTCACGGGGACATGAGTAAGAACAAGTTCGACAATTGACCATTTTTAGGGGTAGCCCGAGTACAAGGGTCTGCCAGAGAAGTATTTTTCGGGCAATTAACGTTATATAAAAAAATTGGACAAATGGGCGTGGCAGAAGCGGTTAGAAGGCTTTGAATTAGTTGGCGTTATCTTGGGGCCTGTCTTAAGAATTGTTCAAAGATATATTCCTGTGTGGGGTATTTTATTGCCAGGCTCGTCTGACAATAACATCCTTACTTACTTTTATATGTTGGATCATTTGCGATAAAGTGATTACGAAAGTTGCACGTGAGTTTCAGTCAAATTGTGTTTTGAGTTTTTGGAAATATTTCGGAAAATTAAAATACAATAAAATGAGTGAAATTGATTTTGGAAGCGATGATTCAATAAAGGATCCAGACTTTGTTGTAGAGCAAGATCTTCCAACTTGTTCCAATAGTCGCAGCTCACTATTTTTGAATCATCAAAGTGAAAGGAGTGCACCAGATTTAAATGACGAACTGACTGGTGTCAACTGGGTTCTCTTTAACGAAGGGTTCCTCAAAATTGTGGAGAAAGTAAATTTAAAAGAAAGTGATCATTTTTGATTGAAATTTGAAAATAACTATAAACTGTATGTAGATAAATGCAACCCCCCATCAGAAAAAAATGTGTGGTCTGATTGCTGTGTGCCAAGCTTGCAACAAAAAGGTCAAAGGATCGCTACGTGTACGCTCAAATTTTATTGAACACTTGAAAAAGGAGCACCCTCAAACTTTTGGCGATTTCAACTTAAAAAAAGACGAAGAAAGGCAACGTACTGGTCGCAGGTGTAATTTGAACAGGGACATTTTGAACTTCATTTCGGAAACTGTTGCTCCTCTGTCAATTGTCGTAATGCAGATCGGTGAAACTGATTACGTCTGTGTAACTGCTGATGTGTGGTCAAGTGGAAAAAGATAATTTTACGGTTACACTTGCCATTGGCTGGATGACAATTTTAGCAGGAAATCTGTAGCACTGGCTTGCCGGCGATTTAAGGGGACACATTCGTTTGATCGTGTAATAAAAATGATCTGCGACATTAATAAACAATATAAAATATCTATTGAGAAAATTGTTTACACGATCACTGACAATGGGTCAAATTTTGTGAAAGCATTTAAAGAATTTGGTGTTGATTGCAGTAAGTGATATAGTTATTTATTTCAAAAATCAAAATGCTATTGTTGATTTAAATCCATTGATTCAGGCGCAATATCTGACCATAAATCTGATGAGGAATCGGACTCTGACTCCGATTCAGATGATTTAATGAATGCGTCAATTCTCAAATTTGCTTCAGTAACGCCTCCACGGCTATCGAAACATTTTCGTTGTGCGAGTCACACTTTGAACCTATTGGCGACTCTTGATTTTAACAAAATCATTAATTCTTCGGATGTAAAAGACATAAATAAAAGGTCTTTTAAAAGGTAAAAATATTTTTTTCACACACAGTGCTATGGAAAGATGTTCTAGCACGGCATACAGTCAGTCAAAGAAGTAAGTATGCACTGAAAAATTTGTGTTTTCCCCAAGTTTCTTCTGTGTAAATAATATTTTGTGAATCTCATAATTTCCATTTAATACCAAACAATTAAATTTATGAAAATTTCTTCAAGAAAATCAAATTTAAATCGTAATTTCTATTTGCCACTTTCGGTACGAATTTTGACTTCATTTTTCCATAAAAATCGGGGAAAATAGCGAAAGGGAAATTTTCACTGTTTTTATACCCAGCGTAAGCGGGGTATATTAGTTTTGTGCAAATCTTGTAACAGGGAGAATTAAGCTCCGGAGATATAGAAAAATATATAAAGAAATGATCAGGATCAAAAACTGAATCGATTTAGACATGTCCGTCTGTCCGTCCGTCCGTCCGTCTGTCCGTCTGTCCGTCCGTCCGTGGTCGGATCTCCTCCGAAACGGCTGGACCAATCAAGTCGAAATTTGGCACACAGGTATATCGGGATCCGAGTATGATCCTAAGTAAAAATGGGAGACATCCGCTCACTGCCACGCCCACAAATGAATTTATTGTGTTTTCAATAAAATGCTTGTAACTTGCGAACCACTCAACACATTCCATTGATATTTGGTGTGCTGGTAAACTACGAAAAGGGACATTCTTTGGCAAAAAATAGACGCGGCTCTCCTCGAGCCACGCCCACAAATAAGCCCAAAAATAAGGTCTTATCGTAACTTCCGAAGTAAACGGCGTAGAAGCTTCAAATTCGCAACATAGGTTCACCAGGGCGAATGAAAGGTGTAGGAACAAAAATTTATGTAGCCCGCCCACTGCCACGCCCACCAAATAGAGAAATTTCATAACTTCCGAAGTAAAAGGCGTAGAAGCTTCAAATTCGCAACATAGGGTCACCAAGGCGAATGAAAGGTGTAGGGAAATAATTTATGTTGCCTTCCCACTGCCACGCCCACAAATAAAGAAGCAAAACATAGTGCGCTCATAATGTCGGGACGCTGGGTATTTCAAAGTCGGGCTTGACCGACTTTAGCTTTCTTACTTGTTTTAATTTGGTTTTTTCTTAACACTCTAAACTTTGTAAGAATTTTAAAAATAATAAAATTCCACGCCTGTTTCGAAAATGGAACAGCAAAAAAGATTTTGCTTTGGTTGTTTGTCAATTTTCCTTTTTTCATTTTCGAAATGTGTGTGCAAAATTGTAATTGTTATAGTCTTTACCAGTTCGGAATTTTAATAAAAAACAATAAAATTAAATATCCGGTGAAAATTTCCCTCTGGTAGTTTTTTCGATTTTTAATATAAAAATGACCTCAAAGTTGTGTCAAATAAACAATTATGTTTTTTTTTTCTTAAAGAAATTTTCAGAAATTTAATTGTTTGGTATTTTGTTTGAAATTTAATAAGGGCAATGTAAAATGAAAATTATGAGATTGCCAAAAAAAATTATTTTTTCACAAGAAACTTGGGAAAAACCACATTTGTGCAGTTAATACTTACTTTATTGTCTGACTGTAAATCAAACAAGTAAGGGTGTTATAGTCAGGCGAGCCTGAAAATAGAATGCACGACACAGGAACATATATTTAAGGGTACCTCCAGTTCTAGGGTCTGTTATGAAAATCACAAAACCTGCTCCAAAACCGAAGTTTTTCAAGATATTTTGATGAAATTTGGTTTTTGAGCATGTTTATTTAGGGTACCTACAGTGCTAGAGTCTGTCAAAAAAATCAAAAAACTGGTCAAATATCGAATTTTTCGCAATTGTTACATGAAATTTAGAATTTAAACTTATACTTAAGGCTCCAATTAACAAGTATTTAGATGATTAATTGGATGTGTTGGGTATTCTATGGTCAGGTCTGCCTGACTATTACACCCTTACTTGTTTTTAACTATTATTAAACAAAATGGTACAACATTTAAAAATGTGATGCAGAATTTTTTTTATATTTTCCAACACGTTTAAAATCAAAGAAAAGCTTATAAGTAGGGCTCGGATTTTGTCACCTTAAAAAAACCCAAAAAATGCAAAATAAAAAATGCAAAAATACCCTTAAAAAAGCCAAAAAATTACTTGAAAAAATGCATTTTAAAGGGTAATATAAGACAGACAACGATTTTATAAAACTACTTTTTGATGTGAAGTATCTATTTTCTACTAAAGCAGTTTAGTTTTAAACACAGACGCACTAAAAACCAAGTATTACAGCATGTCCACTAGACTGGTCCTTATTTTTTTATTTTTTTATTTCTCAGCAAATTATATAAGCTTATGGTCCCAAACTACCAAATATGAAGTTTGGTTTCGATCCGATAATGTTTGATGGGCGCGGAAGTCATTCAAAGTTTAAAATTCCATTTGTATGAGAAAAAACCTGGGTTGTGTTAGTTTTATCAAAATTTAACACATATAATATAATTTCTCTAACCAAATGTGAAAGGTATTCCATTGACAATAGATTGGTCTTTCTTTGAAGCTATAACAACATAAAATCGGATTGTATTTGGCACAGCCAGGACTACTGAAAGTCAATTTTTTAGGAAATTCAAAAGATGCTTCGACTTGGAGGTCTTGGATAGCCACAAGAATTAGCAGAAATGTTTTTAATATTCATATTTGGAAAATATACAAAATAGCCCTTCGAATGAGCCTTATATGAAGAAAATCGGATTACTCTTTTCTTTAGCTTGAACATACTAAACAATTGCTATAGATTTTTTAAGACAAAATTTTAGGCTCTTAACTTTAGCGGGGTGAGAATTGGTCATGGTCTCAAATAATTTCAGGCTTCGCGTTAGATTCTAAACTTGCAATTCATTTCGCAACATTTGATACCAAAATCATGAAATTTGTTTGGCGGTTTCTGCTTATATGGATATGATTAAAATTTCATTATTTTTTTGGTTGTAAAAACAGCTGAATTTCACTGCTTTAAATACATCAGACAGGTAAATGGTACAACATTTTTGGGAATTTATGCTTCAAAAGAAGTGGTATTATGTGCAGAAATATATATGATATGGTTTTTTTTACTATGATCTTCCACTTTTCCAAAATTTCATGAAAAACTGCGCATTTTAGGGAATTTTTGGGGAATTTTGGCAGATTTTTTTTCCTTTTTAGGAAATTTTGAAAATTTTCAAACTTTTAATTTTTTAATTTACAGCCGTTGTAAAGCTAAATTTAAAGCAGAAATTATATTTTCGGAAGGTTTATTTAATTATTTGAAGAATATTTATTTGAAGAAAGTAAAATTCAGTTTTAGTGTTTAAAACATTTGGTAAGCGTACACAATTGATAAGCGTACTTTTTTTGAATGAGGGGTATTTCTTACGATACGCCTCCACCAATTGAAGTATAAGTTGCAGTTCCTCATCTTGAGTTAACATTTTCTTGAAATCTCCCACGAATTTAATGCCTCTTTCTGCAACGTCATTTACTACGTGAATGTTGCATAAAAAGTAAAGAAGTTTACATCGGCTAAGCCGATTGCACACATACCTTTTCCTCAGCCTTAAATATGTTTAAACATTACCTTAACAAAAATTCCTGCCCTTTTCGTTGTTTAGCTACACATTAACTGTGCTTCGATTTAGCTTCACAAACTCGAAATTATATTTAAGTACAAATTTTTTGCGAATGGTGGTCATGGTCAAATTTTAATCGTTAGAGGACATTTTGTCTAGCAGCGAAATACTCAATTCAAAATAGTGAAAATCAAATTTTCGCGAACTTCGCGGATGGTGGTCTTGATCAAATTTTAACCCTTAGAGGACATTTTGTTTAGCTGCGAAATACTCAATTCAAAATAGTGAAAATCAAATTTTTGCGAATTTCGCGAATGGTTGTCAAATTTTAACTTTACAACGGCTGTAAATTAAAAAATTAAAAGTTTGAAAATTTTCAAAATTTCCTAAAAAAGGAAAAAAAATCTGCCAAAATTCCCCAAAAATTCCCTAAAATGCGCAGTTTTTCATGAAATTTTGGAAAAGTGGAGGATCATAGTAAAAAAAACCATATCATATATATTTCTGCACATAATACCACTTCTTTTGAAGCATAAATTCCCAAAAATGTTGTACCATTTACCTGTCTGATGCATTTAAAGCAGTGAAATTCAGCTGTTTTTACAACCAAAAAAATAATGAAATTTTAATCATATCCATATAAGCAGAAACCGCCAAACAAATTTCATGATTTTGGTATCAAATGTTGCGAAATGAATTGCAAGTTTAGAATCTAACGCGAAGCCTGAAATTATTTGAGACCATGACCAATTCTCACCCCGCTAAAGTTAAGAGCCTAAAATTTTGTCTTAAAAAATCTATAGCAATTGTTTAGTATGTTCAAGCTAAAGAAAAGAGTAATCCGATTTTCTTCATATAAGGCTCATTCGAAGGGCTATTTTGTATATTTTCCAAATATGAATATTAAAAACATTTCTGCTAATTCTTGTGGCTATCCAAGACCTCCAAGTCGAAGCATCTTTTGAATTTCCTAAAAAATTGACTTTCAGTAGTCCTGGCTGTGCCAAATACAATCCGATTTTATGTTGTTATAGCTTCAAAGAAAGACCAATCTATTGTCAATGGAATACCTTTCACATTTGGTGAGAGAAATTATATTATATGTGTTAAATTTTGATAAAACTAACACAACCCAGGTTTTTTCTCATACAAATGGAATTTTAAACTTTGAATGACTTCCGCGCCCATCAAACATTATCGGATCGAAACCAAACTTCATATTTTGTAGTTTGGGACCATAAGCTTATATAATTTGCCTGGCAATTTTAAGAAACCCAGTTTTAAAAAAAATAAGGACCAGTCTAATGTCCACCCTGTCCTATGTAACAAAAACCATTTGAAAATAAAAAAGTTATATTCAAGCAGTGGAAATGGCAGTGTGCTAATTTTCCACTAGCAAATTTTACACTTTTGCATGGACCCTACGAATAAAATGTTCGAAAAATTCTCGCGAATTTCTTAAAGATGATAGTTTTATTTGTAAAAAACGGTGCCAATTTTGAATCTTTATTTAAATCTTAAATCTTAAAAAATGACCTAAAATATATCCTTAAAGGTGAAAAATGCAAAAAATTCCCATATCGGTCAAAAATGACGAAAAAATTCCCTAAAAAATTCTATAATTAGACTCCACTAACCATGTATCATATAAAAAACTAGTCAAATCTTCTTTCTAGCTTCAGAAAAAAAATTACTTGTCAACAAAATCCGAGCCCTACTTATAAGCTAAAAAATTCGTTTTTGTCGCACTTCAATAATTCTTCAGACCACTGTGCGTCATACCATACTTTCTTAATATTAATTCTAGATTTTTTAATAGATGCACATCAGTTTGGAACAAATGTAACAGACCGAAATCGGCTGAAATAATAAGGACAGTATTAAACGTATATTTGCCAACCCCATGCGTAACAAGGTGGAACTCTGTGTACGATTCCGTTTAAAAGTTGCTGGAGCATAAGCCGAAGATAGCCGAATTGTGCTTTCGTTTAGAGCTGGAAACACTTCATAATGATGAGCTTGCATATTTGGAAGAGTACATAAAAGTTATGGGACCTATAGCTAAAGCAATAGATTTTTTACAGGGTGAAAAAATAATGTATTTCGGCTATTTTGTCCCTGCTTTAGTTTCTTTAAGAATCAAAATGCGTCGTTCAACCCCAGAGAGCTTTACGTACTTGGCCGAAGTAAACGAGAAAATGCAGGAAGCCTTGCTCAAGAGATTCGAAAATTATTTCTTGGTACAGCCCGAAGGCTGGGATGCTGTTGTGGCGGCTATATCTGTGCCAGATTAGGGTGATTGATTATTCGACATTTTCCTGTAACCGGTTTTCGAATAACCCGATATTTAAGGATATTAAAAAAACCGATTGAGCAAATAAAATTTAACTAAAAACCGGCTAACCGGTTATGTTAAAAATCCAAATAAAAAGAAATTTCGGGGCAGGTGTTATTTGTTTGTGACTGTTTTATTTAAAAGCCATTTTGAAAAAAACTTACAACATTTAAAAAAATCCAAACAAAAAATTGCACATTCAGCGTATAAAATAAATTAAAAACAGCCATATTTTCATTTGATATACCATAAGTTAAAAATATATATCATCGTTCGTAAAATATTTTGTTGTATATGAAGAAACACAATAGGGGTATTCACAAAGGCGTGTTAAAAACGTTGGAAAGTCGGAAAATCGGAAAATTGCGACTTCTTAAAAAAATTTTAGGCTTTTTTGTATCTTGCACAGTTTTGTAAGCAGTTAAAATTTTCCAATTTTCCGACTTTCCTATTTTCCGACGCCTTTGTGAATACCCCTAATGTATTGGAAATTCACGTTTAAGGTTTATTTAAATAGAACTGAGCTAAAAAATGTGGGCTTATCGTTTGACGGGGTGGAGTTTCGTATAGATCTCTGATTTGTATTGTATGGAAAAATTGTTTTTCGTGTTAGTAATAAGGATTGCCATGACATTGTTATTGCAAAAAGCGTTGATACACCGAAATAAAAAAAAATTCTACCTTTAAAAACCACAGTGAAAAATCTTTCAAAAAGAACTATTGTTTTACTATGTCCAATTTACCCAATAGCTTCCCAAAGCACTAGTAAAGTGTTAGTTCGAGTGTACAAGTGGTGATTTTTAGCTCACGCGCAATGTTAATTTTCTACAGAACAAGACATAAGCAAAGGTATAAAGAAGAACCAGTACTGGTGGAATTAGAAGTAGTAAAACGCTAGAGTTTAACTGCTCGTACTTCCTGCAGGGTAGCTAATGATAATACATATATACTTTCAATGTAGACACAAATGCAACTCGAAAAGAGAATTCGCTAAGAGTTTCACAAATATAATTGCTTAGTTTAAAAGGCGTCAATAGAGGTAATTTCATGGCAATTTTTATATGCAGTTTGTATGACGTTCGAAAGAAAATAACTATCTGAAGACTAAAATAATCTGTTGGAGAAAAAACCGGGTATTCGCTTAAAAAATCCGATTTATTCGATATTCGAAAAATCAGTTTTGAGAAAAAACCGCCTTGAAAAGCGCGAAAAAAACCGGGCGGTTAACCGATCGGTTAACCGAATCAATCACCCTAGTGCCAGATATAAAGCTCAGGTTCGTAAAAGCTCTGTTAGAAACAGCAACAACACATACGGAAGAGGACATAAAAAAAAGTTAAACTCCTATGTGAAGCTATATGGGCAAATAGATGACCTCGAAAATCGTACTATGCCCCAAACACCGGAAAAGTCATTCCTTGATTTCGGAGAAGAATCCAATGGTAAATTGTTCACACTTAATTTTGTCTTTACCAGTCATTTTTTAAAAAACTTATCTGAAACAGATGCTTCCGCGTGCATTTCCACTAATTCTGAAAGCTTCCTCAAGGAAACAGTTTTATACCTTGTGGAACGAGACACATCAACAGGCTGTCTAAGGAATCATCCGGCGATAAAAAATGTATTTTTGAAATACAATAGCCTTCATCTGCACCTGTTGAACGGCTATTCTCGTTCGCAGGGATTGTTAACCGTTCACAAAGACAAAAACTCAGTGACAATAACTTCGAAATGCTAGTTTTAAGTAAAGCCAACAGCCATCATGAATCAGCGCCGGCCACGGAAGCAAGCTAGAAGCAAAAAAAGCGTAAGCACTCGTATGTGCACAAAATTGCTCTCAAATGAGAAGCAAAGCTGAGAGCCAAAAATTCGGTCAGTTAAGTGGAAAACGTCAAGCGAGGCGGAGCTTCATCGGATGAAGCTAGATGGGAACGTAAATTTTTTCAGCCTTGATACACTTCGAAGAAAATGATTTTTTTATACTTTAGGAATTTTTCCATCGTTGTTCTAAACATTCAGTTATTTTATTATATAATATGTATATAAATTCAGCACATCATTGATATGTACAATAATTCTATGCTCTTCACTGTAAATTTTCAAGATAAAAGAGCTCAAGATGAGCTGAAAAAACTCCAAAATGACCCGTCCCTACCTCTTGGACGAGGCGTCAACTTTTTACGACATATCGATCCAGGGACATACCCAGTTCTAAAGAACAAACCACTTCGGCTCTAAGAAAAATTTATGCAATTTTGTATGAAAACATCCACAACTGTTTCTCGCTGTGTAATGTGCACGCATACAAACGCAATTAGTAAATGTAGTGGTGGCCGGCACTGATCATGATGATAGACTATAGAAAAGAAGTTCAGTGCGTTCGCCCAAAGAGTATTAATATATAAAGAGGTGACAATGTACTCTATCGGCTCTCTTTGCATTTTGAAAATCATACCACGCATATGGCGATACACTTCGTACCCAATGCCATTTCGTCCCGTCTCATAATGCGAACAGTAATTGAAAACAGAAAAACGAAAGGCGAATGTTAGAAGCTTGCGTAAAAGGACAATTCTTGAATGAATTGTGCGTTTGCTTTCGCGCAGAGTAAAAGGGATGGAAATTTTTTTAAGCTTGTGCGCATGCAAAGGCTACTTGACGATACGAAGAAAAAATAGCCGAACAGTGTGCAATATTTGACTATTTCAAATCTTTCTTCAGACAAGTCCTATTTTACTTAATATTGATATAATTTTTATAGTAAAATAAAAAATGAAATGTTATCAAATTGTTTCTAGACATTAAGAAAGCTATTTTGCTGAATTTTATATTCATAATTTATAGTTCATGAAAATTTTTTTATAAAATGAAAGGAAGAGACTCGATATTTGCACACTGTATCATACTTTTAAAATTTTTTTTAGTAGGATTGATTGAAATTAGCAAAATTCGTGCGGAGAAGGACGGTGGAAGGGAAAAGAAGTTCTATATGTATGAGCATAACAATGCTTGTATGTATTTAAAATGGAATGATTTTGCTTGTTTACATTCGATGGTGCAAATACATTGTCCGTTGAAGACCCATAAAAAAGATTTTTGAAAATTTCAATTTTGCTTATGACTTCAACAATTTTTTCTCTTACATTTAAATTTAATATTTTGGTAATATTCAAAAAAATCCTTATACAGTTGAATCTCGCAAAAGTTACCGCTCGAATGAGTTAAACGCTTGGTTAAGTTAATCGAATTTCAGCGCCCACGTCGCGTTCTAAAATGTTAATTTTGGCGTTAACTTTTCTGAGCGTAGCCTTTTTTATTTTATTAAATCACCCCTATTTCGTGTGTTTTACGTGGAATAGCAAAGAAAACCAAAAGAAAACAACGCAAATCATAACGGTAACAGTTAAAAGTGACAAATTACATCGAAGCGTGCAGCCTTATTGTGAAATAGTAGTTGTTTAAAAAAAATTGAGTTAAAGTATATCTGTGTAAAACTGATTTAAAATAAAAACTTTAAATAAAATAAGCATGTTATGTTTGCAAAAATATTTTTTTATGCATGTAGTCTCTATTTCTTTAATTTTTTTCGATTTTGAAAGACATTTAGAAAAGTTAATAATTCGGAAAAGTTGATTACCCCTGGGACAAATCGATTAACTTTTGCGAGATTCTATTGTATTAGTTGAAAAAATTTCAATATAAAGGCAATTCAAAAAGTCTTCTAAAATTCATTTTTAATTTAGCCCCACCTTAAAGGGAGTATTTTTACAGCTGAAAATACTAATTTCAGCAGAGGAAAAATTTTAAAGAGATTTAATTGTTAATATCAAAAGTAAAATTACATTAGCATCAGAAAAACATCAGAAAAAAAAAAAAATTTTCGATTGCTAAAAATTTACATTTCGTAATAGCAATGCTTGCACCCTAGGCCCGAAAAAATATTAAAGTAATTAAAATTAAAATATTAAAAGGGTCGAATTAAAACTAAAAAAAACAAGCACATAATGTTACAAAAGGTAATCGAAGCGACCAAGCTTCGACATTTTCGCATTTAGCGCCGCGCAAGTCACCCTACAGAACCATACGGTAGTGACTTTGCATTGGTCACGTAGAAACAGGAAAACAACATAAGCGACCGACTCGAAAAACGATTTTAGAATTTTTCAGCGGCCGAAATTTGCAAAGGCACACAACGGCCAAATACAAACGTACGTATGTACATTGGCGCACACACAAACTCATATATGCGCATAAGTGCGGCACGCAATCGAAAGAATAACAGCACAGCGGTGGACTGCCGAAAAACTATAAGGAATGAAAACCGGTTCTCAATGCTTAAAGGCGAGAAGTCAGATTTCCGTTTTTGTTTTGATCCTTTCTATCAATTCCTACATTTCGAGTGTCTTTCTTTCCTCCATTTCATGCTTTTTGAGTGTTTCATTTGCCAAAGCATTGTGTACCTCATCTACGTGGTATCATCGAGAACGAGTGAAAAATGGGATTTGCCATAGAGTACGTTGGCGTCTTTTATATATATTAATACTCTTTGGTTCGCCTCACAATCCGAAGGTCCCCGGTTCGAATCCCACTCAAGAACTTTTTTTATTTTAAAATTTTTATCTTCAGAGGAATAATAATTACAAAGGAAAATAAATGAAGTTGCTTAATTTATGTGAATTTTTAATTTTTTATTATATTTCCTATTTAATTTTAATATGAAAATATCCTTTTTTTAATACTCCTATGAAAAATGTATATTTTTTGACCTGCTCCGGAGCTTTACAAATAACTAGAGCCACCCAGTAGTCCAAATTCCACCATATATTTGGAGATCCTAGCTGTCTGATTGCCAAAACAAAAAATTTCTGCAATGCTCTTGCAAAAAATCCTTTTGTTAAAAATGAAATTACCATATAAGAATCAGTTGAAATGAAATGAACTGAAATACATATTCATTTAAATAGCTTTTTACATATTTCGCAATACTTTTTCAGTAACCAGTAAAATTTACTGCTTACTGAAATGTTTTGCAGTAACCAGTACAGTTTTACTGATTACTGAAATTTTTTGCAGTAACCAATAAATCTTTATTGGTAAGGTAAAAAAAATTTTACTGAAATTTTACTGATACTGCAAAGTACCCATGTATGCAAATTATCACCTAAAATTAGACCCGGAATAAAATATAACAGGTTGGCTGATAAGTCCCCGGTATAACAAAGAAAAACACATTTTTTTGTCAAAATTCGTTTTTATTATTTAACATAGTTCCCTTCAAGAGCGATACAACGATTATAACGACCTTCCAATTTTTTGATACCATTTTGATAGTACTCCTTCGGTTTTGCCTCAAAATAGGCCTCAGTTTCGGCGATCACCTCTTCATTGCAGCCAAATTTTTTCCCTGCGAGCATCCTTTTGAGGTCTGAGAACAAGAAAAAGTCACTGGGGGCCAGATCTGGAGAATACGGTGGGTGGGGAAGCAATTCGAAGCCTAATTCATGAATTTTTGCCATCGTTCTCAATGACTTGTGGCACGGTGCGTTGTCTTGGTGGAACAACACGTTTTGCTTCTTCATATGGGGCCGTTTTGCCGCGATTTCGACCTTCAAACGCTCCAATAACGACATATAATAGTCACTGTTGATGGTTTTTCCCTTCTCAAGATAATCGATAAAAATTATTCCATGCCCATCCCAAAAAAACAGAGGCCTGTAAGCCTAGTATGCTATGCATTCTAAAACTAATCTATAAGGTTAGTATGCTATGCAATCTAAATTGTGATTTTAAAAATTAATGTGGGAAACAAAAAAAATAGGGAACAAGATAATTTTGTTGAATGGTGGAAAAACTCTCTTATTAATAAAGGAAATTCTCCAACAATAAAGGAGTTTAAAGGTCAGGTGTGGGGTTATATCAGACCCAATTTTTCATAAAATGCTGCTTCGAGCCTCAAAACAGCAAATGTTAGATCTGTTAAAGGAAGTAAATGCCGAAATTCCATCTGGTGTCAATATTAGTCAACTACGTCGAATTTATTCTGAATATTATCCTTCTGGTAATGTTAACGAACTGAATCCTGAAGGAAGTAACAGTGTAGCAAATATGGAAATAAACGCCGCTAATCCTGCTGTAGATGAAGATTATATTATTAATGCTCCTGACGATATTCCAGTGGATACTGCGGTTGAATATGACGCTGATGTCGCTGATGAAAATGCTGCTAATGGCATTGGTCTACAAGGAGCAAACTCCGATGCCATAAACAAAGAAATTGAATATCTTAAGAAGCAACATGAACTATTGGAACTTCGTCGGAAAATCCAGTTGCTAGAGGGTAGTGTATCCAATTCAATTGAAAGGAAAGCCGACTTCCGTGGTGTCGAATATGTTATTCCGAAATTTTCTGGTGATGATCCTTCACATGCTGTTCAACAATTTTTTGAGGATTTTGAAGAGATCATGCAACTTATGAATGCCGATAAATGTTTCAAATTGCTAAGTTTGCGTCAGTCACTTACTGGCACAGCCCGTGTTTTCCTTTCTACAACGCCGGCGCTAAGCTACGAAGATCTGAAACGTGGCTTAATTAAAGAGTTTGAGTTAACCGTAACTCGCCAAAGTGTTTACCGTATTTTGGATGGTCGCAAGTGGAAGAAAACCGAGGAATCACTGCATTGTTATGTATTAAGCATGCAAGCAATTGCCCGTCGGGCTGATGTGTCTGATGCTGAGTTGATTGATTTTATCATCAACGGTATAAGCAAATATGTGACAAATATCAATCTATTATTGCACGCACAAACGGTAGAAGAATTGAAATCACTAATTAATCGTTATGAAAATCGCTACTTGAATGTTTTCAATGCATTTTGCCGTGACGCCCAAGTAACTAAACCAAGAGTCGCTGCTACATTGAATATGCAAAGCACCAGTAAGCCAAGTGCTTGCTTCAATTGCTCGCAAACTGGACACATAAAGAAGAATTGTCCATACCCAATACGCCCAAATGGTTCTTGTTTCCGTTGCTGGCAGACAGGTCACGACTATCGCTCCTGCACTAATCCAAAAAAAGAACTAGCTACCATGAAGCCATCGAACCGCCAAGTCGCGAATGTTATTTCTCCCAGTGAGAAAGGCGAGGAGAAACTTTACGAGATAGTTGATGCCTTGAATTGGGTGAGTGTTACCTTTGATTTTCATTCGGTGGAAAATGCAAGCTCTATTCAATTATTTTCTCTTTTTGATACGGGTAGTCCGACTAATTTGATTAAACGCTCATATGTTCCCATCCACCTAATACAAACGCCGAATAATTCAGATTTTCGTGGAATTGGAGGACTAAAATTAAATGTAATTGGCAAAGTAACATGCCTTATACGATTTGGACGTCAAAAACACTTAGTAGAGTTAAATGTCTTGTCTGATGATGCTATGCTAGTCCCGCTTGTATTAGGGCGCATTTTTTAAAAAACATTCAATATACATTTGACAAGATTTAAAAGAGATCCCGTTTGTCTAAAATACTCGAAAAATAAGCTTGTTTTACTAAACAAAGAGAATAGCTCTTGCATTTCCATCCCAAATGATAGTTTAAAATTTCTGGAACAATACGACCTTCTAAAGCAAAATCCATTTGTGAGTTTGAGTGATAATGCCGATGTTTCGATGAATAAGACAGATCGGCTAAATAACATGGCACCTTGTGAGGAAACTGGCGATGTGATGCCTTTTGTTGGAAATGACAAAAACACTTGTAATTATGAATTGTATATTGATTGCATATTAGGTATGAAGTGTATTAATGAACTAAATGAACTGATTCAGAGTAATTATATTTCACCAAATAATGTAGAAATCACCCCCTATAAGTACGAAATGGAAATAAAACTGACGACTGATGTACCATTTCATTGTACTCCACGACGGCTCTCCTTTTCTGAAAAGGCAGCTGTTCAGAAAATTATAGACGAGCTACAACATAGTGATGTAATCCGCCCAAGCAATTCTCCTTACGCCTCTGCTATAGTATTAGTAAAAAGGAAAAATGGTCAATTACGTATGTGTATTGACTACCGCGGACTTAATAAAGTCACTGTACGTGATAATTACCCTCTACCTTTGATTGAAGATTGTCTAGAATATTTAGAAGGGAAAACTATTTTAGTATATTAGATTTGAAGAATGGTTTCTACCAAGTGAGCATGTCTGAAAGCTCAATACCCTATACTGCTTTTGTTACACCAAATGGGCAATATGAATTTCTAAAAATGCCGTTTGGTTTGAAAAACGCCTCGCGGTATTTCAAAGATTCATAAACAATATTTTTAGAGATTTAATCGATGACCGTAAAATTATCATATACATGGATGATATGTTAATTGCGACTGTTAATTATGAAGAACACAAGGTATTACTTACCACAGTTTTGAATAGAATTGCATCAAGGAATCTGAAGTTGAACCTGTCCAAATGTAAATTCTGTTATAGAGCAATTGAGTATTTGGGATATTCTGTAACGCAAGCTGGTATATCGCCAAGTGAAGAACATATTACTGCAGTAAAAAAAAATCCGATGCCTACTGATTTTAAGCAACTTCGCTCATGCCTTGGACTCTTTTCATATTTTCGAAGATTTGTACCTTCCTTCTCAACAGTTGCTAAACCCCTGACCGATTTAACCAAAAAAGATGTGAAGTTTAATTTTGATGAACGATGTGTTCAAGCATTTGATGAATTAAAAACTCGATTAATCAAAGCACCTGTTCTTGCTATATATAACCCTTCAAAAGAAACTGAACTACACTGTGATGCCAGTACAATCGGTTTTGGGGCAGTTTTAATGCAACGACAGACTGACGGAAAGCTTCATCCTATTTCTTACTTTTCAAAGACGACCACTGCTGCAGAAGCAAGATATCACAGTTTTGAGCTGGAGGCTTTAGCAATAATTTATGCCCTAAGAAGGTGGCGAGTTTACTTAGAAGGTATACCTTTTAAGATAATAACAGATTGCAGTTCCTTAACGCTGACCTTAGATCGTAAGCACATAAACCCACGGATCGCACGATGGGCCCTTGAGTTGGAAAATTATAACTTTTCAATTCAACACCGCGGTGGCTCTTTGATGGGTCACGCTGATGCTCTCAGTCGTTGTCAGGTTGCAGCATTAGTGAATCCAAGTGATGTTGATTTTCAGATTCAAATTGCCCAAGAGCGAGACATTACTATTAAAAAACTGCGTGCTCGGATGGAAGTTGAATCGGTGGATGGTTATGAATTAACTGATGGACTAGTGTTTAAAATCAAAAGTGATGGTCGGAAACTTTTATATGTTCCCCAAGAAATGGAAGATAACGTTATTAGATTAATTCACGAAAAACTCGGACATCAGTCTTTAGACAAATGCCGCAATAAAATAGCACAATGCTATTGGTTTTCCACAATGTCAGCCAAGATTGAAAAATTCATTAGAAATTGTTTAAAATGCCTAATGTACGCCGTCCCAGTTCGCATTAACGAAAGAAATTTATTTAATATTCCAAAAGTTCCATTACCGTTCGACACTCTACATATTGACCATTTTGGCCCATTACCATCAATAAGGTCTAAACGTAAGCACATTCTTGTTATTGTTGATGCCTTTACTAAGTATGTTAAGCTATATCCGGTAAATTCGACCAGTACACGAGAAGTGAACGCCTCTTTAGAAAAATATTTCAGCTATTATAGTAGGCCAAGACGAATTATCTCTGATCGCGGTACTTGTTTTACTTCACTGGAGTTTGAAAGATTTCTTTTGGAACGAAATATAAAGCACGTAAAAGTAGCCACTGCATCTCCTCAAGCAAATGGTCAGGCCGAACGAGTAAACAGAGTGATAAAGAGTATGTTAGGAAAATTAAGTGAACCAATTAATCATGCGGATTGGTCAAACAAGTTGTTAGAAGTCGAATATGCAATCAATAACTCAATGCATAACTCTACAAAGTGTATTCCCAGTGTCTTATTGTTTGGTGTTGAACAACGAGGTCCATTAGTTGATGAATTATCTGAGTATTTACAAGAAAAGATAGGTGAAGAAAATATTATTGATATTCATCAACTACGATCCAATGCGGCAGCTTCCATTGAGCAAATGCAAGAGTACAGTGCAAATTATTTTTTAAGACATAGTACTAAATCAAAGAATTACTGCATTGGTGACTTTGTCGTGATACGAAATACTAATACAGTAGCTGGAAGTAATAACAAATTTATACCGAAGTATCGCGGCCCGTATGTTGTTCACAAGGTGTTAAATAATGACCGATATGTTTTAAGAGACATAGACAATTGTCAATTGACCCAACTACCGTATGATGGGGTTATAGAGGCAAACCGCATGACGAAATGGTTGTTGCCTAGAGGGTCGTTGGGCGAAGGAAATAAGGTAACACAACCAGGTACTTAGTTTAAATAAATTAATGTAAAACCATTTTGAATTTGTTAAAGTGATCGAGGTCGATCAAAAATCAGGTTGGCCGAGCTCTAAGCCTAGTATGCTATGCATTCTAAAACTAATCTATAAGGTTAGTATGCTATGCAATCTAAATTGCGATTTTAAAAATTAATGTGGGAAACAAAAAAAATAGGGAATAAGATAATTTTGTTGAATTGTGGAAAAACTCTCTTATTAATAAAGGAAATTCTCCAACAATAAAGGAGTTTAAAGGCCATTACTTTGTCAGAGGGCTTTTGAGTTTTTCCACGCTTCGGAGACGGTTCACCGATCGCTGTTCACTCAGCCGACTGTCTATTGGACTCAGGAGTGTAGTGATAGAGCCATGTTTCATCCATTGTCACATATCGACGCAAAAACTCGGGTGTATTGCGAGTTAACAGCTGCAAGCACCGCTCAGAATCATCAACACGTTGTTGTTTTTGGTCAAATGTGAGCTCGCGCGGCACCCATTTCGCACAGAGCTTTTTCATATCCAAATATTGATGAATGATATGACCAATACGTTCCTTTGATATCTTTAAGGCCTCTGCTATCTCGATCAACTTCATTTTACGGTCATTCAAAATCATTTTGTGAATTTTTTTGATGTTTTCGTCGGTAGCCACCTCTTTCGGGCGACCACTGCGTTTCACCGTCCTCCGTGCTCATTTCACCACGCTTGAATTTTGCATACCAATCAATTATTGTTGATTTTCTTGGGGCAGAGTCCGGAAACTCATTATCAAGCCAAGTTTTTGCTTCCACTGTATTTTTTCCCTTCAGAAAACAGTATTTTATCAAAACACGAAATTCCTTTTTTTCCATTTTTTTCACAATAACAAAAGTTGCTTCACAAAAGACCTCTATCTCACAAACTAATTGACTTACAGACGTCAAATTTTGACACGAATCATTTGAAGGTTGCCACTATATAAAAATAATATGCATTTAATACTAGCGACGCCATCTATGTGTCAGACCGGGGACTTATCAGCCAACCTGTTATTTGCTTTTGTTTTCCGTGTACTGAAGTTTCAATGCCCTCAGTTTCTAATGAAATGATTTCACTCACTAGGGATTCAAAACAAGAATTACTTCCGTAAGTTTTAATAACCGAAGAATTAAATGAGCATGCGAGGAAAATATGTGTTAAAGATGATGAGTGCTCTAGCAAAAAAGGGAAAAGAATAATATGCATTGCAAATCGATTTATTCCTTGCTTTCGATCCCAAAGGATTATTGATACAAAAATCATCAAAATACAAAAAATATGGAACAAGAAACCTACCGGGATATTTTATGGTTTTTGATTTCCACAATTCCCCTTCAGTAAATTTTCTTAATATTTTATTTTGGTGCTGTTCACTTAAATACTCTTCAGCTACATTTATAATTTACTCTTTTTCAAATATTTTTTTGAATTGATACCTTAAAGGCAATATAACGCCAATTTTCTCTGGCGTTGAAATAAATTCCGTCTCTTCATCATAAATTGCAACTTCTTTCACAGAACTAAGCTCATCATTTGTGCGGAGCATTCTAACCATCTTTTTTTCTGTCTTAAAATCTCAAAATATGTCGCGGACGGAATTTATTGCATCGCTTACAGATTTTCCTGCTGAAGCTGTTGCTTCTAAAACATTCAGCACTGGAAAGAGGATTTCGTTTTCCATATCTTTAATAATGGCATACACATCAGAACGTGCAAAGTTGTTTTTTATATGCAAATTAACGCAGAACTCTTTGACCGACTTTTTTAATTTTATTAAATTCAAATCAAAAGAAGCGTCAGCATCTACCGTTCTTCTATTTCCTTCTAATGCGTATTCGCTAACGTCCATTCTCTCTTCTGTATTTCTTTCATTTTCTACCCTATTTTCGTCACTTTCAGTAATAACGGGACCATTTCCGATAGCTGTTGACACATGTTTTTTCAATATATGTCTTTTAAAACTATGAATGGCATTAAATTTTTGGAAACAATCCGTAAATTTACAAAAAAATTCACCATTCCTTTTAATGAAATGGTCCTTTTTGAGATGTTCCAAAAATTCACTTACATCCGCATATTTTCTAGCGCACTTAAATCACTCCATCGCCTCTTTGGAAAATATTTTTTATATTTTACCTTTTTTATAGTTCCTTGGTTTTAATTTTTATGGTTCCTTCTTCTCTGGGTCCTTGAATAGTTTTTATATTTAAAATTACAAACTTGTTGAGTCACTTACCCGCTTTCTTTGTACCTCGCTTCAATAACGAATAATGAAACGTGCTCGCGGCGTTGCCAAGTTTTTGCGAAGAGAATCCCCATTTTTTTTTCCTGGAAGCACACCGATTTTTCCCTTTTTATTTTCCATTTTCCCCGTTTTTCCCCCAATTTTAGATAACAACCAAAAATGTTGGTATTTTTTTGTATAAGGGGGACTCATGCAACGCAATTTAAGCTGAATTTCCAATAGCGCAGGAGGTGCGTAACGTGAATTCCTGCAAATGTTCAACACCTGAAAACATATGGAACGACGTCCAATCAACTTCCTGCACACGCAAAAGTTCGAAAAATTGAATATTTCCTGCGCGTGAGCAACATGACAGCTGAGTATAACAGTTGAAGAAAGGAATATAACAGTGTTGTAGAAACTATTGAGTACTTTTTTATGGTACTTGGTACTACGGAGGTATGCTTTTCTTCCTTAATGAATTAATATGCATTAAATAATGTTTTCATTTAAGCTTCGACATCTATATATAATATATGATTTCTATAATTTATTTGCTAAGTAAAAGGGAATATTACATTCCGTTCATAGAAAATAAGACGAGTACAAGAGTAGCTAAAAATGTACTGAGTCAAGTTCACATTCAAAACCGCAGCACTGACATGCTCATGCACACGCATTATTGGAAATTGCATTTTTCCTGCCCCTCCTGCAGCAGGAAATTTCCTGCAGCTCCTGCGCTATTGGAATTCAGGCTTTAATCCAGATATCTGAGCACTTCGAAAAAAATGTTTGCAAGTTTGCTCAAACTCACAGTGTTGCATGAGTCACCGTATAATGTTATTTTACAATCTTTTTTAAATACATAAACGTATATTTTTTAATAAATTCACATTCAATGGTGTTAACATAACAATAAATAAGTCTTAGTAAACTAAAATTCCGTTTTTACGTTTATTCCTAAAGGCCCTTCCCCAGTTCGATAGGAATTGACTAGAAATGTAAAACTACATACAGTGAAAGCCTCAGAAATTTCAATGAGAAATTCCTGATGCTTTTTTGTACAGAGTTTTGTATTTCTGATCGAACTGGGAAGGGGCCTTAATTTTCCAAACTTTTAAATAAAATAAAATTAATAGGGTGACTCGTGCAACACGGCGCATGAGCACTTTCATATGATTTTTGAGCAAATTTGCTCAGCATCAATCAAAAACATATGAAAGTGCTCAGAAATATAATTTGGCAGTGTTGCATGAGTCCCCTTAATAAGTTTACTCTGAAATTGAGATGGGCACGGGCAGGGCCGAGTCTCTGTCGAAGAATGCGGGACTCTGTCCTAAAAATAAAAAACCGGTAATTTCCGTGCGGGCCCGTGCATAATGTTGAAATTCCGCAAGGCTGCAAATCCCAGAAGGTGGGAAAAGGCCCGATATGTCCGATAGGCCCTAAAAACCGAAAAAAAATTTTTGTATCGGCGAGACACTTATTTTCTTATTTCATTACATTATCGATTACAGTACTGCTAATAGAAATAACAATATTTATTCAGATGTAATGGTGTTCCCCGTTTTCAAGCCAACTTTTGCCGTGTTCCCTTTCGCGTCGTAAGATCACGCAAAACGGAGGAAATCCCAGCATTTGGCATCACTGCATGCAATCACGTTTTGTTATAAAACTAGTGATGCTAGCTTCATAATTTTAAGCAACATTAAATCGAAAAAAGGCGCCTTTAGGGTAACAAAAAGCACCACATTTAAGTTTACGAGTTTTAAGATGATCTTATTTTTATTATTATGTATATTTAAAATTTTGCAATTTTTGATATAAATCAAATTTCAAACCACTTTGGTTTGATTTTTCGCAATTTATTTCTCATTTTCTCAATGCCAAACCTTGAATGGCCGAAAAACGCATTAAGCTTTACATAGCTGGCATCTCTGCCATATGTATGCATACACAAAAAAAAAAACGGTAAAAGCACATGTGTATAATTCTTTGAAACATTCCCTTCAGTAATGGACAGGTAAATTGTCTCAAACAGAGTAGGTATGTACTATTGTTCTAGTCAATCTGTACAATGTTAATTATATGAAAATTTACTATGTGTGGTTGACTTATCGGGGAACCTTAATTCAATTCCGACCAAAGATATAAAACAAAAACAAAAGAAGAAATTGCATGATATTAATTACACTGTGCTCGAATTCAGTACATTTCTTTACTGACAAAATGAAGACCAATCTCGTTAACTTAATTGGTGTGCGCTGCATTCAGTCCCATCAATCTTTTTTTTTAGATTGGCTCTAGTTTTTGAGATATTGCGGTTTATAAATTGCGAATAGTTTCATTAAAAAAGTATAAAATTAACAGAGCAACATCGCGTTGCCTTTGACTTTTTATTAAAAAAACCAGTTATTTTTCAATTGCAACATGTTTTTTTAATGAAGTTAGTCGCAATTATTTAACCGCGATATCTCAAAAACGAAAGCCAATCTAAAAAAAAAACCAATTGATGGGACTGAATTCAGCGCGCTCCAATTAAGTTAACGATAATGGTCTCTGGTTGTCGGTTTTTTGAACTAGCGTAGTGTTATTAAACATTTTCACAAACAAATATAAGTAATTGCGGATTTACTTAAACTAGAAAATACAATTCAAGATGCGCACTGCGCAGTTTTATAAAACATACTTGTTGAAAGAATTATTTATAAATTACGCACGTATAAATTATTTTATTTCAAAAATTTAACATTTCAAAGTAAAAGGAATAAGTACTGATAAATTTCTGACCAGCAGGTAGTAGTTAAAGACTAGTTGGGATAACTGAGGGGATTGTATCAAAACTTATGTATGCACATATACATATTCCTACTTTCCGCTAAATATTTTTTTGATGAGCCCAGCCATACATATTTTACCGACAGGCGTAGATGAAATAAGCTAAGGTAGGAGCAAAAGCAAATAGACGCACTCCTTCTAAGCGCATTTGCTTCATTTCGCGACACCTCTTAATTAGCTCGCTACCTACGCCCGCTTTGAGTCCGACGCAAAAAAATTACAAAATCCAAAAAAAAAAGGATTGATGCAGGGTAGAGAGTACGACAATGCGAAAGCAAAACATTTTGCTTGAAAGCGATGGACGGACGGGTAAGTGAAGAGTACTTGGCTCTCTTCCTCGTGCGTCCCTCGCTAATAAGCAGCTATGGGCACGGAAGCTGTTTCGGAGCCGCGCTCTCTCACTCATGTATACGTACACAAAAACGAAAAAGCAAGCAAAGTAATGAAAATTGATTCAGTAGACCTGGAGAACTATCGATAGTTGCGACCATCGATAGTTTCGATAGTCGATAGTCTAAACCATCGATAGTATCGATAGTACTATCGGAAGTTATATTTTAAGATTTCAAGTAATTTGATTCGCAGATTTCTACTGGTTTGAATTCACTTTTTGTCAAATAAAGGCTAGGCGCCGACTACTCAATTTTCAGTTGGCCAATTTTAGGTTGGGTGTTTGTGGCACATAGAACTATATCACAGCGCGCCGACATTCCAATTTTTTGTTGACCCAATACAAAATATGTGTTTTGCCACAAATTTTAAATTGGCCAAGTGTGTTGCGTTACATATGTACGTTCTTATGGGGCGCCGCATAATACTCAATTTTTAGTTGGAAGTGTTCTATAAACACATGGTACCGAGTAATTAACAAATTATTAAGTAATTAATTAATAATCAATTAATTTAATTAAAAGTATCCAATTTTAAATTGTATAGTCGACGCGCAAGAGCACTTTTCCAACTAAAAATTGGCCAACTAAAAATTGAGTAGTCGGCGCCTAGCCAAAATGCTCCAACTATTTAAAATAAAAATATCCAAAATTTTTAAGTTTTAAGTTAAAAAAAAAATATTTATTCTTACAACTCAAAAATATAAAAACCAAAACAATAGTCAAAAACTTAACAATTCTGTACATGCAGGAGAGAAACCACTTAAACTATTATGAACATATTGGGGAAAAGGCACTTACTTCTATTCTGTACATTTTGAGGAAATTCTCATATGGTTTTTGTGAGGGATCCAAAATACCGGTTATTTTAAAAATTTTTGATGCAAAAAAGCAAAGCGTTACCGAAGGTTTCAAAATATTTTAAGCATGAATAAATAATCCTTATGAAACACGGATTCAAAATTTTCAGAGATCTGACTTTTCGTGATTTTAAGAATAAAAAGCATAGCTTTAAGCTTTATATTTTTTGAGCTTAAATACCGAGTTTTGTTAGAAATATATATTTTCTCTCAGAAAATAAAAATCAAATATGATTTTTTAAATTTTGATCTCAAAATAACGATTAATTTTGCTTTTAATATTTTTGAGTTCAATTTGAAAGTTATTTTTTGATTTTTAATTTTTCCAGCCGAAAATAAAAATCCTTCAATATGAAAAAGGTTTTTTTTCGGCTCAAAAGATTAAAAATCAAAAAATAATTTTTAAATTGGGCCCGAAAATTTAAAAAGTAAACTAAATATGACACAAACGTAACATTCCTCGAAGCAAAGTACGTTGGAATATACAATGAGGCGGATCTTTCTTACTTTTTAGGAATCTGTCCATTTCAACGAAAACCCGGGTAACCGCCAGTACCACCTTTCCAAATCTAAAGTAAATGACCAAAAATTAACGAAAAATAAGTTAAATTGTGAAAATAATAAGAGTGCTTCTACTTAATATTTAGTTCTCCCGCTCTTTTTGGCTTGACGTTTTTCTTATTTGGGATGCATATAAACTATCGATAGTCATTAAAAAACCATCGATGTTTACGATAGTTTGAAACCATCGATGTATCGATAGTGCCATCGATAGTTTCTCCAGCTCTATGATTCAGTCTGACTAAAAACTCGAAGCAAGTCAGACGTGTGCCGCATCGCGCGAATAGAGAGAATATAAATAGACGAAAAAGTACATTGTAGAAAAGCGAATTGAAAATTTTTTGACTACGTTTGTTGCTCATACCGCTTCATTTATGCATTTGGAAAACCTATTAAGAATAAAAACTTCCACTGCAAATATTGATTTCGATGAGATTATAAGGTTTTCAAAACCTTAAATTGAACAACCAAAAGCCTTTTCCTGTTACAGTTATGAAAAAAGCAAATCTGTTTTATAAATTTTTATTTCACGCAAAATATTTTTCCCAGTGCCACGCATACAAAAATGCACGCAAAACAACAATGTAGTGGTGCTCATACCTGCTTATAAGCCAAACTTTATTCTCAACAAATATTTTGCTTGAAACTTTAATTAATATCACAAATGAATTGATTGGTATCTTTTTTTTCGTTATATTAATTAAGCTATTAAAACTCTAAGCAATTTTTTTGATGTATTTGATTAAATTGTTTGATTAATTTTTAAAACGTATCCAAACAACTTTTTTTTGTTGGGACTTTCGTAAATTTGTTTAAATTTTTAATCAATACAACCAAAGTTTACAAAGTACCCAATAAATTCAAAGTAATAAAGGCTGTTTGTTACAATTTTTGCAAAAAAGTTTTTCTGTGTAGAAGGTCATCTAAAATTATATCTGCAATTGTTGGGGAAAGGGGGTTGCCCATCGGCATGCTAAAGTTTTGGCTATAAAGTGGGTCATTAAATTTGAAATAGTTATTTTCAAATAGGCAAAACTCTTATATTTTTTTGAAAAGTGGTTTAGGTATAGTAGTGAACATTTTTAATTTTTTCCATTGTTTCATTATGATACGAACAGCTATTTTCTTTTATTATTTTCCTAAGAAACGGAAATGAAATTAAAACTAAATGGAAATTGGAAAAAACATTATTGGAAAACTTTGAAAACCAAATGAACTATTTTCTTTTTATATATTTGGGGCATTCTTTTACAAATCGGACAAAAATTTAACTTCATGTCTCCGATTCCTCTGAAAATTTTTGTACAGCTTCTACATACGATACTATTCAACATGTAGTACTAGATTTTCTCCAAAAAAATTTTTTTTACCGCAAACCGTTACCTTAAAGTTTTCAGAAAAATTGAGTTTTGACGAAATCTTATTCTACTTAAAAGCTCATATCTTTGGATATACTTATCCGATTCAAATCATTTTTTCGTTTTATAAATAACACAGCCACACAAAAAAAAAAGTGGTCAGACCCAGAGGTGCGACTATACCTACTATATGTTTTCGGGGTCGCTGAATCCGAATTTAAGGTCAACATGGCGCCATCGGGTCCAGGTTTCGACATAACCTCACTTAAAAGTGCCAAAATCCCATAAAATCTGGTATATATAATATCTTACCATTTTAACCCAGATATCCTCAGAGAGTTATAACTGCAGCATTCCAATAGCCCATGAATACAAGAACCCTATGACCCAAACTTCATGCTCCTAACTATATCAGCGACAGAGATGCGGGTCTTCAAAAATCATAGAAAAAAAAAATTCTAACTCAGGAACACAAAAAAAAAGATTCTGAACTCGGGAAGAGAGGTACCTTCCGGTAAGTTTTTTGGGGTGCTGAACACGAATCTGAAGTCGGATTTTACCCACGACCCGTAGTTTTACCTCTACACCCCTCCTGGGCACCCAAAAAAACGTATGGGGGATACTTAATTCGATTTCTTATATTAGATTGAAATTTCACCCTTTGGAGGGTGATGGGGGGGCGCTGGGGCGAAATCTGGGGGTCGTGGGTTCCTGAGTTAGAATTTTTTTTTTCTATGATTTTTGAAGACCCGCATCTCTGTCGCTGATATAGTTAGGAGCATGAAGTTTGGGTCATAGGGTTCTTGTATTCATGGGCTATTGGAATGCTGCAGTTATAACTCTCTGAGGATATCTGGGTTAAAATGGTAAGATATTATATATACCAGATTTTATGGGATTTTGGCACTTTTAAGTGAGGTTATGTCGAAACCTGGACCCGATGGCGCCATGTTGACCTTAAATTCGGATTCAGCGACCCCGAAAACATATAGTAGGTATAGTCGCACCTCTGGGTCTGACCACTTTTTTTTTGTGTGGCTGTGTTATCTATAAAACGAAAAAATGATTTGAATCGGATAAGTATATCCAAAGATATGAGCTTTTAAGTAGAATAAGATTTCGTCAAAAATCAATTTTTCTGAAAACTTTAAGGTAACGGTTTGCGGTAAAAAATTTTTTTTGGAGAAAATCTAGTACTACATGTTGAATAGTATCGTATGTAGAAGCTGTAAACGAAAATTGGTTCACCTAAAAAAAAGTTCAATTCATTTTTCCCTTATTTTTGTCCGATTTGTAAAAGAATGCCCCATTTTTAAGAAACGAAAATAAAATGTTCAACTAAACGAAAACTTGAAAAATTGATGCTGTGAAAGAAATCAAATTCAAAATGGAAAATAATAAAAAAAAAATTTTTAAATTTTATAGAAAATTTGTTTTTTTTTATTTCTCATTTGAGTAGCCTAAAACCATACAAACTTCCGACAACTGACCCGAAAAGAACTGACATCAGATAGTTGTTCTCTTTCTAACGTCATACAAAATGCATATAAAAATCGCCATGTAATTACCTCTTTTGACGCCTTTAACACTAAGCAATTATAGTTGTGCACCTCTTAGCGAATTCTCTTTTCGAGTTGCATTTGTGTCTACATTGAAAGTATATATTAGTAGTATTCAAGCAGGCGGGCATCTTCGGAATTTGGGCATCTTGGGCATTTGGGCAAATTGGTTTGTATGGAAAATCCTTTCCGCAGCTGGGCAACTATTGCACATCAATTTTGATGTGCAGCATTTGCCCGATTTTGTGTGCAAATGAGTGCTATGGCAACCCTACAGTGTCAAATGAGTATGAATGTATGAAGAAATACTAAAACCATATATAAGTGAAAAACAAGTGAAATTGAATTAATGCCATGCATCTATTTAATAATACGACTACCGTTTTTACAAATAAATATTTTTTTCCAAAAAATTTTTGCATCTTAATTTTTTTATATCAATTATATCTGCGCAATATAAATGTGAAAGACCACACATGTTTGACTGTCCGTATGGGTCTTAAAAGCCAACAGCTGTTATCGTTGAATTTTTGCACTCGTTCTTCAGAGGGTTGTTCATGCAAAAGTGCAAAATTTGCTAGTGCAAAATTTGCCCACTCCAATTGCCCCATCTGCTTGAATACCACTATTATCATTAGCTACTCTGCAGAAAGTACGAGTAGTTAAACTCTAGCGTTTTACTTTTTCTAATTCCACCAGTACTGGTTCTTCTTTATACCTCTCCTTATGTCAAATTCTGTAGAAAATTAACATTGCGCGTGGGCTAAAAATCACCACTTTTACGCTTGAACTAACACTTTAATATTGCTTTGGAAAGCCGATCGGTTAACCGAAACAATCACCCTAACTGGAACTGATTGAGAATGTGCGACGTTCAACCCACCCAAATTTCACATTTGGCTAACTAACAACTTATTAGATTTTTTCTTAAATCTAAAATATAATTAGTTATAACTACGAAACGATTTTTTACTCTTTACCAAGACTTTTAATAAATAATTTAATTAAAAAAATATTTATTAAGATGAAACATTAACAGATTATTCTGCTTGTCAGATCAGCCTATTAGCTTT
>CM035808.1:92163388-92518198 GCA_020466095.1 Chlorops oryzae | reverse complement strand
AAATTTGGCTGTTTTGGAGGTATTTTCATTTGTTTAGCGAACTTTCTTACTGGCAGCCCTGCTCGCATTTGACAATCAGTTGTTTCCCGAATTATCAACAAAAGAGCTTCCACGCGTATCCAATACAATCGCGAAAATTGCATACATTCACATTGCCCACATCTGCTTTAGACATGTTGAATTTTTTCAAAAAATCTTGAAAAACTTCGATTTTAGAGGAATTTTTGTGATATTCGTAATAGACCCTAGTACTGGAGGTACCCCTAAAAAATGGTCCGATCGGGAGAATGGGAACTTGTTTTTACTCATGAGCCTGTGAGTATGCATACCAAATATCGTCAGGATAGCTCAACTCCGTCGATAAGAAAACTGTATACAAACAGACGCGCAGACGGGCATGTCTAAATCGAATCTCCTGGCGACGTTGATCATTTCTATATATATTTTGTATGGTCTATCTCAACTGGTTCTGGGTGTTACACACAACCACACAAAGGCAATATACCCTCGCCACAGAGTGTGGCGGGTATAATGAACAACTTCGAGACATTGGTAATCCGGCCAACTGTAAGAGTCTTATAGCACTGACAGATATAGGTATTTTACACCATGATGGTGTGAAGTCTAGGTGACACACATAGGTATTTCTCAAAAGTCTACCTTAGCCAACATAGACTTTTTATAGACTTCACACTACATTGAAAGGGAAGATTTATTGTGGACTTCTTAGATTGATATGGTAACGCTGCACAAAATTAAACGAATAATCGATTATTTTATCGGAAACCAGATGTTTAAATTTCTAGTTTCAAGTAATTTATGCGAAATGCATGAAATTAATTCCATCGTATGGATTTATATAACAAACAAACGATATTTCCATAGACTCTTTTGAAATAAAATCGAGGCTAAATGCTACCAAAATGTTTTTATTGTTTTTGTTGTTGTTTTAATTTTCAATTATCAGCTGTTTTAAAGAAGTCCAAAATAGAAATCCACAATCAATTATAGTGTGTCACCCCAACATAGACTTTTTTCATTGTAGTATGAAGTCTATAGACTTTACACCATATGTCTGTCAATGCTTTTAGTCTACATGTTTCCAGATTCCTCGTTTTAAGCAGGAAAAATTTTGAGCTCTCATCTCTATCAAATATTACCCAGACTACAACCTATCGAAAATTTGAATCGTGTCAGAGATCACTTTCCAAACTGTGGCAGCCCCAAATGTCAATTCCAAAAAGAAACGGACACCTAATTTGCAAGCTATGCGTAATTTTCTAAAAAAAAAAAAAAAAAAAAAAAATTACAAACCTAGCCAAGAAGTCAAGACGATTTATCATCACTTCAGGTAATTATCGCACCCCGGCAACTCAAGTGACAAAATTCACAAATTTTGAGCTATGCTGTGGGTCTTGTTCATAAGTCACCTCTATACCTGCACTAAAAAATTCTACTCCGTTTTTAATATTATAAATAGCAAAAAAACAAAATCCGTTATGTCTTTTTTGTTGTTAATGATTTAATCAATGTTGCCAATTGTCAAAGAGCCTTATTTCGAGTTAGATCTTTTTTGATTATTCGATGTGAGTTAAAATGAAAATTGAGACTCTTTACCTGTTAATTTTTCTTTCCATTGCCCAACTTTAAATCATTAAGGAGTCATAATCCAACATAAAACTGCAATGATTTTCGTTCAAAGCACATCCAAAGGGACATAAGTTATAAAAAACCTTTTTCCCAAAAAGCGTAAAAAGCAGTTCTCATAAACTCTGTTACATGAGCTTCTTAAAAGCTCTTCTTCGCAATAAACATCGTTATTATTATTTAAAAAAAAAAAAACCTTATAAGGTCAGAAACAGTTCCTCGCGTTTTCTTAAAAATAACAGATTTTGAGTTGTGGCACTTTAGTTTCCTGGATGCATTACATACATACATAGAGACATGTCATACATAAATAAGTCTTTAATTATGAAACCTGATATTTTTGATGATCGTCGCACTAAAGACACAGTTTAGAATCCAAACATACACAGCTGTTCGTTATGAGTATGATGATAAGTAAAAGAATTCAACGGCAAAGAATGTTAAGGTCTTATAATTTACTTGGTTAAGTGATCAGTTATCTTAAGGACATCATGGGAACAGCAACTTTCGGAAGGTGGTCAACAGTGAATCGTTAAATAATGTGAAAACAGCTAAGCGGGCATTAGAACAACTTCATTTAAATTGCTAATGCTTGCATCACATAAAAATGATATGTATGCGTCCTTGCTAAAACCACAAAGAACAAATGAGGTGAACTCATTGAATTTGTTTTGAGAAATGCAAAATAAAGGTTAAAGTGTTCGTGATAGTGATGCGAGAAGAATGGTGACATAGATCTAAGGAGATAACGAGACAGATCACCTGTAGTTAAAAAAAAAAAAAAAAAAAAAAACTCGGCAAAAATAAAAGTTATTCTGTTAAAAGGTATTTATTCCAGGGATCGAAAATAACAGTTATCAAAATATTGCTTTGACGCAAAAATGCAGATAAGTAGAAGAAAATGTCGGAGGACGAAAAGGAAATTATTCTTGTGATCCTTGTGACCTCTTCTTTAAAATCAGACATGCTTTTTATTATACCCGACACACTCTGTGTCGAGGGTATATTGCGTTTGTTTGGTTGTGTGTAACAGCCAGAACCAGTCGAGATAGACCATACAAAATATATATAGACACGATCAGCGTCACCAGGAGATTCGATTAAGACATGTCCGTCCGTTTGTCTGTCCATCTGACTGTCCGTCTGTCTGTCCGTCTGTCTGTATACAGTTAACTTATCGAAGGAGTTGAGCTATCTTGACAAAATTTGGTATGCGTGCTCACGGCTACATAAGTAAGAACAAGTTCGAGAATGGACCTGATCGGACCATTTTTAGGGGTACCTCCAGTACTAGGGTCTGTTACGAAAATCACAAAAACTGCTCTAAAATCGAAGTTTTTCAAGATATTTTGATGAAATTTGTTATTTGCACATGCTTAAAGGCAAGTAATACGATTTCCAAAAATTTAAAAAGTGGGCGAGGCAGAAGGGTGCTTTTCAAAAATTGTCCCCTATACCCGAAATTCAAATGGGACTTGAACGAAATTTGGCATTTATGCTTCCTTTGTAGCCATAAACATCCTCCCAAAAACTTTCTTTGGTCGGTTCATTCTTAAGGGTACCTCCAGTACTAGGGTGTGTCACAAAAATCCCGAAACTGCCTCAAAATCGGACTTTTCGAAATATTTCAATGAAACTTAGGATTTGAGCGTATATCTAAGCCTCCGATTGGAATTCAAAAAAGTTGGAAAAGTGGGCGTGGAAAAGGGGCAGTTTTATAAAGAAATTTAACAAAAGTCGGTATATTGGGCCCCTTATGGCCTTAAACACCTCTTGATATTAAAAATTATTTGAACACGTGTGTCTGTGTCGGGTATTCTATTGTCAGGCTCGCCTGACTATAACACCCTTACTTGTTTTCCTTTTTCCCACATTTGTTTCTTTTGTTAAATTTTTGTATTTGACTGCTTTTTAAACATATTGGAAAATGAAATTATATCTGTAACTGATTGTATGACAGAGAAAAGGCGAAACTTTTCCACTTCACTTGTTGATGACTAAAAGTCTACTGAAATTGCCCAAATGTAGACCGATCACGAAAACTTGCATATAAATCCACTAAATCCTTCTTAAAGAACTTTTATCTGGTTGACTGAAACAAGAAGAAGGGGCTTTGTGGGAGGAAAACAGATAAAACTGTAGATAGGGCTATAATCCAAAAGGCAGAGAAAGATATTTTTGTGTCATTTCGTGACAATGCGAATGAAATTAACTCTGAATTCGTACTAAACATATCAAACAGGTTTGTCCCAAGACACCTATGCAGAGTAATGTTGGCTGGACGCACGATCTGGAAAAAGAGGCACCTATCCAAAACAAACATTGCCATGCATTCAGTTAGTGCTTACACATGTATCTTAAGTTAGCTCTACCTGGGAAAAATACGAAGTAGTAGTGAAGAAGAAGTGAAGAAGACACGATTTACTTCTGTTTTACTACTTCAATGCATTTTTTCCGAGGTAAAGCAAACTTTTGATACATTAGTGCTAACGAGAAATTAATGCATGGCAATATTTTTTTAGGTAGAGCCGTATCCCCCCAAATTGTGCTTCCAGTCAACTTATCTACCCATAAGAGTCTTCAGACAAATTTGTTTGATAAATTTGGTCAGAATTAGGAGTCGATTTCATTCGCATTATCGCGATATGGCCTAAAAGGATTGTTCTTTTGACACTCGGATAACAGTCTTATCAACGGTTTTATCTATTTTCCCCCCACATAGCTTACATTTTATGTTTCAGTTTAGAAGGTAGAGACCCATTACACTAGTTTACAGAATTTAAAAGTTTCGCGAGAGCAGAGACGAAATGATGGTTTTAAGACTAAATTGGAGTCGCTAATCACGAAAATGGCATCCGCTTTTTTCCCCAAAGAATAGTTTTTGAGATATGGGCAAACAACGTGTTTTTTGGATACTTTACGAGATTTTGTCAAAGAACTCCAAAACGGCTCGTCTAAATAAAAAAAAATTTTATCAGCATGAAATATGAAATGGTTTGGGTTTGGTTTTGTGGTACGGTGTCTCTAATCCATTGTTTTATAATTTTTTAAGTACAAATTTTAATACAAAAAAGTTTGTTATTTTTTTAAATATTTTTAGTTAACAATGAAGCAGTAACAGTATGCATTAGGGTCATTCTTTTACAAAATGTACGGATTTTAGAAGAAAAAAATACTGATATCTCCGAATGCAATGAAAAATGGCATACTTCATGGTTGAACCAGTTTAATTCAAATATACTAGAAGATTTTTCTCTAAAAAAAAGATTTTAAAATTCAATTCATTTTACTCAAAAAACAAGTAAGAAAGCTAAAGTCGGTCAAGCCCGACTTTGAAATACCCACCGTCCCGACATTATGAGCGCACAATGTTTTACTTCTCTATTTGTGGGCGTGGCAGTGGGAGAGCAACATAAATTATTTCCCTACACCTTTCATTCGCCTTGGTGAACCTATGTTGCGAATTTGAAGCTTCTACGCCTTTTACTTCGGAAGTTATGAAAGTTCTCTAGTTGTGGGCGTGGCAGTGGGCGGGCTACATAAATTTTTGTTCCTACACCTTTCATTTGCCTTGGTCAACCTATGCTGCGAATTTGAAGCTTCTACGCCTTTTACTTCACAAGTTATGATAAGCCCTTATTTTTGGGCTTATTTGTGGGCGTGGCTCGAGGAGGGCGGCGTCAATTTTTTTTAGGAAATGTCCCTTTTCGTAGTTTACCAGCACACCAAATATCAATGGAATATGTTGAGTGGTTCGCAAGTTACAAGCATTTTACTGAAAACACAATAAATTCATTTGTGGGCGTGGCAGTGGGCGGATGTCTCCCATTTTTACTTAGGATCATACTCGGATCCCGATATACCTGTGTGTCAAATTTTGACTTGATTGGTCCAGCCGTTTCGGAGGAGATCCGACCACGGACGGACGGACAGACGGACAGACGGACAGACGGACAGACGGACGGACGGACGGACAGACGGACATGTCTAAATCGATTCAGTTTTTGATCCTGATCATTTCTATATATATTTTTCTATATCTCCGGAGCTTAATTCTCCCTGTTACAAGATTTGCACAAAACTAATATACCCCGCTTACGCTGGGTATAAAAAAAAAATGTATCAAAAAATTACTCCCTTTTTCCAAGAGCTGTCACATTACATTTCTTGAGCCGTTTTTATTGAGTTTTCGTCTTTTAACGAAGCTGCGTAGCCTGCTTTAGTCAAAATAACACTGCGTGTAGTGATGACGTCCCAAATAATGGAAAAAGAAAAGCGTTTTTCAAATAAGACTAAAATTTAAAACTGGGAAGAACCAAATGACTGCAATAAATAATTAGCGTGCAAGCGCAACTACATTTTTATACCCAGCGTAAGCGGGGTATATTAGTTTTGTGCAAATCTTGTAACAGGAAGAATTAAGCTCCGGAGATATAGACAAATATAATATAAAAACAAGTAAGAAAGCTAAAGTCGGTCAAGCCCGACTTTGAAATACCCAGCGTCCCGACATTACGAGCGCACTATGTTTTGCTTCTCTATTTGTGGGCGTGGCAGTGGGAGGGCAACATAAATTATTTCCCTACACCTTTCATTCGCCATGGTGAACCTATGTTGCGAGTTTGAAGCTTCTACTTCTTTTACTTCGGAAGTTACGAAAAATCTTCATTTGTGGGCGTGGCAGTGGGCGGGCCGCATAAAATTTTTTCCTACACCTTTCGTTCGCCTTGGTGAACCTATGTTGCGAATTTGAAGCTTCTACGCCGTTTACTTCGGAAGTTACGAAAAATCTTTATTTGTGGGCGTGGCAGTGGGCGGGCCACAAAAAATTTTTTCCTGCACCTTTCGTTCGCCTTGGTGAAGCTATGTTGCGAATTTGAAGCTTCTACGCCGTTTACTTCGGAAGTTACGAAAAATCTTTATTTGTGGGCGTGGCAGTGGGCGGGCCACAAAAAATTTTTTCCTGCACCTTTCATTTGCCTTGGTGAACCTATGTTGCGAATTTGAAGCTTCTACGCCTTTTACTTCGGAAGTTTATGAAAGTTCTCTATTTGTGGGCGTGGCAGTGGGCGAGCTACATAAATTTTTGTTCTACACCTTTCATTTGCCTTAGGCAACCTATGCTGCGAATTTGAAGCTTCTACGCCTTTTACTTCACAAGTTACGATAAGCCTTATTTTTGGGCTTATTTGTGGGCGTGGCTCGAGGAGGGCGGCGTCCATTTTTTGCCAGGATATGTCTCTTTTCGTAGTTTACCAGTACACCAAATATCAATGGAATGTGTTGACTGGTTCGCAAGTTACAAGCATTTTACTGAAAAACACATTATATTCATTTGTGGGCGTGGCAGTGGGCGGATGTCTCCCATTTTTACTTAGGATCATACTCGGATCCCGATATACCTGTGTGTCAAATTTCGACTTGATTGGTCCAGCCGTTTCAGAGGAGATCCGACCACGGACGGACGGACAGACGGACAGACGGACAGACGGACGGACGGACGGACGGACGGACGGAACAGACGGACAGACGGACAGACGGACATGTCTAAATCGATTCAGTTTTTGATCCTGATCATTTCTATATATATTTTTCTATAGCTCCGGAGCTTAATTCTCCTGTTACAAGATTTGCACAAAACTAATATACCCCGCTTACGCTGGGTATAATGATCAGGATCAAAAACTGAATCGATTTAGACATGTCCGTCTGTCCGTCTTCCGGCCGTCCATCTGTCCGTCCGTCTGTGGTCGAATCTCCTCCGAAACGGCTGGACCAATCAAGTCGAAATTTGGCACAAAGGTATATCGCGGTCCGAGTATGATCCTAAGTAAAAATGTGAGACATCCGCCCACTGCCCCGCCCACAAATGAATTTAATATGTTTTCAGTAAAATGCCCGTAACTTGCGAACCACTCAACAGATTTCATTGATATTTGGTATACTAGGAAATTACAGAAAGGGACATATCCTGGAAAAAAATGGACGCCGTTCTCCTCGAGCCACGCCCACAAATAAGGGCTTATCGTAACTTGTGAAGTTACAGGCGTAAAGCTTCATATTCGCAACATAGGTTGACCAAGGCGAATAAAAGGTGTAGCCAAAAAATTTATATGGCCCGCCCACTGCCACGCCCACAAATGGAGATTTTTCGTAACTTCCGAAGTAAAAGGCGTAGAAGCTTCGAATTCGCAACATAGGTTCACCAAGGCGAATGAAAGGTGAAGGGAAAATTTTTTTGTGGCCCGCCCACTGCCACGCTCACAAATAAAGATTTTTCGTAACTTCCGAAGTAAAAGGCGTAGAAGCTTCAAATTCGCAACATAGGTTCACCAAGGCGAATGAAAGGTGTAGGTAAAAAATTTTATGTGGCCCGCCCAATGCCACGCCCACAAATGAAGATTTTTCGTAACTTCCGAAGTAAAAGGCGTAGAAGCTTCAAATTCGCAACATAGGTTCACCAAGGCGAATGAAAGGTGTAGGGAAATAATTTATTTTGCCCTCCCACTGCCACGCCCACAAATGGAGAAGCAAAACATAGTGCGCTCATAATGTCGGGACGCTGGGTATTTCAAAGTCGGGCTCGACCGACTTTAGCTTTCTTACTTGTTTCGACATTGCTTAGGAGTGGACAGGGCCGTTTAAAGTTGGAAACAGTCAAATCGTACACTATCGTTACGTGCGAGCTGATTGAACCTAGTATATGAAGAATGTGTGTTTATATGCTGCTAGTCAAAACGTATCGTAGCGTAACGTGGTGGATGAACCTATTGAATTTAGATTTTTTACGTGTTAGCTGATTCGTTGAGAATGAAATTATTGTGGTCAGCAGACATTACAAACCAAAGGAAAGATAATTGAATTAGTAATGCAAAATAATTGCATTTATAATAAATATTCGGTTGGATATAAAAACATAGAAGCCAAATGCTGATGCCAAGGTGTATTTAATAAGGTGATAGCAGTTCACATACATATGTCTTTTTCTTTTCCAAGTTTTTTTTTAGTACAAGCAGCTGTGAGAATCAAATTTTTCAATTTGAAAATTTTTGATTTTGATATTTCATCGTACTGCAACAACAAAATTCAAAAAACAACTATAAAATCCCTTGTTGTTGTCGTCGAGCTCAAAATATCTTGACATTTTGTCGTACTTGCAACAAAAAATGGTCCCTATTGTTTTTCTGGAGTTGTATTTGTTGTAGAACTGCTATCACCTTATTAAATACACCTTGGCTGATGCGTTGCTTCGTTTTGACTATGTGCTACCTGTCAGCCACGTCACGATACGATTTTGCACGATACGATCAGTGCTGTCGTTTTTGAATCTTGGAAAAGCAGTGGTAGCAAAATATTAAATAAATGGTAGTTTTTTCAAGATAAAAGTAGTATCTAAAGTTTAGATTCTAAACATTGAGGTATGTCCATCTCTATACCTCACTTTTGTGCTTATGATTTTATTTAACGCTATTCTGAAAAATATTTTTTTTTATCAAGCCAAGGTTACTTTATATTATATTAGGTGTAGTAAAAAGAAATCCATTATTTTTGCATTAAATTGAGGGCTTTATTTAAGATAGTTAGAATGACCCGATTTAGGTCAAATATGCGCCGTTTTGTTCGATAACTTTTGCCATTTTAAAGCAATTTCATTATGCCTCTCTCATAGAAGCCCTCGTTCCTATTAGCAAAAAATTGAGACAGTCGAATTTCAGAAGCCTCTCTTGAAGCGAATGTTTCACCAGCAAAATTGTTCGCCATGGACAGGAACAGATGGTAATCACTTGGTGCCAGGTCCGGACTATAAGGTGGATGCAGAAGAACCTCCCAACCAAACTCCCGGAGCTTCTGGGAGTCACTATCGATGTGTGTGGCCTGGCGTTGTCCTGATGGAAACAATTCCTCTCCTATTGGCCAAAGCTGGCCGCTTATGGGCGATTGCTTCCTTCAGACGGTCCAATTGTTGACAGTAGAGTTCCGAGTTAAGAGTTTTGCCGTATGGGAGCAGCTCATAGTAGATAATTCCCTGCCAATCCCACCAAACACACAGCAAAACCTTCCTGGCCGTCAATCCTGGCTTGGCCACCGTTTCCGCCGGTTCACCGTGTTTCGACCTCGACCGTTTTCGCTTGACGTTGTCGTAAGTGACCCACTTTTCATCACCAGTCACCAACCGTTCAGAAATGGGTCGATTTTGTTGCGGTTCAGCAGCGATTCGCAGATGGAAATTCGGTCTATGAGGTTTTTTTTGCGTTAACTTGTGTGGCACCCATACATCGAGCTTCTTTGTGTATCCAGCCTTATTCAAATGTTCCAAACGGTTTTTTGTGCAATCTTTAGCTCTTTTGCAATCGAAACAGTGCTAACATGACGGTCGGCTCGATAATTTCCATGATTTTATCGACATTTTCGACAATTGGCCTTCCGTGCGTGGTGCACCTTACATCGAATTACCGGAACGGAATCTACGAAACCAAAATTGCGCATGATTGGCTGTTACAGTATCAGGTCCATAAACGCTAATCACATTTTCAGCCGCCTGGCTTGCGTTTTTCTCCCTTATCGAAGAAAAAACTGTAAAATGTAGCGAATTTTCTCTTTGCTGATGTCCATCTTTGACAAGCTCTCAAACAAAACTGAATAATCAATCAAAAAAAGTGTCAAAAAACTTTTTTAGTAGGAACTGTCATCTTTCTAATGCCCCCTAGCGGAACACGATCGGACTTATACAACGCGAGATGCAGATAAATAACGCATCTATTGGAAAAATAATGGATTTCTTTTTACTACACCTAATATATGGGCATTTCCCAACGGACGCGACACTTAAATGAGCAATTTTAAGGCCTGAATTCAAGTATGCGGTAAATAGTACTTTTGCTTCTCAAACTTGCGTGCAGCTTATTGGAATTTTTTATTTTTCATAGTTTTGTTAGGATATAGGGTGCAAAGCGCTCAGACTAGTGTCGAGCGTATAACCGCACCCTTATTCTACTTTCAATACAGGGTGCAAAGCGCTCAGACGGAGTCGAGCGTATAATCGCACCTATATTCCTATTGCCTATTACAGGCTAGACTCAAAGCTAGCCCCAGGGAAGTATTTAAATTTTGCATACTGGTACAAGTATGCAACGCGATAACCTAAAACTTCAGCCTGAAGAAAGAAAGTATTCTTCTAGTGGCTCTAATGCCAGAAATGCTTATTTAATAGTGAAAGCGCTTGAAGTACCGCCCTCGCAAAATCATCCCACTGCTCCAGGGAATTATCCAATACAAAAACCAAGAAGAATCCGAGATCAACAACAGACGTTGAGCTTTCTGTTAACAGCGGTTCAAAAGCTCCTGCTAATAACGTAGGTGATCCAGCAGTGCAGACAGGCATGGATCGGTACATTAAGATTAAAAGGAAACTTAGCCCACAGAAATCAAATGTGGGTAAAGCGAAAATAAATAAAACAAAATCTGACGCTAACCCATCAAACGCGTTAAGTGGAAATAGATTTGCGGCTCTAAGCACAGAGCCCACTGAGACCTCTGATACATCAAAGGATGGTGGAGAAAAATCACCAAAACCGCCTCCAGTATATCTTCGAGAGCGTAGCTCCAACAATTTGGTCACGAGCCTGACCCAGTTAATTGGAAAGGAGTCCTTCCACATCATGCATCTTACTAGAGGAAATGTTCATGAGACCAAAATTCAGGTCTATAATGTAAATAATTACAGAATTGGCACTAAATTCCTTGACGACAACAAACAAAAAGCTACTACACGTATCAGCTTAAAAGCAGCAAAGGCTTAGTGTAGTTATTAATGGCATTGAATCAGATGTAGATCCTGGGGAAATTAAACAAGCTCTAGGGGAAAAGGCTTTAAAATTAGGAACGTAATGAACATTTTCAATAAGAATAAAACCCCACAGCCGATGTTCAAAGAAGAACTTAGTCCGGTTAACTTAAACTAAAAAAAAATGAGACTCATCCAATCTACGGATTACAATATCTTCTTCACCGTACAGTTGTAATAGAAGAACCACATAAGCGTACTGGCCCTGTCCAATATACTAATTGCCAAGAATATGGCCATACTAAGTTCTACTGCACCCTACGCATGGCCTGCGTCGTATGCGGAGAATTTCACAGCTCTGAAAACTGTTATAAAAATAAAACTGACAAAAAGTGCAGCAACTGTGGTGGAGATCACACAGCAAATTAAAGGGAATGTCCATTATATTAGGTGTAGTAAAAAGAAATCCATTATTTTTGCATTAAATTGAGGGCTTTATTTAAGATAGTTAGAATGACCCGATTTAGGTCAAATATGCGCCGTTTTGTTCGATAACTTGTTGCCATTTTAAAGGTAATTTCATTATGCCTCTCTCATAGAAAGCCTCGTTCCTATTAGCAAAAAGTTGAGACAGTCGAATTTCAGAAGCCTCTCTTGAAGCGAATGTTTCACCAGCAAAATTGTTCACCATGGACAGGAACAGATGGTAATCACTTGGTGCCAGGTCCGGACTATAAGGTGGATGCAGAAGAACCTCCCAACCAAACTCCCGGAGCTTCTGGCGAGTCACTATCGATGTGTGTGGCCTGGCGTTGTCCTGATGGAACACAATTCCTCTCCTATTGGCCAAAGCTGGCCGCTTATGGGCGATTGCTTCCTTCAGACGGTCCAATTGTTGACAGTAGAGTTCCGAGTTAAGAGTTTTGCCGTATGGGAGCAGCTCATAGTAGATAATTCCCTGCCAATCCCACCAAACACACAGCAAAACCTTCCTGGCCGTCAATCCTGGCTTGGCCACCGTTTCCGCCGGTTCACCGTGTTTCGAGAACGACCGTTTTCGCTTGACGTTGTCGTAAGTGACCCACTTTTCATCACCAGTCACCAACCGCTTCAGAAATGGGTCGATTTTGTTGCGGTTCAGCAGCGATTCTCAGATGGAAATTCAGTCTATGAGGTTTTTTTGCGTTAACTCGTGTGGCACCCATACATCGAGCTTCTTTGTGTATCCAGCCTTATTCAAATGGTTCCAAACGGTTTTTTGTGCAATCTTTAGCTCTTTTGCAATCGAAACAGTGCTAACATGACGGTAGGACTCGATAATTTTCATGATTTTATCGACATTTTCGACAATTGGCCTTCCAGTGCGTGGTGCATCCTTGACATCGAAGTTACCGGAACGGAATCGACGAAACCAAAATTGCGCATGATTGGCTGTTACAGTATTAGGTCCATAAACGCTATTCACATTTTCAGCCGCCTGGCTTGCGTTTTCTCCCTTATCGAAGAAAAACTGTAAAATGTAGCGAATTTTCTCTTTGCTGATGTCCATCTTTGACAAGCTCTCAAACAAAACTGAATCAATCAATCAAAAAAGTGTCAAAAAAGCTTTTTTAGTAGGAACTGTCATCTTTCTAATGCCCCCTAACGGAACACGATCGGACTTATACAACGCGAGATGCACATAAATAACGCCATCTATTGGAAAAATAATGGATTTCTTTTTACTACACCTAATATAAAGAACTAAAAAATTCATATGTCAGAAAAAAAGCAAGCCAATCGTAATAGGTCGAATCAAAAATGCATTCCTAAACCCAATTTTCTCACAACCAAATAAATTCAGCGTTCCGGTGACTAATGCTCCTCGTCCACTACGCTATCAACGCACGTATACGTTCCTCAACTTGTTCAACGCTAGTGTATGAGGCCTTCAATTTCAATCAACCAACAAAAAAAGCGCGTTGCGCAACCGTTCTTAAACGCGTGCCCCATCAAGTGTACGAGGCTCAAGTTGCGATGCGAACAACGTTGAAGCACGAGTTGAACAGTAATGTGCTGCACATTATCTCATCAACGCGTTCGTCAATTTTGTTTGGTAAATTTTGCGTGATAGTGAATTGCGTTGAGCGATTTCAAGTCTGTGTGTGTTTAGTGCCGTGATTTTATTCATGCGTTGATAAATTTATAACAGCATTACCACCGTTGCCGTAGCCAATTTTTATTTGTAGCCATAATTGAGAAATGTAAAAAAATACCCAAAGCTTTTTTTATACAAATAACACAATATTGGTACCTAAGTTTGTTAAACTTTTTGTAGTTTATTCTTTAAGCGCTAATATTACCAAACATATATAAAAAAGTTTCAATTTATAAATAACTTCAATAGTGAAACTACAAGTAGATTTTTATTTAAAAATTTTAATAATGACCAACATTAGGGACATTTTCGCCGATTCAAAAAAAAAAAAGTTTCCATAGGGGAAAAAATATTTTGGATTTTTTTTAACCCACCGCTGGGCAACCCCCGAGGCTGAAAGTTAAAGTAATCCCATTGACGATGTGGACATAATTTGTAGATGATTTCAATACGATCATTTTGGCATATTGCTTATATATCTGCGACATCTGTTTCCGAGATATGTATACTAAAAAAAATTGAATCGGGCAGTTCTTAAATAACAGTATCTTTCAAGAGGTTTTTAGGGTTCTTAATCCGCATCCGATATGCCATAATGTACATATCACCATCAATTTTTACCATCACCATTTACAGCTGTTAGCTGCACAGTCTGTTTATTGAGTTTGCAACGGTGCCGTAGCAATTCTGTTTTGCGTGGGGGAAAAATAAATTTTTTCAATTTAAACGTCTATTTTAATTAAAACCATATTACTAGCACGCTTTCAATGCAAGCGTTTAACGGACCTTAAGGAATCGTTTCGAATGAATACTTTTTTAAAGTGTGTTCGAAATAATCAGCTGTTCTTCTTAGAGCTATTGTACACGAGACGTTATAAGCGGGGAAGGCAAACAGTTCAATTCAAAAAGTGCTGCCACACGCATGATTTTTTCTCTCTTATAGCTTACATTTTTCCTACTCTCCTAGAAAAATCCCCTTTTTTAAACAAGTATGCTTATAAGGTGGTTGAGCCAAATAAAACCAACGCCTTTATAAGGCCCGATTTTCAGAAAACATATTTCTAGCACTGTCAGCATAATGACTTTTGGCATAGTCTAAAGCGTTTATATTTACTTCACAAAGCAAACAAAATTGCGTCGATTGTGTAGCTGAGTGAATAGTAATCTTCCAACAAAGTCTACAGGGTGCCGTGACTTAACCCCCATTGACTTAACGCCCATGGGCGTTATGTCCGTGAGCAAAGCGGACATAAGGCCAATATTCGGGTTTGGCCTTATGTCCGCCTGCTCACGGACATAACTCCCATGGGCGATGTGACCGATTGATAAAAAAAATTGTTTTTGTTTTTTTTAATTTTTATTTAAAAAAATATTTCATTTGTACTTTTTTACCGAAGTTCGGCAAAATGGGCATAAGAAAAGTGTCCCGGCTTGTGAATGTCTTTCTTTAAGTGTGTCGCAGCATTCGCAACAAACTTTCGCATGACGGCATGGTTGGAATAAGAAGCTTTTTTGATTTTTGTAGCATATCTCGCACAAAATTCCGTCGGTTTGAATTTGTTCTTCTTCGTCATCCGATTCGGCAGAGCTATTACATTTAGCTTGAAGGTCACATATTCGGTCATCGAAGATACAATTTTGGCCATTGCTCATTGCCATAAGAAACGATTTCAGCCCAATTTTTTTTGATTTGAGGTCCTCCGTTAAGCGCCCAATTAGATGACTTCTGTCTTTCGAACGCTTTTTCTGTCGCTGAGTACTGTTGATAGCGCCGTCTTAAGCCTTTTCCAAATCATAATTCTTTTGGCACTCGTCCTGTTTGATAATTTTTAGAAATTCCCAAAAAGATCCGTGTTTTGGTATGATTGTACTTAGATAGCTGTTGTATCCTTCAAGAGCGTTAGTGGTTCTTACATTACGACCAAACACTGAAAAGGATTCTGGTGTTTTCTGCAATTTCGTAAATGTTCGCGTAAAATATATAGTTTTATTTTATAGGTATATTCTCTGTTGTAACAAAATTTATTACCTTTTTATACCCAGCGTAAGCGGGGTATATTAGTTTTGTGCGAATCTTGTAACAGGGAGAACTAAGCTCCGGAGATATAGAAAAATATATATAGAAATGATCAGGATCAAAAACTGAATCGATTTAGACATGTCCGTCTGTCCGTCCGTCCGTCTGTCCGTCCGTCCGTCTGTCCGTCCGTCCGTGGTCGGATCTCCTCCAAAACGGCTGGACCAATCCAGTCGAAATTTGGCACACAGGTATATCGGGATCCGAGTATGATCCTAAGTAAAAATGGGAGACATCCGCCCACTGCCACGCCCACAAATGAATATAATGTGTTTTCAGTAAATTGCTTGTAACTTGCGAACCACTCAACACATTCCATTGATATTTGGTGTACTGGTAAACTACGAAAATGGACATATCCTGGAAAAAATGGACGCCGCCCTCCATGAGCCACGCCCACAAATAAGCCCACAAATAAGGGCTTATCGTAACTTGTGAAGTAAAAGGCGTAGAAGCTTCAAATTCGCAACATAGGTTGACCAAGGCGAATGAAAGGTGTAGGAACAAATTTTATGAGGCCCGCCCACTGCCACGCCCACAAATGGAGATTTTTCGTAACTTCCGAAGTAAAAAGCGTAGAAGCTTCAAATTCGCAACATAGGTTGACCAAGGCGAATGAAAGGTGTAGGAAAAAATTTTATGTGGTTCGCCCACTGCCACGCCCACAAATGAAGACTTTTCGGAACTTCCGAGGTAAAAGGCGTAGAAGCTTCAAAATCGCAACATAGGTTGACAAAGACAAATGAAAGGTGTAGGAACAAAAATTTATGTAGCCCGCCCACTGCCACGCCCACAAATGGAGAATTTTCGTAACTTCCGAAGTAAAAGGCGTAGAAGCTTCAAATTCGCAACATAGGTTCACCAAGGCGAATGAAAGGTGTAGGGAAATAATTTTTGTGGCCCTCCCACTGCCACGCCCATAAATAGAGAAGCAAAACATAGTGCGCTCATAACGTCGGGACGCTGGGTATTTCAAAGTCGGGCTTGACCGACTTTAGCTTTCTTACTTGTTTAACCACTGCTTTTCGAAATAATGAAGAAATCGTTCGAATACATTTCCTCCGTTTGCGTTTAAGAACTTCATATTAGAAAAAATTTCAAGTTTACAAAGACCGAACGCTTCGTTTATATCGGCAGGACTTAATAATGGGAGTGTCAATATTTTTTTTAAAACTCGATTTGCATCTACATTCTTCCGCATCATCAACGTCAGCTCGCCGAGTTTGGAAGCCTTTCGTCTAAGCACCTGACAATAATGGAACCAACATCCTTTCAGTGACGCTGCTGGAAAAACGTTTTTCAACGCTTTTCGAAGGGATTGTTCACAGTCCGTAAGGACCGATTGTGGTTTCATATCGAAAATGTTACATTTTATGTATCGGAAAATGTGTTCGTAGGCATGATTAGTTTTATTCGTCATGAGAACAAACGCGAAAGGAAAAACCTGAGATGTTTTATATTTTAACAACGATAATACTAATCTTTATGTTAAAATAACAATTAAAATTTGTAACGCAAAGATACAAATCGCAAAATGTTATGTTGTTTTTTATACCCAGCGTAAGCGGGGTATATTAGTTTTGTGCAAATCTTGTAACAGGGAGAATTAAGCTCCGGAGGTATAGAAAAATATATATAGAAATGATCAGGATCAAAAACTGAATCGATTTAGACATGTCCGTCTGTCCGTCTGTCCGTCTGTCCGTCTGTCCGTCCGTCCGTCCGTCCGTCCGTCCGTCTGTCGTCTGTCCGTCTGTCCGTCCGTCCGTGGTCGGATCTCCTCCGAAACGGCTGGACCAATCAAGTCGAAATTTTGCACACAGGTATATCGGGATCCGAGTATGATCCTAAGTAAAAATGGGAGACATCCGCCCACTGCCACGCCCACAAATTAATATAATGTGTTTTCAGTAAAATGCTTGTAACTTGCGAATCACTCAACACATTCCATTGATATTTGGTGTACTGGTAAAACTACGAAAAGGGACATATCCTGGAAAAAAATGGACGCCGCCCTCCTCGAGCCACGCCCACAAATAAGCCCAAAAATAAGGGCTTATCGTAACTTGTGAAGTAAAAGGCGTAGAAGCTTCAAATTCGCAGCATAGGTTGACCAAGGCAAATGAAAGGTGTAGGAACAAAAAATTTATATATCCCGCCAACTGCCACGCCCACAAATAGTGAATTTTCATAACTTCCGAAGTAAAAGGCGTAGAAGCTTCAAATTTGCAACATAGGTTCACCAAGGCGAATGAAATGTTTAGGAAAAATTTTTTTTTATGGCCCGCCCACTGCCACGCCCACAAAATTTGTAACGCAAAGATACAAATCGCAAAATGATGTTGTTTTTTAAATTTGTATTTAGGGCCTGTTAAAAAGTCTCTTCCATCTTGCTCTGGCACATATCGAACTCCGCCATTAAGTCGGCCTTGCTAAAGATTCCAGAAAGTCCTTAGGGGACTTCGGTTTTTTTGGCATTGACTTCGTCTTTAATCGGCGCAGGTGTCGTTGCATTTTAGCGAAATCTACCAATTTTCCTCCTCCAGAGTGTTCAAGCTGGCATTCTCATTGAAGGCCAAACCGTACTCTATTGCGCTCAGTGTTGGTTTGACACCGCGTCCTTGATCTGGCGAAGCATTTTGAATTTTTGGACCCTTTCTTCTTGATCGCCGTGACTGCTATGGAGCTGGTTAGTCGCATATGGAAACATTTTCATTCTCCTCATCATACGAAAGTGATGCCTTGCATCCACTCTCATAGCAAATGTAACGCTTGATTTTAATACGTTTATTTTGGTTCATGTACTGCGTTTTTGTATTTGTAGAAAGCTGTTTTTCCTCTGGAATGTAAATCAATACACTGCCAGCACGTGCACCATTCCACAAATTCAAAACTTTGGCACTCAGACATTTTAATTATTCACTGTCTTAATTGATTGTTAATGCAAATCACTCATTTATATAGCAACTGTTTCAAAACCAAATGAGAAATACAAATAATATTTATAGAAAATATCAAAAACTGCAAAAAAGGGCTTACTTTGTTAAAATGAATCCGAGAAAATAAAATAATAATTTTGGCGTTAAGTCCCAAAAAATTTGGCGCTATGTCCGTGAGCAGGGCACATAAGGCCAAATCCGAATTTTGGCCTTATGTCCGCTTTGCTCACGGACATAACGCCCATAGTCGTTAAGTCCATGGGGTTAAGTCATGGCACCAGTCTACAGAAGTGAAAAACATTGTGCTTGATCTAATTTCGCTTGAGAAGAAAACAATGTTTTTTCTAAAAGTTGTTGATAATTTGTAAAGTCTTGATGCCATACCAAAAGTCGGATTTATTCAAAGGATGAAAAAAAACCCTGGCATTGCTGTATTTCCGAATAAAACGTTTTAATATATTGAGGGTGGTTTTAAATAAGGCATACAATAGTCCACCTTCTTGCAACTGGTTCTTAAAAAATTTTTTTTTGGAGGCCCTAAATGGACCTTAATATACCAAGCAGTTAAAAACAATGGTAAAGAAGGCCTTTCACTGCAATGGGCAGCAAGTTAACAAAATTATTATCGATAATGCCTTGAACCTGCACTTGAATATACAACCTTTGAGTTTTAAAAATAATTATTTTACATAAGAAGAGCTGGGAAGAGTATTTATTTAAATTTTTGATCTCAAACAATACTTACAATGAAATCAATAAAATTTATCTTTTTCTTTAATTGTTCGCACGTTTTTGAGAGCAATCAGAATTGGGCCTTATTAAGACATGGGGTTCGTAATACTGCAAAAAAAGGACAATTTCTAAAATGTCCTAACTGAATACTTTAAACACTTTTTGTACTTTTTTTTTACATTTTCGAAAAGAAGGTTAAATAAAAGTGATTAAGATCCAAACTCTCTCTAAGTTTAACCAATTTCCGACTTTCCAACGTCTTTAACACGCCTTTGTGACACCCCTATATTTTAAAAATTCACATTTTCCCCTTTTGCCTTATACCCAAAAATGGGGAAATTTCCATTATCTAGCAGCACTTTAATTGATGAACCGTTTTTTCCGATACGAATTGACAAAGAAAAAAAAAATATAGTGCATGAAAAGACAAATAAGAACAAAACCTGGAAACCATTCTTTTAAGATTCAATAAACTAAAAAATCGCAAAGTGCAATTATATTAAATATGATTGAATTATCATTGTATTTCGATTGTCATGTATTTTTTCTCCTTTTTTAATTTTTTTCATGGGAAAAACATATATGCGTGGGGGGGCCAAGCCCCCTTTTGCCCCTATGGTTGCACTGGTTTGCAAACGCTAATGCTTCGACTTGTGTACGAGGCTATCAACGCCGTGCGTCAACACAGTGCTTGAAATGCGTGCAACTCAAGTTTACACACTATTTTTTCCCGAATTCGTAAACGTCATCAACTAAGTGTGCGAGGTATTTTCAACAATTGATGAAGTTCATCAACTAGGTGTACGAGGTCTTTCAACAATTGATGAAGTTCATCAACTAGGTGTACGAGGTCTTTCAACAATTGATGAAGTTCATCAACTAGGTGTACGAGGTCTTTCAACAATTGATGAAGTTCATCAACTAGGTGTACGAGGTCTTTCAACAATTGATGAAGTTCATCAACTAGTGTACGAGGATCGCAACGCGTTCAACGCATCGCAGTTCAATCTTGTATAAGAACGCGTTGATCAATCTGAAACGCCACCAGATGCGCACAAGTGTACGAGGTATATATTAAGCTATTTAATTTAGGAACTCGTTGAAGCGTTGCATGCGTGCGTTGATGTCATAGTGTACGAGAGGCATTAAGCAATTGCTTCATAACGCCGTGAGAATAAGCTAAATATTAACACAATTAGTTAAACAAGATAAATCTATTATAAGTGATAAGAAATCGAAAATCGAATTTCATCATTAAAACAATAAGGCTGTTATAGTCAGGCGACCACAATAGAATACCCGACACAGACACACTGTTCAAGTTATATTTAATATCAAGAGTGTTTAAGGCCGTATGGGGCCCAAAACATGGACGGATCGTGAAGTGTGACTGAATGGGGCGGCTGGAAAAAAATGATTCCCAGATATTTTCAGATATTTTAAAAACAGCAAAAAGCAGGTTTCTTCATCCCCTTTCACCCGTACCTGGCCCACCATTGGCACAATATACCGACGTTTGTTAAATTTCTTTATGAAAGCCGCCCCTTTGCCACTCCCCACTTTTCCAATTTTTTTGATTTCTAATCGGAGGCTTAAATAAACGCTCAAATTCTAAGTTTCATTGAAATATTTCGAAATATTTATTGGGGCAGTTTTCAGATTTTTGTATCAGACCCTATCACTGGATGTACCCTTAATAATGAAGCTTTTTTTTTTTTTTTTTTTTATTTAAACTTTGCTTCTCTTTACTGGATCTTCCTTTGGGTGGGAACTAACAGTAATTATTCAAATCTTATTTTTTTAAATATAACTTAACTATTTATACAGAGATATAATAGTTTTTTGATTCCAACGGGCCTCTATTTGAGAAACTGGGCTGCTGAGGACTTATTACTGTTAATAATGAAGCTATCACAGAAATTTTCCGGAGAGCATGTTTATGGCTACGAAAGATGCATAAGTGCCAAATTTCGTTCAAGTCCATTTTAATTTCGGGCCACGACCACTTTTACAATTTTTGGAAATTGAATAACTTGGCTTAAATATGTTCAATTACCAAATTTCATCAAAATATCTTGAAAAACTCGATCTTAGAGCAGTTTTGGTGATTTTCATAACAGACCCTAGTACTGGAGGTATCCTCAAAAATTGTCCGATCGAGTCCATTCTCGAACTTGATCTTACTCATGTCCTGCTAACACGCATACCGTCGTCAAGATAGCTGAGCTCTTTGAATACGTGAAAAAACTGTATACAGACAGACGGACCATGGCTAAATCGAAATCTCCTGGTAACTCTGATGATAATTCATCTCAACTTAAAAAATTTTCTGCTCCGCAATTATCGTAGACCAATAATGATGAGAGTGTTTTTTGGAAGTATTATTTGGAATATCTCAGAGTACATTTTGATGGTAGCTCATACCACAAAACTTCAACTCATACTCGTACATAAATATGGGCCAAAGAGATGGACAAAAAGAAATTTTTCGGGAAAAATGAAAAAAAAAACTTTATAAAAAAACTTTTTTATATCATTCACAACAAACATGACCAAAAAAGCCCAAAAATAAAACAGCAACAAAACAGAAAAATATTGGCCAAACTTAAAAAAGCAAAATTTTTTGAAAAATTGTATGAAGCTGTGAAATTTATTTAAAATAAACAAAAAATAATTTTCTGCCTCTAGCAAAAAGTTTTGGACCCACCCCCTCCCCCCCCTTTTCCAAATCTGGATCCGCCACTGAGCAGCTTTCATTGAAGGTAGTCAAGTTGAGTTATTTAACAGAATTCTCAAAAGCATTTGATAAAGTTTCTCATTCCGTCCTTCTTCAAAAATTAAAGGTTTGGATTCCATTCAAACCTATTGAAGTGGTTCGAATCTTATCTAAGAATCGCATGTGCATTGTTCGTGTTGAAGACGCATTTTCTAAAACCGTTCGTGGCAACATCTGGAGTTCCACAGGGAAGCATTCTAAGGCCATTGTTATTTATTTATTCATAAATGATATAACTTACACAATCAAATTCTGGAAATTCTTACTCTATGCTGATACCTGAAAATCGTTGGTAAAATTACATCTTGCATGATGCTTCTAGATTACAATATGATCTTAATTCAGTCAATGAATGGTGCACTCGAATAATTTATTCCTAAACCCGAACAAATCTTCCGTTGTTTCCCTTCTCAAAATCAGATTTACGATGTGAATTCAATATTCGTTCGGATTGAACGTATCCAAAATACTTTCATTCGATTTGCCCTTAGATTGTTCAGATTCAAAGAGGCAATTCCATCATATGAAATCCGCCTGTAAGTTAATTGATATAAAGCCCAGGGCGTAGCCAGGATCTGAATTAGGGGGAAAAAAAATTTATTAAATGAAAAATCAACACTTGTTGTTTTAAATAGTACTTTAAGAAAATTTTGTTTTTATTTATGTATGTACATTAGGCTTATGACTATTTTTTAGAATCATTTTTACATGGTACCACACGATAGATAACGTTTATATATAACATTTGAAATAGTTTTGGAGGCTTTGATGACAAAAACCTTCCCCACCGCAAGCAATGAAGTTTTTGATGAATTTTCGGAGTTTTGTCAAATAGTTCTTAAATTAGTGATCTTATGCTTGTCAAATGTTCGGCGACCCCATTATTTTTAACGAATACAAATTTCTCCCATAGATGTTAAAAGTCTATTTTGCGTTTTTTACAAGTTACAGTCCAAAAGTTGATTTTCCCAAAATCTTGTTCTTATAAAATGTGGTTAACCTTTGGTTTTAGAGAGTTAATCACTATGAGCAACCCTCATATTTTCTAGTCAGCTATATTTTTTTCATACAACACAAAGCGCTATCTTGCCGTTTTAGATCACTTCCCATACAAAAGTGCAAAAAAAAAAAATTGAAATAGTACATCGAAGTATTTTGGGTTAGGTATAAAGATGGCTTTGATTTAAAAATTTTTCGTTGTCCTTATAAACTCGTCATTCATTGCTTTTTGCGTTAAATTATTTTCTTACAATTGTAAAATGTCCTTTTACAGCTTGGCGCTGGCATTCAGACCACTATGAAAACCTCAACGAATTTCCATTTATCAATTCAAACACTTGCCTTCGATAAGCAATGCTCGTTGGAATTCTAGAGCCATATAATGCCATATTAGCTTTTATTCTTATTCCAAAATACCAAACTGAACTTCTTCCAATTTGCAAGTTTAATATGTGGCGCATGGTACGATATTTGGTTTTCTAATCACTGCTTTCATAAAGATGTTTTTTCTACTTTGGAGCGATCCCTTATTGCATTTGAAAAGGCACACGCCTGCCTCTTAAAACATTGGATACTTGAAGAATCAGCAATTTTAAACCAGCAACGTAGCAACATATGCGCAGAACGCGCCATAAAAGTTTATCAGGATAAATTTCCATTGTATAAAACACCTCGTACTGTAAATTTGAAATTCATTACTTACAATAAATAGATTCCAAAAAATTGTATAAAAAAAAACAAATTTGTATTGAGAGTGGTTTGTATCGCAGAGATAGAGCTTAATGTCGTATGACAAAAAGATGCATATTTAAAAAAATAATATAGGTCTCACGAACATTTCACCTACCTAAAATGCCTGCTTCGAAAGTTCAGTCGGAAAAACACTAAAATTTTACTCCTAGAACAACTTCATGCTTGCGGAGGGGAAGGTTTTTGTCATCAAACCCTCCAAAACTATTTCAAATGTTATTTTTACAACGTTATCTATCGTGTGGTACCATGTAAAAATGATTCTAAAAAATAGTCATAAGCCTAATGTACATATACTACCAAGGGACTGCCAGGACTATGCCGATTTCGGTTGCTTAAAAACTGTGCAGTTGTAAGAAAACGCCGACGGAAGACGATTTCAAAAAGGAATTCGAAAAAAACGTTAAAATCGCATCGACAATCGATCAATGTAAAGGCCGACTTAGCAATTTCAAAGGCCAAAACACAATTAGGCTGCCTGCAGAAACAACCGCTCGTCTGCTGGCAGCCTTGGTGTTCAACAATTGCGATGAGAGTGTAGAAAATTTGAGTAGCTCTATAAATTGTATGTGGTCTGTTATAACTCATTTAACAATTATTTTAAAACAAAGTATGCGCAGAGTTTTTATCAAAATACTAATTTTTATGTCGGCAAAAATTATTTTTTCAAATTATTGTTAAAATTTTTTTCTAGGCGTGCTCGTTTAATTCTAGGGGGGCAAGCGCCCCCCCCGGTCCACCCCTGCCTACCCATGATAAAGCCACTTGAAAATAGAAGAGCTATTCTTTCAGTGATGTTTGTTTCAGATATCATCAGCGGAAGAGTAGATTGTATTGGTCTCCTAACGCTTATTAATTTTAACGTGCCTTGCAGGCAGCTGCGTTTTAATGAGTATTTTTTTTTTGGAAACCTGTAGATCAAATTATGCTTTAAACTCGCATATTTATAAAACGCTAAGAACTTTATACTTTCTCTTTAGAAATAATTCAGAGCTTGATTTTTATCATCCTTAAATGTAATTGAAAGAATCCTCTCAAGTGGTTACTTTTAAGATATCGAACTTTGGAAAAATGTAGTTTATCCTTTCAATTGCCACCGTTAGTCTGTAAGAACAAGTGTTCATTGACTTATTAAATAAATAAATATGTAGTAGCTTTGGGAACTGAATCATACACAACAAGAAACTGAAAGTCGGGAAGTTTTCGAAGAAATAAAATCAAATTAATAATAAAATAATGTGTTCGGAAGAGGAAACATATGAGGCGAACGTTTCGGATTGCCGCATACAACCAAGCAGATTTTGAATTTGAAGAAATGAAATTGGATTGCATTTCGTTATTGTTGGCCATCGGGCATTTTCTTTGTTATCACACTAGCATAGGAATATGAATTTTAGCATCGATGAGCCCATCGATGCATTGATGGAAAACGTCGCTATATTTTTCGATACATTGGATCGAAGATACGCAGCGATGTATTTTTGCGTCCATCCCTACACTAACAATCAGCCCTATTTTAAATGAGTATTCCCCTGGAGCTTTTCCCAAGAAATTTTTCTCCGCGGAAAAAAGAAGCATTCTAAACGTCAACAAAAGAAAACATTTGACGACATTTGCTTAAAATCTTACATATACTTGGTTCCTAATCACTTTTCATGTGTGCTTAGGTTCTCCAGTGTGATAAGAAAGGGAAATATTTTGAATCAGGCTTAATGTCATATTTCTGTCGCGCAGAAACTGAAAGCAGTTATGAAAAATTGTTTCAGTTTCAGACGCCGAACGACATTTTCAGTCGACATTTCTGTTGGCGCCAAAGTTGAAAAATTCAGTCACCGTTTTTATACCCGACACACTCTGTGTCGAGGGTATATTGCGTTTGTGTGGTTGTGTGTAACACCCACAACCAATCGAGATAGACCATACAAAATATATATAGAAATGATCAGCGTCACCAGGAGATTCGATTTAGACATGCCCGTCTGTCTGTATACAGTTTACTTATCGAAGGAGCTATCTTGACAAAATTTAATATGCGTGCTCACGGGGACATGAGTAAAACTAAGTTCGAGAATGGACCCGATCGGACTATTTTTAGGGGTACCTCCAGTACCAGGGTCTGTTACGAAAATCACAAAAACTTCTCTAAAACCAGAGGCTTTCAAGATATTTTGATGAAATTTGGTATTTGAATATTTTTAAAGGAAAGTATTGGAAAAAATTGAAAAAAGTGGGCGTGGTAGAAGGGCGGTTTTCGAAAATTCTCCTACACTCGAAATTCAAATGGGACTTGAACGAAAATTGGCACTTGTGCTTCCTTTGCAGCCCTAAACATCCTCTCCAAAAATTTCTTTGATTGGTCCATTATTAAGGGTACCTCCAGTCTAGGGTCTGTCACAAAATCTCAAAACTGCCTCAAAATCGTCTTTTTCTGAAATAATTTCAATGAAACTTAGGATTTGAGCGTATATCTAAGCCTCCGATTAGAATTCAAAAAAGTTGGAAAGTGGGCGTGGAAAAGGGGCAGTTTATAAATGAAATTTAACAAAAGTCGGTATAATGGCCCCCTTATGACTTAAACACCTCTTGATATTAAAAAATATTTGAACATGTGTGTCTTGTCGGGTATTTATTGTCCCTACTAAAACACCCTTACTTTTTTTGTTTTCAGTCCGCTTTTGTATGGGATTCATTTTCAATTTCGGTTTCGGTTCCAAGCGACTACACGGCTTGTCAATGTAAAAATTACTTTTTTAAAGGGTTTTATCTAGTTTTGGTCCTGTTTGCTTTTTGGGTTCAAATCTTTTAACTAAAATTCGACTCCTTCCTGTTGGCGGATTGATCTAATCTTGATACACACCTTAATTTGGACTAAAGAATCCAATCCCGCACCAGAATTTCAATCCCGCAATCACGCGGGATTGATCATCTAAATTCCGCGGATCTGTATACAGTTTTTGACGAAAGGAGTTGAGCTATCTTGACTAATTGGTATGCGTGTTGGCAGGATATCATTAATATCACTAAGCAAAATAAAATACATACTCAACACTTACATAAGTATACGGACGGCAAACAAATTTTCACATATTTCGTTTCAAGGGTAAAAAAATAAGTTCTGAAATATAAAATTAAGCAATTTTATTTATCAATGTAAAAAACAAACAAAAACAATACTTCCTTAACCAAATTGCAAATAAACAAAAAATTCTGAAATAAACATGAAAACTTTGTCACCTAAGTAATAACGACGACATATAAATCTTCTTATTCTTATTGGCACATATACATATCTTTAAAAAAAGACTGAAAATTAAATATTATGGTCCCTCCTCGGCTTCAACAATGCTTTAAGGAAATGGCATGGAGAGGGCTAATTTTCGAGTTAAGACGGGTGATATTTTTTCCATTCCTCTAGCAAGCAAACCTAAGCTTCGATTGATAAAGTTGAGTTTTCGGACTTTTTGTTTTCAACTGGTCCCCAAATGCTCAATACATTATAATCCGTAGAAAAAAATTGTGGAGGATGTCAAGTTTGGAACTTGACATTATATAGCACCCATTCACGTGACCTAAGGCCGAAGAATCTTAGGGTCATTGTCCGCAAAAATTGATTTCCCCAACCAAGTCCATTTTTTTTGCACGTATCAAAGCTGTCTTTTCAAATTGTCAACGTCCAATACCGATCCATGCCGACAAAACTTAAACGCCCAACGGGACCGCTTGCTGCATGACACCGCCACAGGCCATATCGAGGGCGCCCTCCGTGTTTAACGTTTTTTTGGGATAAGGTATGTATTTGTTTTCGCCCACACTTTAGCGAGACCATCACTCCGATAAACGGTAAATTTCACATTCATCCGTGAAAATACTCGCTCCCCAGAATGTGGATCAGTCTATGGATCTTTGATACTTTTCGCCATAACCAAACGTTGCGCCTTTGTTGATTTCACTTAACAACGGCTTTTTCCGGGTACTCTGCAATAAATTCTTGTTTTTTCAAGAAGTCTCCGAACAGTTTTCCGATTCACCGATACTTGGTATTCATTCCGGATCCTTCTAAAAGAAACGGCATGGTTTTGTGATCCTTGTTCAAAGTATTCAAGGATAAGCACCTTTCAATCTTGGGTCAGTTGCCTGGCTCCCTAACGAGATTTGTATTTTCGTAACTTCCCGTTTCTTTGAACCTTTCTTACTATAGTCTGAACGTAGACTGGAGAAATCAAGAGTTTACCAATTTCAGCAAGCGAGTTTCCTTATTTTTTACTTTTATGGCGAGTTTTCCCACGTCAACCGATATCTCCTTAGTTTTTGCATTCGTCAATAATGAAACACTCCATCGATTTTAGTTTCAACAATCGTACACTAACGTGATAACATGAAAGATCAAAAAATTCGCGAAAATAACGGTAAAGCATTTGTCCGTCAACTTTTTGGGTCAAAATTTTTAACTAAAACTCCCACAGTGGGGCGATTGATCTGAATTTAATACACACCTTAAATGATAAAGAATCCACCCCGCACGATAAAATGTCAATCCCGCAATCACGCGGGATTAAATCATTTTATAAATTAATCTGTATACAGTTTCGTTGAAATATTAATTTTTCTTAAAACTTTGTCGTACTATAATTAAATCACTGTGTGTATGCTATTTGCTTAGTGTTAATATCAAGTTCGGGAAAGGACTGGACCGCCACATTTTTAGGGGTACCTCCAAAACTATAATCTGAAATTCACAAAAACTGCTCTTAAATATAAATTGTGCAACACATTTTGATGAAATTTGACGGTTAAACATATTTAAAGACAATTAAAGTGATTAAGAAAATTGAAAAAAATGGGGAAACAGAAGGGCGGATTTTGAAAATTGCCTCCTACCCCTGAAATTCAAATCGGACTTGCACGAAAGTTGGCATGTATGCCTCATTTGTAGCCATAAACACCCTCTCCAAAAATTGTCTTGATCGGTCTTTTATTAAGGGTACCTCCCAGTGTTAGGGTCTGTAACAAAAATCCCATGGCAGGGGCATAACGGTGGTTTTCATAAAGAAATTGAACCAAAGTCATACAGCCTTTAGGCCCTTAAAAATCTCTTGATTTCTTTCTTAATGGTCCTGTTGTTTCAAAATTTATTTAAACACGAGTTTCTGCACAGAGAAAACGATACCACATAAAATAGAAGAAAAACAATAAGATTTCTCTACGGTTTTTATCCAAGAAGATTGTCTTATTGAAACCATAGAGAAAAACTTATCGGTTATTTTAATGAAAAATTGAATGAAAAGTTAAGAAGATAACTTATAATTTTGATAGGAATTGTTGTAAAAAACAAGGTCGGCGGTTCGATCCCTGCTCCAGTGAGCGTCGTTTTTTGTTTTTTTGTTTTTTGGAAAAGTAGATTATTTCAAATTTCACGAAAACCACGAAAAAGTGAACCGCATAGGTCAAAAAATGAAATTGCAACGAGAGAAGAGAAATTGTACAGTATACATCCTATGGAACTCCGACTTCGCGTTTTAAGTTAAATTCTTCAAGTTAACGGTAGTGTTTTCTATGTTTTCTTTTAATTTCGCGCAGCGAGCGCATTTGAGCAAAAATTTTGCAGTTCATATCGCTCTTTTCGGTGAGTGCGTGCGCTGGTGGCTCTAATATATTGCGAAAACACTTTATTCAAACTCATTGCTATATTGCTAATAAATATATTATATATATAGGTAGGTAGGTAGGTAGGAGTGGCAGCCATATGCTCACTTAGGCACAAAAGAGGCCCGTTGTGGTACCACGAAAGACACTATTACCCCTTAAAAAGTATTGGGAAGCCAACAAGACTTCCTTATGAATGTCACTATATCCGACAATTTCAGTTCCGAGAGTTCGGTTAAGCTGGAAAAGAATAGCGACCCCAGAAGGGAGAGCCTACTCCTTGCGAGAGCTGGGCATTGACCCATCAGGTGGAGGACCGTTTCCTCCTCCTCTTCAGAGCCACATGAGCGGCAAAAATCGTTGTGTGGAGCCCCCCAGTCTCGCCGCGTGCCTGCCAAAGAGGCAGTGGCCAGTAAGAATGGAGACCACTAGGTTAATGGACCTGCTGTTTAGTCTCAAGAGCTGCTGTGAGCGTTTCTTATTCAGAGACGTCCATGTCTGGCGAGCTATAAAGCAGGAGCTGTCTCTTACCCATTGGGCATTCGCACGGGCAAAATATTCCTGTTTAATTCTGAGTTTTATAGTGGCAAGCGGAGTGCCTATAGAGGTAACGGTGATGTCAGTAAGCATAGTGCCCTTCTTAGCTAGTTCATCTGCCTCACAGTTCCCCTTTATGTCCCTATGTCCCGGGACCCAGTAGATTAGGACCTTTGAATGACTCGCCATCTCGTTGAGAGATGCCCGGCATTCAGCGACAAGTTTGGATGTCGTGTAGACACCGCTAAGGGAGTTAATGGCCGCTTGGCTATCGCTGAAAATGTAGATATCCTTTCCGAATATCTCATTACACATTAACCATCTGGCAGCATGGTTGATGGCCATGACCTCTGCTTGAAAAACACTGCAGTGGTCAGGGAGGCGAATAGCTGTCTTAAGATTAAGACTGTCAGAGTATTACACCGCTTCCAACTCTTGAGTTACATCTAGAGCCGTCGGTGTATATACATATCGCATTTTGACCGACGCTTAGACTGCCGTCCCACTCCTCCCTGCTCGGAATGCGGGTTTCAAAACCCCGATCAAAGCAGAGAAAAGGGAACAATAGTCGACGTCGGTCAGAATGTCGAAGTCTTTGATAAGGATGCTGGAGTGACCAAAGTCCAAACGTGTCCAGCGAGAAATGGCATTTTAGTCTTGCAGCCCCCAATTTGGCTTGTTGCCTTATCAGGAGCTTTGTAGGTAGCCAACAGAGAAAGGCAAAAAGAGCCTTCGTTGGCGTGGTTCGAAGCGCTCTAGTAATGAATAGAGCGGACTGTCTTCTGGTTTGGTCCAGCGTTTTCTGATTTGTGAATCTGTCAATTGCTGCCACCAAAAGGTAGATCCAAAACAAAAGAATAGGTTCAACAATTGTTTCATAGAGCCAAATAGAGCACGGGGACTAAGTCCCCATCTAGCTCCGATGGCCCTCTTACAACAGTATAGTGCCTTAAGCGCTTTACTGGCTCTTTCATGAATGTTGGCTTTCCAACTAAGCTTAGAGTCAAGTATGAGACCTAAGTATTTGGTCTGGCTACTTAACTGTAGGGTAACTCCCTCCAGTCTGGGTGGAGTAAAGTTGGGAATTTTGTATTTTCTTGTGAAGAGCACCACTCCGTCTTACTGGGATTAATGCTCAAGCCACATTCTTTGCTCCATCTAGAGAGCATCCTAAAAAGGGAGTGATTTTGTCTGAAAGGACGTTGGGGAATTTGCCTGAAGCCGTGATTACAAGGTCATCCGCATATGCGATGACTTTACAGCCTGCCTCCTCCAACTTTATAAGTAGTGAGTTTACAACGAGATTCCAGAGTGTCGGAGAGAGAACCCCCCCTTGGGGTGTTCCCCTGATGACTCTCCTACTCACTTGCGATTCACCAATTGAGGATGAAATACTCCTGTTTGAAAGTAGGCTTTCAATGACTCCCATGATACAGGGATTCATTTCAAGGTCACGTAGGGCGCGTATTATTGCATTCGGACAGACATTATTGAAGGCCCCTTCTATATCCAGAAATACACACAGGGTGTATTCCTTGTATAGAAGGGACCATTCAATTTGTTGTATCAGGGAGTGAAGAGCAGTCTCCACAGATTTACCCTTTGTATAGGCGTGTTGGGCTGACGACACTTTGTCAGAATTAAGTTTACCTTGATTTGGTAATCCACGATTCTCTCAAAGGTCTTCAGCGGGAAGCATTCAGACTAATTGCCCTAAAATCATTCGGCCTGGCATGAGAAGTTTTCCCCCTTGGGAATGAAGACCACCTGTGACCTGCACCAGCGTTTGGGTATATATGCCATCTTCATACATGCTTCAAAGATGGCTTTAAGCCAAGGTACTGCCCTTGCTAGGGTATGTTGCAAATCTGCTGGGATTATGCCATCCGGCCCAGAGATTTGTAAGATTCAAAGGAATTTATGGCCCACTGTACTTGCCTGTGGGTGATCACGTATTCAGAAGCAGTTTGGCACGCAGGATGTGCCCGTGCGTGGTTCTCACCCGGTTCCAGATAGCTTCCCGGAAAATGTGTGTCAAGGAGAGTCTCCAGTGTGTCTGTGGTAGACATAGTCCAAGTACCGTTTGATTTTTAAATACTGCTCATACATCTAGGCATTGAGCTCAAAACTTTGCGAAGTCTATTGGTCTCCGTGGCGCTCTCTATTTTGTCACAGAAAGCCCTCCAGGAGACCCGCTTCGCTTTTCTTACGGCATATTTGAACTCTCGGAGACTGTCCTTATAAAGTGACCATGATGAGGTCGATTTGGCTTCGTTGAAGCGTTTTCTACAAACGCTACGAAGATTACCAATTTCCGCATTCCACCAAGGGGGTTTTGGTTTCCCCATAGGCTTACTAGCAGAGCATGCATAAGTGGTTGCGGTTTTATACGCGGAGGTGAAAGTTTCCACAGCCATATCTAACTCATTAGCGTCTGTGATATCGGGAGGAGTACTATAAAGTTTCCCTTCCACAGTAGAGCTGAATTTCGCCCAGTTGGTACGCCTTCTATTGACAAAGGATACCCTGTTTGGAATACTTGGCGAGTTAATATTAAAAGTAATGTATCTATGGTCCGAGAGAGAACAATCAGATGATACTCTCCACTCAGATATAAGGTGAGAGCCTTGGTCACTGACAAGAGTGATATCAAGAACTTCCCTGCGGTTACTGGTTATAAAAGTTGGTTCAGTCCCCCTGTTAGCTACATAGAGGTTCTTACTTAATATAAAATCAAAAAGTGACTCACCACGCACATTGACGTCCGAACTGCCCCAAATGTGATGGTGGGCGTTGGCATCCGCGCCGATGATCACTGTCGTACGGTGTCTGTTGGCCTCCGACATCAAGGTCTTTAATAGGTCGCATGGAGGGGTTGACCCCTGGTCGTGCGCCATGTAGCAAGAGCTTATCCATAGTGACGATCCCCCTAAATGGGTAGCGATCGTCACCATATCCCCATCACAGAACCTGGATAGGACCAATGGATTAAGACTGTTTTTGATAAGAATGCAAGAGCGTTGCTTACCTTCACTGTGGGATATCACAGTATACCCCTTGGTGTTAAGCCCACACACCTTGTTGTGGACTACCCAGGGTTCCTGGATGAGGTAGATGTCCTCCGCTTTTGCCATTAGGCGGAGGATTAGGGCTGCAGAGGCAGCTTTTGAGTGGTGAAGATTAATTTGCAGAACCTTCACCATTTTCACTTCCGTGCGGTCATGGTCCTCCTCGTCTGACAAAGGGCCATCTCCTTCTTCTTGTTCTGTCTCCAGAGCAAGATCGAAGAGGCCTCCTGCCAGATCAATCGTGGAGGCCACGCTGCAGGTGTCATCAGTGGACATGTGATCTGCATCCCTGTTGCCCTCAATCTGAGCAGCATCCTTATCAATTCCCTGTTCAACAGCAGTGGAAACTGATGGGCCGCTTGAGTTGGCTCCTGGTTTGTCACCCTTGTAGATACGAAGGGTGATAGAGCCAAATCCAAAGTTAATTACCCCCTTCGCAGCTTCGATGGGAGCAATTGACTCTTCATTTAATATAATGAGCGCCTGCCTGGTGCTGCCACTTGGCTCGCTTAATTTGACGACCTTCCAATCATGAGTTGGAAGGTTGTAGTTGCTGATCTTTAGCAGTTCAGTAACTTCCTCCGGAGAGGATGGTTCCAATGGATCCACGCCTTGGATCTCGGTCGGTTGGGAATCTGGTCTTTAGTGACCGCCGAAAGCTTCGCGCCCGGCCAGATTTCCCCAAGTTTGGACACCGCAATTTTGAAGAGATCCGCCGATCGTTGATCTCCGCATGCGATTAGCTTTACATGCCCCTGATGCCAGCCAGCGTCTCTACATACCGGAGACGGCCGGGGTTGGCAAGAACTACATCTTTGTAGACGCGTAACAGAGCCAGCTCCACCTTTTTCCAGTTGGCCGGAGAAATTGTGCCGTCACTGTTACTGCCGTCTATAACTGCCCACACAAGACTTTCCTTAGCAATCTCGCTAAAAGGACGATTGATCTTAGGCCTATTTGGTATCAATCTAGGCCTTTTGATCCCTTGTGGTATTTGAGGTGGAAGCGTCTCGCCTGAACGTTGACGTTTCTGGCTGGTCCCTGGAGCTGCGCAGGTCGTGTGGCAACACTCGACCGAGCCCATTCCAGCGATTTCTTATCCTCCTCCGTAAGTTGCTCCGGGGGAGTCTTTTCGAGCCTAGCTATTATTCTACTCGCAGACCTCCTGATGCGGTAAGCCTGCGTTGATAGGTTGGCCACTTCGCCGCCTGAAGCTGAGGCGTTCGTATGGACCTTAGCAGAAAATTTGTAACGCAAAGATACAAATCGCAAAATGATGTTGTTTTTTAAATTTGTATTTAGGGCCTGTTAAAAAGTCTCTTCCATCTTGCTCTGGCACATATCGAACTCCGCCATTAAGTCGGCCTTGCTAAAGATTCCAGAAAGTCCTTAGGGGACTTCGGTTTTTTTGGCATTGACTTCGTCTTTAATCGGCGCAGGTGTCGTTGCATTTTAGCGAAATCTACCAATTTTCCTCCTCCAGAGTGTTCAAGCTGGCATTCTCATTGAAGGCCAAACCGTACTCTATTGCGCTCAGTGTTGGTTTGACACCGCGTCCTTGATCTGGCGAAGCATTTTGAATTTTTGGACCCTTTCTTCTTGATCGCCGTGACTGCTATGGAGCTGGTTAGTCGCATATGGAAACATTTTCATTCTCCTCATCATACGAAAGTGATGCCTTGCATCCACTCTCATAGCAAATGTAACGCTTGATTTTAATACGTTTATTTTGGTTCATGTACTGCGTTTTTGTATTTGTAGAAAGCTGTTTTTCCTCTGGAATGTAAATCAATACACTGCCAGCACGTGCACCATTCCACAAATTCAAAACTTTGGCACTCAGACATTTTAATTATTCACTGTCTTAATTGATTGTTAATGCAAATCACTCATTTATATAGCAACTGTTTCAAAACCAAATGAGAAATACAAATAATATTTATAGAAAATATCAAAAACTGCAAAAAAGGGCTTACTTTGTTAAAATGAATCCGAGAAAATAAAATAATAATTTTGGCGTTAAGTCCCAAAAAATTTGGCGCTATGTCCGTGAGCAGGGCACATAAGGCCAAATCCGAATTTTGGCCTTATGTCCGCTTTGCTCACGGACATAACGCCCATAGTCGTTAAGTCCATGGGGTTAAGTCATGGCACCAGTCTACAGAAGTGAAAAACATTGTGCTTGATCTAATTTCGCTTGAGAAGAAAACAATGTTTTTTCTAAAAGTTGTTGATAATTTGTAAAGTCTTGATGCCATACCAAAAGTCGGATTTATTCAAAGGATGAAAAAAAACCCTGGCATTGCTGTATTTCCGAATAAAACGTTTTAATATATTGAGGGTGGTTTTAAATAAGGCATACAATAGTCCACCTTCTTGCAACTGGTTCTTAAAAAATTTTTTTTTGGAGGCCCTAAATGGACCTTAATATACCAAGCAGTTAAAAACAATGGTAAAGAAGGCCTTTCACTGCAATGGGCAGCAAGTTAACAAAATTATTATCGATAATGCCTTGAACCTGCACTTGAATATACAACCTTTGAGTTTTAAAAATAATTATTTTACATAAGAAGAGCTGGGAAGAGTATTTATTTAAATTTTTGATCTCAAACAATACTTACAATGAAATCAATAAAATTTATCTTTTTCTTTAATTGTTCGCACGTTTTTGAGAGCAATCAGAATTGGGCCTTATTAAGACATGGGGTTCGTAATACTGCAAAAAAAGGACAATTTCTAAAATGTCCTAACTGAATACTTTAAACACTTTTTGTACTTTTTTTTTACATTTTCGAAAAGAAGGTTAAATAAAAGTGATTAAGATCCAAACTCTCTCTAAGTTTAACCAATTTCCGACTTTCCAACGTCTTTAACACGCCTTTGTGACACCCCTATATTTTAAAAATTCACATTTTCCCCTTTTGCCTTATACCCAAAAATGGGGAAATTTCCATTATCTAGCAGCACTTTAATTGATGAACCGTTTTTTCCGATACGAATTGACAAAGAAAAAAAAAATATAGTGCATGAAAAGACAAATAAGAACAAAACCTGGAAACCATTCTTTTAAGATTCAATAAACTAAAAAATCGCAAAGTGCAATTATATTAAATATGATTGAATTATCATTGTATTTCGATTGTCATGTATTTTTTCTCCTTTTTTAATTTTTTTCATGGGAAAAACATATATGCGTGGGGGGGCCAAGCCCCCTTTTGCCCCTATGGTTGCACTGGTTTGCAAACGCTAATGCTTCGACTTGTGTACGAGGCTATCAACGCCGTGCGTCAACACAGTGCTTGAAATGCGTGCAACTCAAGTTTACACACTATTTTTTCCCGAATTCGTAAACGTCATCAACTAAGTGTGCGAGGTATTTTCAACAATTGATGAAGTTCATCAACTAGGTGTACGAGGTCTTTCAACAATTGATGAAGTTCATCAACTAGGTGTACGAGGTCTTTCAACAATTGATGAAGTTCATCAACTAGGTGTACGAGGTCTTTCAACAATTGATGAAGTTCATCAACTAGGTGTACGAGGTCTTTCAACAATTGATGAAGTTCATCAACTAGTGTACGAGGATCGCAACGCGTTCAACGCATCGCAGTTCAATCTTGTATAAGAACGCGTTGATCAATCTGAAACGCCACCAGATGCGCACAAGTGTACGAGGTATATATTAAGCTATTTAATTTAGGAACTCGTTGAAGCGTTGCATGCGTGCGTTGATGTCATAGTGTACGAGAGGCATTAAGCAATTGCTTCATAACGCCGTGAGAATAAGCTAAATATTAACACAATTAGTTAAACAAGATAAATCTATTATAAGTGATAAGAAATCGAAAATCGAATTTCATCATTAAAACAATAAGGCTGTTATAGTCAGGCGACCACAATAGAATACCCGACACAGACACACTGTTCAAGTTATATTTAATATCAAGAGTGTTTAAGGCCGTATGGGGCCCAAAACATGGACGGATCGTGAAGTGTGACTGAATGGGGCGGCTGGAAAAAAATGATTCCCAGATATTTTCAGATATTTTAAAAACAGCAAAAAGCAGGTTTCTTCATCCCCTTTCACCCGTACCTGGCCCACCATTGGCACAATATACCGACGTTTGTTAAATTTCTTTATGAAAGCCGCCCCTTTGCCACTCCCCACTTTTCCAATTTTTTTGATTTCTAATCGGAGGCTTAAATAAACGCTCAAATTCTAAGTTTCATTGAAATATTTCGAAATATTTATTGGGGCAGTTTTCAGATTTTTGTATCAGACCCTATCACTGGATGTACCCTTAATAATGAAGCTTTTTTTTTTTTTTTTTTTTATTTAAACTTTGCTTCTCTTTACTGGATCTTCCTTTGGGTGGGAACTAACAGTAATTATTCAAATCTTATTTTTTTAAATATAACTTAACTATTTATACAGAGATATAATAGTTTTGATTCCAACGGGCCTCTATTTGAGAAACTGGGCTGCTGAGGACTTATTACTGTTAATAATGAAGCTATCACAGAAATTTTCCGGAGAGCATGTTTATGGCTACGAAAGATGCATAAGTGCCAAATTTCGTTCAAGTCCATTTTAATTTCGGGCCACGACCACTTTTACAATTTTTGGAAATTGAATAACTTGGCTTAAATATGTTCAATTACCAAATTTCATCAAAATATCTTGAAAAACTCGATCTTAGAGCAGTTTTGGTGATTTTCATAACAGACCCTAGTACTGGAGGTATCCTCAAAAATTGTCCGATCGAGTCCATTCTCGAACTTGATCTTACTCATGTCCTGCTAACACGCATACCGTCGTCAAGATAGCTGAGCTCTTTGAATACGTGAAAAAACTGTATACAGACAGACGGACCATGGCTAAATCGAAATCTCCTGGTAACTCTGATGATAATTCATCTCAACTTAAAAAATTTTCTGCTCCGCAATTATCGTAGACCAATAATGATGAGAGTGTTTTTTGGAAGTATTATTTGGAATATCTCAGAGTACATTTTGATGGTAGCTCATACCACAAAACTTCAACTCATACTCGTACATAAATATGGGCCAAAGAGATGGACAAAAAGAAATTTTTCGGGAAAAATGAAAAAAAAAACTTTATAAAAAAACTTTTTTATATCATTCACAACAAACATGACCAAAAAAGCCCAAAAATAAAACAGCAACAAAACAGAAAAATATTGGCCAAACTTAAAAAAGCAAAATTTTTTGAAAAATTGTATGAAGCTGTGAAATTTATTTAAAATAAACAAAAAATAATTTTCTGCCTCTAGCAAAAAGTTTTGGACCCACCCCCTCCCCCCCCTTTTCCAAATCTGGATCCGCCACTGAGCAGCTTTCATTGAAGGTAGTCAAGTTGAGTTATTTAACAGAATTCTCAAAAGCATTTGATAAAGTTTCTCATTCCGTCCTTCTTCAAAAATTAAAGGTTTGGATTCCATTCAAACCTATTGAAGTGGTTCGAATCTTATCTAAGAATCGCATGTGCATTGTTCGTGTTGAAGACGCATTTTCTAAAACCGTTCGTGGCAACATCTGGAGTTCCACAGGGAAGCATTCTAAGGCCATTGTTATTTATTTATTCATAAATGATATAACTTACACAATCAAATTCTGGAAATTCTTACTCTATGCTGATACCTGAAAATCGTTGGTAAAATTACATCTTGCATGATGCTTCTAGATTACAATATGATCTTAATTCAGTCAATGAATGGTGCACTCGAATAATTTATTCCTAAACCCGAACAAATCTTCCGTTGTTTCCCTTCTCAAAATCAGATTTACGATGTGAATTCAATATTCGTTCGGATTGAACGTATCCAAAATACTTTCATTCGATTTGCCCTTAGATTGTTCAGATTCAAAGAGGCAATTCCATCATATGAAATCCGCTGTAAGTTAATTGATATAAAGCCCAAGGGCGTAGCCAGGATCTGAATTAGGGGGGGGAAAAAAAATTTATTAAATGAAAAATCAACACTTGTTGTTTTAAATAGTACTTTAAGAAAATTTTGTTTTTATTTATGTATGTACATTAGGCTTATGACTATTTTTTAGAATCATTTTTACATGGTACCACACGATAGATAACGTTTATATATAACATTTGAAATAGTTTTGGAGGCTTTGATGACAAAAACCTTCCCCACCGCAAGCAATGAAGTTTTTGATGAATTTTCGGAGTTTTGTCAAATAGTTCTTAAATTAGTGATCTTATGCTTGTCAAATGTTCGGCGACCCCATTATTTTTAACGAATACAAATTTCTCCCATAGATGTTAAAAGTCTATTTTGCGTTTTTTACAAGTTACAGTCCAAAAGTTGATTTTCCCAAAATCTTGTTCTTATAAAATGTGGTTAACCTTTGGTTTTAGAGAGTTAATCACTATGAGCAACCCTCATATTTTCTAGTCAGCTATATTTTTTTCATACAACACAAAGCGCTATCTTGCCGTTTTAGATCACTTTCCATACAAAAGTGCAAAAAAAAAAAATTGAAATAGTACATCGAAGTATTTTGGTTAGGTATAAAGATGGCTTTGATTTAAAAATTTTTCGTTGTCCTTATAAACTCGTCATTCATTGCTTTTTGCGTTAAATTATTTTCTTACAATTGTAAAATGTCCTTTTACAGCTTGGCGCTGGCATTCAGACCACTATGAAAACCTCAACGAATTTCCATTTATCAATTCAAACACTTGCCTTCGATAAGCAATGCTCGTTGGAATTCTAGAGCCATATAATGCCATATTAGCTTTTATTCTTATTCCAAAATACCAAACTGAACTTCTTCCAATTTGCAAGTTTAATATGTGGCGCATGGTACGATATTTGGTTTTCTAATCACTGCTTTCATAAAGATGTTTTTTCTACTTTGGAGCGATCCCTTATTGCATTTGAAAAGGCACACGCCTGCCTCTTAAAACATTGGATACTTGAAGAATCAGCAATTTTAAACCAGCAACGTAGCAACATATGCGCAGAACGCGCCATAAAAGTTTATCAGGATAAATTTCCATTGTATAAAACACCTCGTACTGTAAATTTGAAATTCATTACTTACAATAAATAGATTCCAAAAAATTGTATAAAAAAAAACAAATTTGTATTGAGAGTGGTTTGTATCGCAGAGATAGAGCTTAATGTCGTATGACAAAAAGATGCATATTTAAAAAAATAATATAGGTCTCACGAACATTTCACCTACCTAAAATGCCTGCTTCGAAAGTTCAGTCGGAAAAACACTAAAATTTTACTCCTAGAACAACTTCATGCTTGCGGAGGGGAAGGTTTTTGTCATCAAACCCTCCAAAACTATTTCAAATGTTATTTTTACAACGTTATCTATCGTGTGGTACCATGTAAAAATGATTCTAAAAAATAGTCATAAGCCTAATGTACATATACTACCAAGGGACTGCCAGGACTATGCCGATTTCGGTTGCTTAAAAACTGTGCAGTTGTAAGAAAACGCCGACGGAAGACGATTTCAAAAAGGAATTCGAAAAAAACGTTAAAATCGCATCGACAATCGATCAATGTAAAGGCCGACTTAGCAATTTCAAAGGCCAAAACACAATTAGGCTGCCTGCAGAAACAACCGCTCGTCTGCTGGCAGCCTTGGTGTTCAACAATTGCGATGAGAGTGTAGAAAATTTGAGTAGCTCTATAAATTGTATGTGGTCTGTTATAACTCATTTAACAATTATTTTAAAACAAAGTATGCGCAGAGTTTTTATCAAAATACTAATTTTTATGTCGGCAAAAATTATTTTTCCAAATTATTGTTAAAATTTTTTTCTAGGCGTGCTCGTTTAATTCTAGGGGGGCAAGCGCCCCCCCCTGTCCACCCCTGCCTACGCCCATGATAAAGCCACTTGAAAATAGAAGAGCTATTCTTTCAGGATGTTTGTTTCAGATATCATCAGCGGAAGAGTAGATTGTATTGGTCTCCTAACGCTTATTAATTTTAACGTGCCTTGCAGGCAGCTGCGTTTTAATGAGTATTTTTTTTTTGGAAACCTGTAGATCAAATTATGCTTTAAACTCGCATATTTATAAAACGCTAAGAACTTTATACTTTCTCTTTAGAAATAATTCAGAGCTTGATTTTTATCATCCTTAAATGTAATTGAAAGAATCCTCTCAAGTGGTTACTTTTAAGATATCGAACTTTGGAAAAATGTAGTTTATCCTTTCAATTGCCACCGTTAGTCTGTAAGAACAAGTGTTCATTGACTTATTAAATAAATAAATATGTAGTAGCTTTGGGAACTGAATCATACACAACAAGAAACTGAAAGTCGGGAAGTTTTCGAAGAAATAAAATCAAATTAATAATAAAATAATGTGTTCGGAAGAGGAAACATATGAGGCGAACGTTTCGGATTAAACGCATTTGGAAAGCCTTTCAGTTCCTTCACATAAATTTTCATACAAGAACGACCGTCTGAGGGCTGCTAAACGAAAAACGACAGTAACATTGCGTATTGCGCAGGGGCGTTATGCTTGCACGAAATCGTCGGATTAGTTTTTTTGTTGTCATGTGACTGTTTTTTTTTTTTAACACTTTGAAATTTAACATCGAAATGTGTAATTTCTTTTACTTATGAATGAATTATTATTTTCCAAAGTTGGTGCGCTATATAAATAAATGAATTGATTTGGTGATGTGTGCCAAATTTGAGATATAGATTCAAAAACTGAATATTCGCATTCGCATTCGCGAATATGAGTAGGCATTCGCATTCGTATTCGCGAATGCTAAAATTTGACATTCGTTACATCACTAGTCTGTACTCTTACACTTTCAGTATTCCGAAGGCGATTATAGGTTGCGCCAAAAACTCTTTGATCCGGGACAGCTCTATTAGGAAACCGTTGTTCGTAACATATTCGCGTCGGGCTTGCCTTTGGTTTCCATTACAGAATCTGTACACAAAAACCATATCTGCGTATTGTTTATCCGAAAACCCATTTTTCATTAATGCTGTTTTTTGTATTTTTAATAGTTGCAAAGTGTTGAGTAATGAGCTAAGCCTACTAAGCCCTAGAAGCGTTTTTTACCCGCACGCTAAGTTCAAGATTCTTGTGAATTAGAAAGTGGGATCAAGAGAAATCAATTTTTTTCTCATAGGGGGAAAAAAACTAGTTCGACGTATTGATACCGAAAGAAAGGTAATGAATTTGTCAATCTGGAAAAATTTTTTTCAACTAGTGTTACTTGGACCTTTTTCATACTAAAATAGCTGCCAAACTGGAAAAATTGAGTTCAAATTTGGAAATTTTGTGTTTCGTCACTTAAATTTTCATCAAACATTTAAGTTCTGACTCTAGATTTATTTTTGCCTCAAAGCACATGCAATTGGCTATTCAAAACCGTGAATTTTTTCTTTTGGAGTATTGAAATAACATATTACAGGAAAAAATGATACACCTCTCGGCAAAATAACAAACTCATGTTGAACTTCATTCATTTTAATTTTAACTGAACATTAAACCAATCCTAAGGACATTAGAGGTTTGTTTCCAAGACCACGATAACCAGAAGGCACAAGAGGAACTTTAAGTAATTTTGGCACATACGATTCGTCCATGAAACTTTAAGGACTACCAGAGTCAAAAAGAGAAGGCATGTTGATATAATGGGCACCAGTTTGATCATTTTGGCAAAAGGCACCACTTACCAGTTGAAGAGATTTAATTTTTTCAGCTGATCTTTGAGCTTCGGCAGCATCTCCCAGCATCCTAGTTTGACATTCCGCAGCAGCAGAAATTTTCGAAGCACGATTCGGACAGGATTTTTAGACGTGACTAGATTGGCCGCACTTAAAGCATGATCCTGGTAGTCGCTTCGGCAAGGTACAGGCACTTTGAAAGTGGCCGAAGCATTGGCAATTGAAGCAACGTACATCAGCTAGGGTTACCTCATCAGAACTTCCCGCGACACCCATATTTGTTTTTGCACGATTGGATGTTTGGCGTACAGTCGTATTTGCTTTTGTTCGTCGAGCCGAAACGTCAGTAGACATGCGGTTCTTTTTGCGCTCGTAGCGTCGAACGGATTCCTTCACTTCCTCAAGGTTTTTCGCGTTATACAGCAATACCGCATCACTAGAGGTGTCTCCAATACCATCAATAATTGTTTCAACCAGCTCACCTTCATCGATGTTTCCCTTAGCGGCAATCTCTTGCATTTCTAAGACGTAGCGATGCAGATTTTCATTCGGCTGTAGAGTGCGATCACGGAGTTGTTGATAGACCTCTTGTTGTGTGAATTTTCGGCTAAATTCTTTTATGCGAGCCTCACGCAGATTCTCATTATTTCGAATAGATATTGTCCTAGCGAAGATTTTTGCAGTTCCGCCAAGTAGTCTGCGCATTCCAACTAGTTTTGCATTATTGTCAAACCGAAGACTGGCAAAGTCATCTTTGAGATCGTTTATCCATTTGCGCACATCATATGTATCATCGGCCGTAAATTGTGGGACCATGGACTCGATGACATTAATGTTCATGGTAAACGATGGATTGGCAGTCGGCAAAATGGCTTTAGATTCCCGAAGTGCTACAATTTCTCTCTGCTGAAGTAATAATTCACGTTCTTTGCGTAATTGCATCAGTTTTCTTTCTGCATCAAAATTGTATACATCAGGCTCCAGGTCAATATTTGCATCAGTTGATTCACAGTTAGGATAAAGTTCAACATCTGTGTCCTCAGGTTCAGCAGGCAAGTTAGTATCCGTTGCATCAGGGATTTCGCAGGCATCAGGCGAATAACGGGAGTTAGATGTTGCAATTAAATCGTTCTGTTCGTCAGTATTTGAAATATACTCGTCATAGACCGCTTGGATTAAAGTGGTAGTAGGAATTAAATCTATTCCAGCTTCCTTCAACTTTGCGAGCATTTCGGAACGTTCCATTTCTCAGAATAGGATGACGCAACACTAACGGTCGTTTTTTTTAAATGGGCGAAGTCAGCTAGTTGTTGTTGTTCGTAGAAGCGTTGTGAAATAAACGGACGCTGTTGGTTGTTGTTGTGTTCGCAGAATGGCTCACGCAATACGATAGCGTTGGCGGTATTGTGTATGTATTTTGGGAAATATTCCTCCTTCTGAACTTTAGTAACCGGGTTGGATCCAATCAAGTTTGTTAAAATATTTAATATTTAATATATTTCACGTACTTGAATTCGTACGACTTTTCGAAGTTATGATGGCTCCTCATGCAATGTGTTTTTTAGAGTTGCCATGCCTATTAATTATAACAGGGTTGCCATAAATGTAAATAATAAAATCTACCAGTCATTTTAGAAAAGAATCTACCAAGCATTATAAAATAGCATCTGCCAACATTTCAGAATAGAATCTACCACAATTAGGATTAAGCTTACCAGACACAACATGACTAGGGCTATCATACTTAACATCATATAGGTAGAGTTAAATATACTACAATATAGATACATGTATGTCTATATCTCCGGAGCATAGTTCTCCCTGTTACAAGATTCGTACAAAACTAATATACCCCGCGTAAGCTCGTCGGTCATTTTCGACGTTAAGACGACTAAAGTCTTACTTAGGGCCAATATTACCAAGCATATTGTGCATTTTACGTGAAGCGGGCATCGAAAAAAGGGTCATGTTCTGAAAATCGTTTATATTTGGATCAGTTGCACCTCTATAGAGTGTGAGTTAATGGGCAAAATTTTTTTGATATATCACCGTTAGTTTTCGAGATATAGGCCTGTAAAAATTGATGAAATAAAAAATAAGCTTTTTTTGCATGCAATATTTCGAATAAAAAAAGTTTTTTTGAAAAAATAAATAGTAACGGTTTCTAGAGAAAATTTATTAAGCTATTCAAGAATGCAAAAAAAAATCAAAAATAAATTTTTTTTCAGTGTAACACTGGTGGTGAAATGGTTAAAGCACAATTACAACTTGGACCTTTTTGATTTTTTTTTTTTTCGAATTTTAGCTGCAGGTGCTAAGAATATATCATGTAAGTTTGAAAATGGGATCTCTATTAGTTTAGGAGGTACAAAGCATTGAACATGCGTACCCAGCAAATTTGATTTCGATTTTCAAAAACCAGCTGTTTGGAAAAATTCAAAGAAATAATTTTCCAAAAAAATGCAGTTTTGGAAATAACACAATACTATAGACAAGACTAAAAGCTTTGGAGTCGCAGGGCAGCAATTTGGAGTAAAAAACAATCGTTAGAATGGCTGTTTATAGAATCCGTTTTTAAAAATAACGATCTAATCAGCTGTCAAATGTACTCACAGCCCTGGAAGTAGGCGGTTCTGCCGTACATTTCGATGCTTAAAAAATTGCGATATTGAAAATGAAATTAATTTTAATAAAATTTTAATTATATTTTTTTTTAATTTTTTAAATATGCTTGGTAATATTGGCCCTTAAGAAGCACAATGGGACAAGAGCGTTTGAATGGTCTTCCATCCCTGAATATTCACACAGGAATCGCACTCAGCGAAGGAGAAATTCTGCGTGAATTCTTCTAAAAGCCTCGAAAATATAGAAATGTTTGAAAGTTCCTCGCTTCAGCATCATTGTTTTAAAAATTCAATAAAAATATAATGCGTGCCTTAAAACAACTAATGATTTTCCAATTGATTTAACAATAATTCGAAATTTTTCACTGAAAAAAAGTATACTGAATCTTTCTAAAATAATCTATATTTAGTTAATTCTAGATGAAAATTTTATATTGCAAAAAGAAAGGTTATGATATTCTCTTGCTAATGGCATGTTAAGTTCTTATCTTGAGTATCAGCGTTTTTAATTTATAGAAAAGATTCTTAAGGGGTCGGAATTCGACCACTTTCCCTTAAGTAATTTTGGATTCCAAAATTCCCAAGGGGAGGGGGGGGGGTGTGTCCGGACCCGATATATCCCCCGTGGATCCGCCACTGACATATATATTTATTATTGATCAGGATCAAAAACTGAATCGATTTAGACATGTCCGTCTGTCTGTCTGTCCGTCCGTCCGTGGTCGGAACTCCTCCGAAACGGCTGGACCAATCAAGTCGAAATTCGGCACAAAGGTAAATCGGGGTCCGAGTATGATCCTAAGTAAAAATCGGAGACATCCGCCCACTGCCACGCCCACAATTGAATTTATTGTGTCTTCAGCAAAATGCTTGTAACTTGCGAACCACTCAACACATTTCATTGATATTTGGTGTACGGTAAACAACGGAAAAGGACATATCCTGGAAAAAAATGGACGCCGTCCTTCTCAAGCCACACCCACAAATAAGGGCTTATCGTAACTTGTGGAGTAAAAGTCGTAGAAGCTTCAAATTCGCATTACCTTTAGCTTGACCAAAGCGAATAAAAGGTGTAGGAAAAAAATTTATCTGGCCCGCTCACTGCGACGTCCACAAATGGAGAGGCAAAACATAGTGCGGCAATAATCTCGGGACGCTGGGTATTTCAAAAGCGGGGCTTGGCCGACTTTAGCTTTCTTACTTGTTTTATTTTGAATTTTTGTTTAGACTCCATGGTTAATTGTAGTTCAAGGCTAAATGCCGACAAGTGCCAAATATGAATTTAGAAAGTGCTATACGCGGCTGGGATATTGGGAGACATTTGAGACGTTTGATTTTGTATCTGATTTTACTAGTTCCCATTATTTGATTCATTTACAAAACAACGTCTGTTGTGTGAGCGCGTGTGACTTAAGGTTTCTTATTACGCTGTGAAATGTACAACATATAGCGAGCGTGTTTTGTTCTTATTCCATGTAGTTATTATGTATGCATTTGGCCTGCATGGACATTGAGTGCATGTTGAGCTACTCTTAATTGGTGTGCATATTTAGTTTAGCAACGCTTTGTCGATCATCATACAAGAGAGATTAAAAGTTATTTAACAAGGGCGCACGTCACGGCAGCCGATTCAGCTATAGTGTTTCGAGCGTTGCCAATAGAAATATGAGATGTTTCAGAATCTTCAACATGTCGTTGGTTTTTTCATAATTGACTGCACTAGATATGTTATGTTCTCCTATATATAGGATTTTGCCTTGTAAATAATGAGTCTTTGAACTCTTAAACAAAATACTTTTGTCACTGTTATCATGAATTTTTCACGTCCCCAATAAAAATGTTACAAAATGATGAAATAAACTTCCGGTGACAATGTATGAGCATGCTTCTGACCAGGATATATAAAGAAATTTCTGAAAATTTTCAAAGTACTAAAATATCTGCATAGCATGCGATTCGAAAGACAGCATGAAACCATAAAAACTGAATGAGTATTTGGCTCTTTTGTATTAAATGAAAAGAAAAAATGGTGCACAAGGAAATAAAATTTTTCAAGAGGATCGCACGTTTTAATCAAAATCTTAAAAGTGTTTCATCGTAATTTGATTCATACATGCTGTGTGCTTTAGCGGACTTTTAAGAAACTGAAAACTGAAAGACACAGACACCCTAAACTAACCAGTGAAATATAAAGATTTTGATTGTTCTGAACGCAACCGCTCATATGAAATGGAAGGTCGTCTGATTGAATACCGTCCTGTTGGTGGTGGTTTGGACTATCATCATAATTCACCTTTGATTGGTGAAATTCCACCTACAGGCGGAGACTATTCGCACGTGGTTCATAGATCAATAGATCAGTTACGCAACAGCCTAAATGAGCGTGTAACACTCGGGCCACTGAATGTTTTTTCAAACTCGGCAGATCTTCGTTCATCGGTGCTAGCCTACAGCAATCAACCACAACAACAACAGCACCAGTCACATGCGCATAGCCATCAAGCTCATCAAAATGTTCCACATTACCCACTTAATACGACACCGAGTTCCAGCAGTACAGGCGCAAATGAAAGCCACCAGCTTCCAGTACAAAGTAGTCACATTCCAAAAGGTACTATAACTTCCTCTGGTGTAGAACCTTTAACCAATAGTGCAAGCAGCTCCGCTATGCACAGCTCGAATGCCAAGTCAATTGAAAGTTCAAATGCGGTCGTCAGCTCATCAGTGACTAGTACAGGGCACAGTAGCGGACATGGTAACCGTGGTAGAAAATCACGAATTTATCCAAACCCGAATCAACATATCGTTGTGACAAGCAACAGCGTTGATCACGGAGGCGTGCGTATGCGAAATAGTAGCGTCTCTGCCAATGAAAATGCAGCAGCCAGCAACGGAATATCTTCTTCAACTATCTCTCCACATCACATGCATCATTTAGATGTTAAAGATCCAAAGGTACTTTTTTTTTAATGATCGTAGTATTTGGCAATATGAAAAAACATAAAATCAAGTTTGAATTTTTATCAATTTGACAAAATCTTATCCGGCATAAATTTCTTCTTTTCAGATTTTTAGTTCAAAAGCTGATCTGCAGCTACATACACAAATTCACATGCGGGAGGCAAAGCCGTACAAATGTACACAGTGCTCAAAAGCGTTCGCCAATTCGTCATACTTGTCACAGCACACCCGTATTCACCTTGGCATCAAGCCCTATCGATGCGAAATTTGTCAGCGGAAATTCACACAGCTATCACACTTGCAGCAGCATATTAGAACACATACTGGCGACAAACCGTACAAATGTCGACATCCTGGATGTCAGAAAGCGTTTTCTCAGCTTTCCAATCTACAATCTCATTCACGTTGCCACCAAACTGATAAGCCATTCAAATGCAATTCATGTTATAAATGCTTTTCCGATGAACCCTCTTTGTTGGAACATATTCCCAAACACAAAGAATCTAAGCATTTGAAGACGCACATCTGCCAGTACTGCGGAAAATCATACACTCAGGAGACATATCTCACCAAGCACATGCAAAAACACGCAGAGCGAACAGATAAACGACCGCCAATTATTGCAACAAACTCCGTGGCGAATGCCGCTATCGGAGGAGGAACTCCTGGTGGTGGCATTGGTACAGGACATAACTCGTCAAATGGAAATACCGGAGGTGTTAGCGGAGCTGGAACTTCTTCAATTCCGAATGCAAACTGTTCTGCCAGTGGTGCAGCATCAGTACAGCAAAATCGAAATAACAGTTTGGGACTGCCCGCTCCACCATCTGTATCGATAACGGCTAGCGATCATTCTTCTTACTGGCCTAAAGTGAGTCCCGATTCAGCAGCGACTGCAAATATGACGGATGTTATGCAACACCAGCAGCAGCAGCAGCAACAACATCATCTCCATCAACATCAAACACAACCTGGCTCAGCGCAACAGCAACACCAACACCAGCAACAGCAACATATGGACTTTTCTGGTGTGAATACACATCAATCGGCTAATGCTAGCGCAGGTGGGGCGGGTCCACCAAATGGGCATCCTGCTGATTTGCAAACAACACACCATCGAATGTCTGACAGCGGCCGGGAAGATATGGGTATGTATCAGTCAAAGAAATTTTAAGCTCATAGTTCTTTTATAGATATATTACAGGATTTTAAAAGAAAAAGAAGCAGTTGTTAACACCAAATACTGTGTTAAATCGAAAACAATTTTCGTGATGGCTAACGTCATCTGTTTGTGGTTATTTTGTTTCCATGGAATTGTGGCGCAAAGCTTGAGCTTTTACACTCGTTCACAATGTTTGCTGCACTGAGCGAACTTAACCATGTTTTTTCTTAAAAGGGCGCATTGTTATTCATAGTCCTTTTGATTTTCGAGCACAACAAAAAATTCAAAAGAAAAATGGTTGTGTCAACAAGATTTTTGGTTGATTTAAAAGGAAATATGTTTAATTACATTTCTTTTCGTTCGTTATAATTCTCCTTTGTTTAATAAAATAGGACATACAAGATATGTATTCACTTTAGAACTTTCAAAGCATTGCGAAAGCAGTCACGACAACGGAATGACAAAATCGGATGAAGTCCATCTCACGACTATTTTTGGGGTTATGTTCAGCAGAGAACCCTGTGGACATTTGCTTTGAACGTTTAATAAATTTTTTTCGACATTTCTTCTTTTATTTAAAAAACTTTCTTGTCATTACAAGTTTGTCCGTGGTTAGTTCAACAAATTAAATTTAAATCTATTTTTGAAAATTATCATGTCAATTCAACATGAATATGGTTGATTAAAAAGGAAAATTTTTATTTTTCCCAACAATAAAGTTTGTTAAATTTAAAATATTCCTTGTTGAAGCCGTTTTGTATGGTTTTCCTTTTGATCTTACCAGTTTTCTGGTTGATTTTTTTCTCAGTGTGGGTTGGCCTTACTGAAAATTTTATTGTTTTGATATTAAGTTTCAGCAGAATATATTTGTATTTTCTGAAGGTGGCACATTATTGGAAAAAATTAGCATGTTACAAGAAAAGTTTTCTCAAAAAAATTAACTTCACGCAAATTAGAATTACCTCCGCTTACAATTTTTAAAAGCAAACATGTTTGTTTTCGGAAAACGGGACACGGATCCATGATCCACACAATCCACAGCACATTTGCAACTTAAGAAAAAATTTTTTTGGGGGCCTAACGCCTTAAGAACTAAGGATGTTATTTTTAAGAAAAATTTTACCTATTGAATTATTGCCCTTTTTTAATCAGCACAGAGGCAAAATATATTGCTGTCTGAGAATATTCAAAAATTTTACGTTAAGGGGCTAACTTCACATCAAAACAAATCAGATAGCTAAAGTCGGAAAAAAATGAATTGCAACACTTCGGCAGGGCAAAAATTAAAGCAAAACATAAACTCTTGTTCGTTAAATATTTCACAAGGCTTTAGGTCCTTCAGAGTTGAAGTAGGAGTTACACTAACTTCTTCTCAGAAAATGAAAACTATTCATAGAAATAAAACGTTGCTTTAACCTTTTTTACGGTGACTTTACTGTGAAAAATATATAAAAGTTAAATGCTCTTTAGTTTAAATCAGGGGTCGGCACGCTAGGAACAATTTTTGCGACAGCCACTCACACGTATTGCTTACGCTCTTGTCTCAGTTTGACGGGAGCAGCCGAGCATGCCACATCGAGAGCGAGTATGCGGAAATGTATAGCTTTTTCCGTCAGATTCAACTCTTTTATGCTACTTCTAGCTTTTATTTTTAGCTAGTTTCAGCATTTTTTTTGTTTATTTTCGGCTATTTTTAGTAGTCGCTCTGCTCTCACTCACACAATTACATACCCATTTTGCCGACCCCTGGTTTAAATCCATTTTAGCATTTCTATGAATAAGGCATTTAGTTTTTACTCAGAAGAAAAAAAATTTTTGTCGAATTTTATTTTTGATCACAAAATCATACTTATTCTTCGATATGTAACTAGTTATTACTCAGAAAATAAAACCGAATAAGTTGATAAATTTGGCCTCAAATGTGTGAACACTAGTCTCTCAACGGAAACGTTGGTTGCAGGCACAGTATGCAAAGCGTATGTAAATTCATAAACAAAAGAATTTTTGTTGGAGTAAAAATGAAACTCGACAAATTCTTTTTATGTTCTGAGCAAAAAAATTTAACTCCAAGTTTAGTTTTATATTCTGATCAATAAGTAAGACTCTAAAAGTAACTTTCTCTGCTATTTTGTATTCAGGTTTTAGTACAGAACGGCTAGGAGGTTCATCATGAAGTTGTCCTCAGCTTAATCGGTTACGTAAAAAGCTTACATGTATTCTTCAAATCGTAGATATTGATGAGAAGGAAATCCAATGCATAAAATATGTATACTACCAACAAACTGCTTACGTAGGCATCGATCGGGATATATCAGAAAAAAATATCCGTTTAACTTGGTGTTAGACAGGGATGCATATCAGGGCTTGTAAGCGGAACCGAGACTGTAACCGATTCTTATTTTGTATATTAAGCAGGGTTACTTTGCAGGGCAGGGCACTTTGAATTACCATATATTTTGCATTACTAATTTCCATTTAGTGATATTGCTCGAGAAATTTCATTATCATTTAAGGCTTATTGAAAATGTATAAAAAAAAAATGCATTATCATTTAAGCCTTACTGTCAATGCAGTTTTTTTTTTTAAACTATCACTAAACTCTTACTGCTAATGCATTCTTTTTTTCATTATCAACAAGTATTTAAATGTAATCAATCTCATTTGCATTGCCATTGAATCTTTAATGATAATGAAAAAAATTTGCATTAAATTAAATTTCAACAAGTAAGAAAGCTAAAGTCGGTCAAGCCAAAGACCTTATAACTACCAAGATGTCTAACGCAGTACAAAAAAATGTTCACACGAAATCCTAGCTATGGCACCAGAGGCTGGTACCAGCCTTCTACAGCAAAGCAAAATTTTCTCTCGGCTTTTGTTAGTCGAATGCCTTCTTTCGGGACGAGCGGTTGCTTATGCTGAGGAGCGGATAAAGCATGTAGAACGCTGAGGATGTAAAATGAGAAATCGTTTTGTCTCTCAAAAAACTTCGTATTAATTTGTCTTCGATTCAGTGCCGTAGCAACCATAGGGGAAAGAGGGAATTTCCCCCCACGCATTTTGGTTTTTACCATGAAAAAAACTAAAAAGGAGAAAAAAATAAATGACAATCGAAAAAACATGCATTGAAAGCGTGCATGTAATGTGGATTTAATTAAAATAGACGTTAAAATTGAAAAAATAATTTTTCCTCCCCACGCAAATTGAAAAAATAATTCCCCACGCAAAACAGAATTGCTACGGCACTGCTTCGATTTTCTAATTGATATGTTTTGTGTGCACACACATTCATGCAAATAGGAAAGAGAGAAAGTATGCCAGTCGGAAAATGTTAGGTTGAGCGATTTGCATTTCGCAATGGAATTCCGAGGAATTCGTTGCTGAAAAATTAACATTGCCATGTTATAGCAAATGTGAGGTACTATTTTCGTTTAGTTTCCGTTACGCTATCGCCAAATCCGTTTTTTACGTCTCATAAAGTTGTTTGAGATTTAATATTTGACTTATGTCATCAATGAACTCACGAATGAACGAATTGCCGACTAGGATATTCTTGCTCTCTTATTGTCTCTAAAATTTAGAGCCTAAATTATAGAGCAGTGATGTTCAAAATATTCTGGCTCTCAGCCTTGCATTAATGTGAGTGCACAAAAAAAAAAAAAATTTAAAAACGAAGACAAAACGAACCGCTTTTTTGAGAGACAATAAGAGAGCAAAAACTTTTTTCGCTCTCCCTAACTTGCTTCATAGTTTTCAAAATTTGATTCGCTTTGTGCCATTCGTTTGTATGCGCGTTAGACATCTTGGTAGTTATAAGGTCTTTGGTCAAGCCCGACTTTGAAATACCCAGCGTCCCGCCATTATTGGCGCACTTTGTTTTGCCTCTCCATTTGTGGGCGTGCCAGTGGGCGGGCTACATAAATTTTTTTCCTACACCTTTCATTCGCCTTTGTCAACCTATGTTATATATCAATATAATATCAATGAAATGTGTTGAGTGGTTCGCAAGTTACAAGCATTTTGCTGAAAACACATTAAATTCATTGGTGGGCGTGGCAGTGGGCGGATGTCTCCCATTTTTACTTAGGACCATACTCGGTCCTGGGTATAAAAAGTGACTTAATGCTTTTCTAAAAAAAAAAAATAGTTCTATTTTTGTGTGCTGAAAAATTTAAAAATAGCAAAAAAATCCATCACATCGGAATTTCGAGAAAATCGCGTAAGAAATTTTTACGACCATTACTTTCTTGAAACTCATTTTTTCTCATATATGGTTTAAAATATCTTAAAATTAATATATCTTTTACGTTCTTAAAGCATCATTCTTTAATATGGCATCAAAAACATTTTCCAAATCGTTAAATGAATATTGTAAAAGGATGCTCAAAGTCGGAAAATTGAAAATTGTATGAAAGATTTTTATTTTTTTTGAACTTTGAATGAACATAGCTCACCCGTTATCAGTCGCCTTTCCAAAACTGATATTTTAAATTGTGAACCAATCAATTGTGTGTACAAATTCGGATTTGTACCGATTTAGTAGCAAGGGTGCGATATGTCAAATCTAAGAACTGCAGCACAAACCCTTTTCACGATTTATATGTTTTTCTAAAGCAACTCAAATCGGAGATTCGTATACATAAAATAACACAAGTTGGAGATGAAAAATTCACTTGTTTTTTCGTTTGAAAAAGAAGAAATTACTAGATTGATTTGAAATATTTTCACCTCCTTTAATTGTATATATAAGTATATATATATCATGGAACATCATGGAATATAGGTCCTTAGCATGCTGATAACTGGTCTTTGTCGGAACTTTCATCGATTTCGTTTTCATAGAAATTTTCAATAAAAATGTTCTTCACCCAGTTCACTTCCGAATTCCTTAAACGCCTTGACGAAATTAGATTCGTTGTCGGTAACTGTGTACACTATTTTGCTAACTGGCTGTACTGCCTATTGACATCACAAATAGTATCAGTGACTCGGTCGAAATAATGGATTCCTTTAAATATTCGGCACGCTAATGCCGCAGATTTCATTTTCAATGAATCGTCCTGCAACCAGTGGCAAGTGTTACCGAAAAAATACCTCTTCCCATCCGACCAGATATCAGCTGTGGCACAGACATACTCAATTGAATCCAGGACATTTGACAATTCTTCAATTTTTCCGTGTTGGTCTCGCAAATCAATCGGGTTATTTTCCGTCTACTCGGTATGTTTTTTCCATGAAATAGTTTTACAAAACTTGGCTGCTCAACTATTGACAACGACGAGCACGTATCTGAGACAAACGCCAGTAAGTCTCTGTTAAATGTAGACTTAAAACCTACATTTTTTTTTATTTCAGATTTCTTGGTTTGAAAACTCTCAAAAATTGCATAATGATTTTTCCGCAAATGAGAAACAAAATTAGAGCTTACGCGGAGTGATCCTTTTGCCTTCTTACGGCATGCTTGAAATATAGCAATAATGCCAATGTTGTTTTTGTCAGAAATTGAAATAATCTGTTATACAAATAAGAATGGGAAAAGTTGAATCTGAACTTATATAAGTTATAATATTTCGCTTTTAAATATACCTCTCCTACTATCTTAAAATATTCTCCGTTAAAAAGGACTTTATTCACACCTGTTAGTTCCAAATCAGTATTTAATTGTGTTGCATTTTGACTGGAGCTGGAAAAAAGGAAACCATCCTTTGTCTAAGGATCGTTAATACCCTTAGGTGCATGTGATGGTTGCCTTTTAAAATCTGTACATACCTTGTACTTTCAACTGGAATTTCATCAAAAGTTTTGGCGCTGGAATTATTTTCGTGCTCAAAAGTAATATCGAAAATTGAGTCATGACTTTCAAAGTCCATTAAAATTGGGCTAATTTTGAACTAGGACCTTGAATTTTGAACCGTTGATCCTCTGTTCTTTGAATATATAATATCCCGCTTTAGGCAAAAGTATTCTGCGTTTTTTCAGAGGATTTTGTTTTTATTTTAATCTTAACACGTATTTAAATAGCCTTAAATTGAATTCAGTATACGAATGCAAAATTCAACAAATCGACCATCGCCTTGATAACTTTTTTTATCCAATAAATAATGCTTCTAGCCTACTTCATTCATTCAAATAAAATTTATAGTCCTATAGAAAGTTATAGTGAAATTTTATTTTAATGCGACCAAATATTTATTACATTAAGTCACTTTTTGAATTTTTATTTAGTGCAAATTTTTTTTCATTATCATTAAAGATTTAATGGCAATGCAAATGAGAATGCATTACCATCAAATACTTGTTGATAATGAAGAAAAGATTGCAATAGCATTAAGAGTTTAGTGAGCTCGAAGCCTTGAATGATAATGCATTTTTTTTTTACATTTTCAATAGGCCATAAATCATAATGAAATTTCTCGAGCATTATCACTAATTGTTAAGTGGTAATGCAAAGCTCAATGGATTTAAATTTCATTTATTTGATTTTCACTCATTTAAAATCCTCCTATCTTTTTTTTTGGACAAAGCAGAACATTTTAATGAAACTCTCTGCATATGGTAACAAGTAAGGATATATACATAAGTAGTATAAAATACCCAACACAGACACACATTTTTAAATAATTGTTAAAACGCACCCAAAAAACAGTGCCATTAACAAAGAATATTCTGTAGATTTTTAAGGCCATAAGGGGCCCCATACATCGGATTTTTTTCAAATTTATTTATGAAAACCACCCCTTTCCCACGCCCAATTTTCCAAATTTTTCGAATTCTAATCCGAGGCTTAAAATATACTCAAATTCAAACTTCATTCAAATATTTCGAAAAAGTCCGATTTTGGGGCAGTTTTACGAATTTTGTGAGAGACCCTAATACTGGAGAAATGGTCAGGTTGGGTCCTCCGCGAATTTGTTCTTACTCATGTCCCCGCGAGCACGCCAAAATTTCGTCATGATAGCTTAAGTCCTTCGCTTAGAAAACTGTATACAGACAGACAGGCGCACAAACAAACGGAGAGATCGACAGACAGACGGATGGACATGACTAAATCGACGCTGGTGACGCTGATCATATCTATATATACTTTGTATGGTCTATCTCGACTGATTGTGGGTGTTACACACAGCCACACAAGCCCAATATACCCTCGACACAGAGTGTGACAGGTATAAAAAACGCGGCAATATCAACAGTATCAAGAAAGTTTTTTTCTTCTAAATATTGCAATTTTTTAAGGTTTCTTAAAATAATGGACTTTTGAAAGTCTGGTAACAATAAGAAATTTTAAAAATATTTAAAAGACTGACATTTGAACATGTTTTGCAAGCAATAGCAAATAGCAGAAAAATGCAAAGAAATGAAGGCTGCGACAACAAGGTAGGTTAGGTTAGGTTGTAGGGGCCGCCCACCAGGAAGGTGGCGCACTTAGACCAAGGAAGGTCCATTGTGTTACCCACGGATTCAGGACACCTATATTTTGTTCGCTCAATAAAGCTTGCTATTCTCACAGGGTTAAGTTCCCCGAGTTCCGATAGGGAGTGAAAGAAGTAATATCCCAAGGTTTTAAATCTCAGTTTAGCAAAGGCTGGGCAGTGCAGGAGAAGGTGCTGAGGAGTTTCCTCCTCCTCCTCATCCTGACAACTCCTGCAAAAATCGAAGGCAGGTGCTCGTAGCATTCTCGCATGGGGACCTATGAGACAGTGACCGGTCAGCAGTCCGACTGTCATCGAAAGACGCGTTTTTGACATCCTGAGTAATTCCTCAGTCCGTTTATGCCCTATGCGTGGCCAAGTTAGTCTAGCTTTCTCACAAAAACCCCCGCTTTCCCATCTCTCTTGAAAGGACCTGTTGGCCCATTCCTCAATGAGAAGGCGACAGGTAGCAAGAGGAACCTCTGTTTGCTCGCCTGTTCGTGGAGCCGTCAGAGTGGTGCCGTGTCTGGCCAGCTCATCAGCTGTCCAGTTCCCAGGAATATCGCTATGTCGAGGTACCCATACGATCTCTATTTGGAAGTACTTTCCCATCTCAGAGAGAAGGGACAGACACTTATTGACCGATTTTGAATTGACCACAAAGGAGTCGAGTGATTTAATTGCTGCCTGACTATCAGTAAAAATACTAACTCTTGTGTGAGTTATCACGTTCCGACGCAGCCATCTAACTGCTTCGCTAATTGCGGCTATTTCTGCCTGAAAGACGCTACAGTGATCGAGGAGTCTAAAACTAAGACTCACATTAAGCATTTTACAGAAAACACCTCCTCCAACCCTACCTTCCAATTTAGAACCATCTGTAAAGAAGGTCACACGATCCCCATCCCGGACGGACCCCCCCTTCCAGTCCTCCCTCAAGGGTATAGAAGTCCAGAAGGGCTTTTCCAGACTAACCGTTGGTACACAGTAGTCCGTAGTCTCCGGTATGTCGCCCAAAAGAACGGGCATTGGTAGGTTCGAAGTTCTATTTCTTACATCAACTTCCCTCAAACGCAAAGCAGTGATCAAAGCCACTCGCTTCGCCGCTATGTCGGGGGTATAATATTGAGCATCGCACTTAAGGCGAGCGTGGGAGTAGATCCAAGTGCTTCCGTGATACCCACGAGAGCTAAACGTTGGACCTTGTCTAGTTTTTTGCAAATCGAGGTCTTCTTCAACGCAGGCCACCAGACAGCACAGCCATACAGCAGTATGGGTCTGGCCACCACAGTGAAGATCCAGTACACAGCTTTAGGGGACAGCCCCCATCGCTTACCAATGGGCTGTTTGCAACAGTAAAGCGCTACCTCAGCCTTCCTAATGCGCTCTTCAATCGCCGGCCCCCAGTTTAGTTTCCTATCAATTAGAAGACCCAAATATCTCACGTTGTCTGTGACGGTTAAGGGGACACCATCCAGAGATGGTGCCCGGAAATCCGGAATTTTGTGCTTCTTTTGTGAAAAGAACCAGTTCAGTCTTGCTCGGATTAACAGCAAGCCCACAGTCCCAGTCCCAGGTTGTCACGATTTTTAGATAGGAGTGCATTAGACTACTCAGGGTGTTTAAATGCTTTCCTCTTACCAATAGCGCCACATCGTCTGCATAGGCAACCATGCGACATCCATATGAATCAAGCTTTTCTAGGAGGCCGTTCATTACGATGAGCTACAGAAGAGGTGATAATACTCCCCCCCCCCCTTGGGGAGTTCCTCTTCTGACCCTTCGCGTCCTTACCGAGCTTCCCCATTCCGCTACGACAGTTCTGTCCGTAAGCAGTCCACGAATCATCTCGACCAAACTGCCCGGTATGCCCAGACTAACCAGAGAACTTGTGATGGCCTCCGGATGTACGTAATTAAAGGCTCCCTCAATGTCTAGGAAGTTTCCCAGTAAGAACTCCTTGTGAGTCAAGGAGCCCTCCACTTGATTTATCAAGCAGTAAAGAGCCGTATCCACCGACTTCCCCCTCGTATATGCATGTTGGGTGTTGGATAGCCTGCTTTTGGGAACTTTGTTCCTAATATATATCTCAAGAAGTCTCTCCAGGGTTTTCAGGGGAAAGGAGGAGAGACTAATGGGACGAAAGTCCTTAGATGAGGTGTGTGATCTTTTTCCCGCTTTGGGAATGAAAACAACCCTAGTCATCTTCCAGCCCCTAGGGATGTGTCCCAGGCGGACACAGGCAGTGAAGATCGTCTGGAGCCACTTAAGCGCCATACTGAGCGTTTTCTGTAGCTGTGCAGGGAAAATACCGTCTAGGCCAGGTGATTTATATGGCTGAAAGGATCTTACAGCCCATATAATCCTGTCTTCATTGACTATATCCGACAGCAGCAAACTATCCTCCGCCAGGTTCGATGGGATCAGACTAGTCCCTTGCTCCTGAGCTGGAGGAAAGTGCTTATCCATCAGAGGGATTCCTCGCTACTTGTAGCCCACCCGCCATTATCAGTCTTAATATAACCAATCGCGGGAGCTATTTTTGACAGAATTTTACGAAATCTTGTAGCTTCTGAACTGCTTTCCACTGATTCGCAGAAAGCCCTCCATGAAGTCCTTTTAGATTTCCTAATCTCAGTCTTATATATTATATGTTAAGACTAGCCCTGTATACCTGCCAGTCCTCTGCTTCATTCGAGCTCTTGGCCCTATTAAACAACCTTCTGCACGATGCTCTGAGGCATTCGATGTCCTCATTCCACCAGTGCGGCTTAGATTTCCCACAGCGTTTGATTATAGGGCAGGCCACATTGTGAGCTTCCCTGTACGCGGTAGTTAGACTATCTGTCATACACTCTAATTCTTCAGAGTTAGTAGGTTTTCGCGGAGTGTCTATCAGAAACAGCATAATAGTCTCGCTAAAAGTTTTCCAGTTCGTGTTACGGTTGTTCCTGTACGACAGAACTTTGACCTGATGTGTTCCAGTATTCACAGTGAACTGTATATGCCGATGGTCGGAGAAAGAGTGTTCCTCCAGCACCTTCCAGTCAGTAACAAAATTTTCGTCCAGAAGAGATGTCAGTGTGATGTCTAGCACTTCTCTCCGGTTAGCTGTTATGAAGGTGGGTTCTTCCCCCCTATTGCAAATGCCTACGTTTTCGTTCCATAAATAATCAAAAAGTGACTCACCCCTTTCATTTGTGTCCGTGCTGCACCATATTGTGTGGTGCGCGTTTGCATCAGCCCCCACCACCACACCAATGCCCATGATTTTTGCTTCCGCCAAGAGTCCTCTTAAAACGGGAGGGGGAGCTTCTATATCGTGGGCCATATAGGCTGAGGCGAGCCAGGTCCTCCTGCCACCAGCCTCTATGCATACAGCGACCGTGTCGTGATCACTAAAGTTTTGCAGGAAGAAAGCGTTAAAATTTTTCTTAACTAGAATGCATGACCTTGGTTTACCTGAACCAGTCTGACAGAAAATATTATAATTTGAGGTGCCAATCCCACAGATCCGGTTGTTCCATACCCATGGTTCCTGGACCAGCACCGCATCGGCTCCTCCTTGCTCAAGGTGAATAAGCAGATTAGCGGCGGCCGCCTTCGAGTGGTGGAGATTAATCTGAAGTACCCTCATGTAATCCAGCAATCTCCACCATCGTTGCGTCCGCCTCGTCGCTCGACGCCTGGAGGTCATCCTCGAAGAGGCGCGTAAGGCTGGTAATCGACCAAGCTGTGGATATGGACTCCCTTCGCTCTGCAGTCTCCACAGAAGACTGAAGGGAGTCCTCAGCTGCGGTCTCCACCTCCACACCGTACCCAGGTTTCCGGGTGAGAGATTCCGACGTGGTGCCTGCGCCGACCGCGGATTGGGGTCCCTCCTGCGCTCCCGTGGTTTCCACAGATGCTACGGAGGAACCCAGGGTGTTCACCACCCCTGCGGTCACGCTAATCACTACCGAGTTTTCGGCAGCGATGCACCCTGCCTTACCACTACTGGTGGAACCCTGTCCTCCGGCATCAGTCCGGTACACTTTCAGCGCTACCTTACTGAAGCCGTAGGATACGATCCCCTCCGACTCCGCTAGAGGTTTCAGGGACTCGGCGTTTAGTACGAGTACAACTTGCCGAGTTGGTCCCACCGACTCCTCTAGCTTAGCTAGCTTCCAGTTGTGGGTTGGAAGACTTGGATTGCATACCCTAAACATTTTTATGATATGCTCCGGTTCGGAAGGTGTAGTCTTGATCCAAGCTCGAGCTTTCGGACGAGAAGGAATATCCTTTTGGTCCACCACCACCAGCTTGGCTCCCGGCCACACCTCCCCTACTTTCGCGATGGCTGCCTTGTACAAGGCAACCGATCGCTCATTTGAGCAGGCGACCAATTTCACCTGCCCCTGATGTCAGCCAGCATCGTCGCAGGAGGGAGGAGGCCCTGGATTTTCTTCCAAAACCTGGAAGAAGGCGGAAGCGAGGGCCATCTCCACCCACTTCCACTGGTCCTTGGGTATTATACCCTCCTCGACGCTGCTGTCAAGTACGCTCAGGATCAGGCTATTTTTGGCCACCTCGCTATAAGACCTCGAAGGGTAGACTTTAGGTCTCTTCACCTGAGGAGGTTCCTCCTCCTGAGACCTTTGCCTCTTCGCGGCAAGTCCCACTTTCAAGGCTTCCGCCTGGACCTTACGGGCCCACTCCAGAGATGCAGCTTGCTGCGCAGTAAGCTGCTCTCTGGGAGTGTTCTCGTATTTTCCAGCAATTTTTTCGGACATGCGTCTGTCCGAGTACGCTTTTTTCGAAGGTGGCATCCTCTTTCTGGGATTTCCTCCTGCCAAAGTGTTGGCAGAGGGATTCCCAGTAGAGGTTGCTTCAACTCGAGCAAGACCCTTGCTGGTGCTGGCTCCCTGGTCCAGAGAGCCTCCTGCAGGAGTAGTGCCAGTCGTACTCGGCAGATGCAGCGGCGACTGGGTTGCCGGAATCACCACTGCTGGTAGGGTATCACCCCGACCAACTCAGGTAACAGAATACCACAGTTGCCAGCCCAAGACGTTAAGTCCGAATCAGGTGTCCAAGAGAAGAGGCCAAGGTCGTTGCCGTTCAAGCCGTAGGTAACTTTACTCAGCACGCAGCCAATCCAACACGGGAAGCCCCAGTTGAGAAACGAAGTCTCCGTTGGCATAGCCTGCGTGCATCATCGACCCTGTTACCTAAAGAGGCGGGTTTGGTCCGCAACGGAGCTTTGCACTTAGTGTTATTTTTGTTTTTAGTGCGCTTTTTATGAAAAACATTCGTTACTTTAACTTACCCAAGGAATAAATTCCAAGGCAGTATTTTAAGTACGCTAACAAAGGCTTTTGAATATTGCTGCAGATTTCATGTAACGTGGCAGACCAAAAAAAATAATTTTTGTTTTATCGACATACGTCGTTAAAAGAAAAAAATATTATATCTTTTTCTTAAACGTATTTCTGGTGGGTCTAGGAGATTACGCCCCGGAAATTAAGGCCCCAAACTCGTGAAGAAATAAAGCCCCAAAATTTTGTATGGAAAGCAACAACACGCTATTTTGGGGTCTTAATTCCCAAAATTGGGGTGTTATTACATTTCCATTTGGAAACAACACCTAAATTCAGAACTGAAAAAATAACCCAAAGAGTGGAGCCTTGATTCCAAAAGGATTTTTTTGGGGACTATTTAGGCTCTATGAAATAAGGCCCCAGGAAATAAGGCGCCAAATTCGAAATGAAATAAAAATTATGTATGTAAAGCAACAACACGTAATTTTGGGGTTTTATTTCCTGATTTTGGGTCTTATTTCGTTTTCATTTGGAAATTACACCCCAAAGGAAGAAATGAAAGAAGATCCCAAAATTTCTGGGGCCTTATTTCCAGAAATTATTTGGAAAAATATTGAAAATGAAAAGAAATCCCTAAGAAGAAATTGAAATAAAGCCCCAAAAATAGGAAAAAACAACCCAAAAACTAAAAACCCTTATAATTTTATAAATAATGAAATATTTTTCTTATTAGAATTTTCTTTCAGGCAAAGACTTTTATTGTTTCCATTATTAGTTCCCTACAACAAGGACAATTGTATGCAAAATTTTCATCACCAACAGCCTGAGCTTTCAATTTGTCATTGCATTCTTCGCATATTTTCATATGCCTGCAAGGGAGGATAACAGTGTTAGGAGGCGAGTTTCTACACACAACACAATCATTACACGGTGGTACAAAATCAGACTTTTTGAATATACTTTTGAAATGACCCATCGGAAGTTGTAGGTCTGGTCGAGTAGAACCCGAAATGGTCCATGCAAATTTCCAGGGAACCTCAAAAATTTCACCTACGGGCCAAAAACCAATTTTTGGTACCTTTGATCACTTATACGGCTGTAACTTGCTGGATTATAATCCGATTTTCAATTCCTTACCGGAATTAGGAAGGTAACATTTAGGCCTTTCCAATGAAGTACCTATATATGTTGTATGAAAAATTCCGACTTCTACATGTTTTACTACGTAACATAAAGAAAGAAGTTGTATTATTTTTTTTACATTTTGCAACTTTGATTGCGTTTTTCAGACACAGTTTCTTTTGAAATTAAACTTTTTCCAAAATCAAATCGTTTTTGTTACCCTGACTGACGGTGTAAATCTTGAACGAATCAACACAAATTTACTTGTGGGTGGATTTTTTTAAATGGTACATTACCAGATATAGAGAAGAATGTTTCCAATTTTGTGTTTGTTTTTCGCTAGTTCCCTCGTTTGTCACAGGTTCAGTCGGCAGTCGCTGCCGATTTATTAAGACTTATATTTTGATTTAAATGCTTGCTTGAACTCAATGTTAGCTAGGGAATTAGGGCAGTAAAGTAAGCTAGAGTAGAACCTGTAAGCATCATTAAAAGACTTTAATAAAAAAAACACCTATTGAAAAGGATTAAAGAGGGTTTTATTCAACGGAATCCTTTTTTGGCGCTTTACTAGAGGTCCTTCTCCTCAGTAAACACAACAACTTCAATAGCTGGCATCAGGCCTGTGGATCCAAAAAAAAAAAACAACAAAAAGGCATAACAGTCGTTCAATACATAAATGAAAATAATCTCTCTATTTTCATTGATGGAAGTCCTACCCATCTAAGCACCCACGAGTCATTCTCCAACAAAGACCTATCTATATGTTCCTCAGAGCTAGCCCCGCACAATTGAAGATATGCATGGCAGCGACCATAACCCCATCCTTATCAAACTTCTCTCTCCATCTTCTAACGCAATCAAAATTAATCAACCTCAATCTTATTTCAACACCAAAAAAGCTAACTGGGAATTATACCAAAACATAGCCGCAACTACCAACCACTCGCTCGTACTCTCCGACAACATAAACAAAGAATGCGCAAACATACAAAAAATCATCCTATCTTCTGCTAACAAGTCCATTCCCCAAACCAACAATAAAATTAGGGCTCGCACTGTCCCATGGTGGAACGCTCAACTAGCTAGCCTGCAAAAACTGAAAAGAAAAGCTTTCACCAAGTTTAAACACAACATTACACAACCCAACCTGATCGATTATAAAAGATACTCTGCTCTATTAAAAAACGCATAGAATCAGAACTAAACTCCTTAAACGTCTTGACATCCGAGATCAACCCAAACTCCCCTACAGCCAAAATTTGGTCCAATATAAAAACACTCTGTGGACTCCGGCCAACAAAAAACATTCATGCCATTAATACAAACACTAAACTCCAACCAAACATAACAAATAATTCAGAGATTGCCAACCTGTTCTGCAACTACTGGTCACAAGCATCAAGCCTCAAGGCTAAACTTATTGAGAAAGATATTAGTCTAACAGAATTTCATATGGCCTTAAGCAAACTTAAGGGAAACACACCAGGACACGACAAAATCTCCTATAAAATGATAAAAAATCTGCCTACTTGCGTAAAAGTAAGGATCACACATTTTTTTAACAAAATACTCAACTCTCACATACCCCAAGTTTACAAAGTAAGCACAATAATTCCAAAATACAAAAACAAAGGCAACAAGACTCAAGTAAGCTCCTACCGTCCTATTTCCTTGAACCCATGCTGCAGCAAAGTGTTAGACAAAATTGTAGCAAACAGGCTCTGGTGGTACCTCACCTCAAAACAACTCCTACACAGTCACCAGCTTGGCTTCCGCCAAGGTAAATCAGTCACTGACACTCTTATTTATTTAGACCATATCATAGCAAAAGCTTTAAATACGAAATCCCACCTTTCAATACTTTCAATTGACTTCATGAAAGCATTCGACAAGGTGGCGCCCACACCATAATCAACCAACTAATAGCATGGCAAACCGGGCCCCAAAATTCTTAATTACTGTGTCAACTTCCTCAAAAACAGAAAAATCAAAGTCAAAATAGGCCAAGACATATCCGACACCAAACCCCTCCTCGATGGCATCCCCCAAGGTTCACCTCTTTCAGTTATCTTATTCCTCATCGCTTTCAATGAACTAGCCATCATCTTATTGTCATGTCTGACTACTGTCAAATTGGAAAACGAATAAAGTCAGTTCACAAACAGACACCGCAGAGTAAAGAAGTTGCTCACTCTCTCTCGCTTTAATAACTGGCGACGAAAAGAAACACGCGGCAAGTAAAAAAAAAAAAAAAAAAAATGATGCCCGGTGGAAATGTGGCGGAGCCTGCAAATAATTCAACCAGCACATATGCGGCGATGTTCACGTTCGAGGCTTTTAATCCGAATGCTACTACGTGGTTCCGATGGGTAAAACGATTTGAGATAGCCCTGGAACTATTCAAAAGCGATACCACTAGGAAGCGCCAATTCCTACTGCATTATATGGGCGCGGGTACATACAATGTCTTATGCGACAAATTACTGCCAAATACACCGGATCAGAAGTCTTATGAACAGATCGTTAAAATTCTGGAAGAGCATTTTAACCCAACGCCAAATGAAATTTTGGAAAACTACCGTTTTCATTTACGGAAGCAGAAACCCGAAGAAAGTTGTGAACAATTTTTAATGGAGTTACGCAAATTGGCAACGAATTTCAATTTCGGAACCTATTTAGATACAGCGCTACGTAATCAGTTCGTTTTTGGTCTCAGGAATCAAAGAATACAGAGCAGACTGTTAGAAAGGAAAAGCCTGAAATTGGACGAAGCGGTAACTGTGGCGAGTGCATACGAAGGAGCTGAGAGAGGTGGTATGGAATTACATCAGAACATTCCAGAAACAGTGAACAAAATACACGATGGACGAAAAAAAAGTACAAAGAAGAACGCAAATTCATCGCAGGCACAAACCGTTTCCAATAATACAGAGAATAAAGCTAAAAAGTTATGCTATCGGTGTGGCAACGCTACGCATTTGGCAAACGAATGTAAACATAAAGAATCAATTTGCCATGGCTGCAACACAAAAGGGCATTTAAAGAAAGTTTGCATGAAAGCAAAAAAGAATGTGAATCAAATGTCGTACGAAGGTGCACCGAAAGCAGAGCAAACGATCGAAGAAGTTCTAAATATACGCGGAGTAAATGCAGAAGGTATGGAAATTTCGAGAATGGAAGAAGCGCCAAACAAATCAGCTGTTCGCGAGAAAATACATTGTACGTTGAAAGTGAACAACATGCCGATTAAGTTTGAAGTGGATACAGGCGCACCAGTATCCGTTATGGGCCTGGACGATGCAAAAAGATATTTCAGCAAATTAAAACTGAATAAAAGCGACTTGAAACTATATAGTTACTGCCAGACCCCGTTGGATTGTCTGGGGTATATAGAGGTGAGTGTCGCCTATGAAGAAATTAAGCAAATACTTAATCTCTATGTTATTCGTTCCAATCACAAACCACTTTGCGGGCGTGAGTGGATAAATCTGTTGAAGCTGGACTGGATGAAAGCACTATCCAAAGGGAGCATCAACAAGGTGTCAATGGAACCCAAGGCATACATGCAGAGCTGGAAACAGGAATTCCCGAACTTGTTTTTGTCCACTATGGGCAAGATTACAGGCCATCAAGCGAGGTTAATTCTCAAGCCAACGGCGACGCCAAGATTCCTCAAAGCACGAAGGGTAGCATTTTCTTTGTGGAATGCAGTTGAACGAGAATTAGAAGAAATGGTGCAGCAAGGTGTTTACGTAAAGGTATCTCAAAGCGATTGGGCGACGCCATTGGTGGTGGTACCAAAGAAAGGTGGAGCAGTTCGATTATGTGGCGACTACAAAGTGACACTGAATCCGTACTTACTGGTGGACGAACACCCTTTACCAACAATCGACGAACTATTCAGCGCGATGTCGGGGGGTAACTTCTTCTCAGAAAATGAAAACTATTCATAGAAATAAAACGTTGCTTTAACCTTTTTTACGGTGACTTTACTGTGAAAAATATATAAAAGTTAAATGCTCTTTAGTTTAAATCAGGGTCGGCACGCTAGAACAATTTTTGCGACAGCCACTCACACGTATTGCTTACGCTCTTGTCTCAGTTTGACGGGAGCAGCCGAGCATGCCACATCGAGAGCGAGTATGCGGAAATGTATAGCTTTTTCCGTCAGATTCAACTCTTTTATGCTACTTCTAGCTTTTATTTTTAGCTAGTTTCAGCATTTTTTTTGTTTATTTTCGGCTATTTTTAGTAGTCGCTCTGCTCTCACTCACACAATTACATACCCATTTTGCCGACCCCTGGTTTAAATCCATTTTAGCATTTCTATGAATAAGGCATTTAGTTTTTACTCAGAAGAAAAAAAATTTTTGTCGAATTTTATTTTTGATCACAAAATCATACTTATTCTTCGATATGTAACTAGTTATTACTCAGAAAATAAAACCGAATAAGTTGATAAATTTGGCCTCAAATGTGTGAACACTAGTCTCTCAACGGAAACGTTGGTTGCAGGCACAGTATGCAAAGCGTATGTAAATTCATAAACAAAAGAATTTTTGTTGGAGTAAAAATGAAACTCGACAAATTCTTTTTATGTTCTGAGCAAAAAAATTTAACTCCAAGTTTAGTTTTATATTCTGATCAATAAGTAAGACTCTAAAAGTAACTTTCTCTGCTATTTTGTATTCAGGTTTTAGTACAGAACGGCTAGGAGGTTCATCATGAAGTTGTCCTCAGCTTAATCGGTTACGTAAAAAGCTTACATGTATTCTTCAAATCGTAGATATTGATGAGAAGGAAATCCAATGCATAAAATATGTATACTACCAACAAACTGCTTACGTAGGCATCGATCGGGATATATCAGAAAAAAATATCCGTTTAACTTGGTGTTAGACAGGGATGCATATCAGGGCTTGTAAGCGGAACCGAGACTGTAACCGATTCTTATTTTGTATATTAAGCAGGGTTACTTTGCAGGGCAGGGCACTTTGAATTACCATATATTTTGCATTACTAATTTCCATTTAGTGATATTGCTCGAGAAATTTCATTATCATTTAAGGCTTATTGAAAATGTATAAAAAAAAATGCATTATCATTTAAGCCTTACTGTCAATGCAGTTTTTTTTTTTAAACTATCACTAAACTCTTACTGCTAATGCATTCTTTTTTTCATTATCAACAAGTATTTAAATGTAATCAATCTCATTTGCATTGCCATTGAATCTTTAATGATAATGAAAAAAATTTGCATTAAATTAAATTTCAACAAGTAAGAAAGCTAAAGTCGGTCAAGCCAAAGACCTTATAACTACCAAGATGTCTAACGCAGTACAAAAAAATGTTCACACGAAATCCTAGCTATGGCACCAGAGGCTGGTACCAGCCTTCTACAGCAAAGCAAAATTTTCTCTCGGCTTTTGTTAGTCGAATGCCTTCTTTCGGGACGAGCGGTTGCTTATGCTGAGGAGCGGATAAAGCATGTAGAACGCTGAGGATGTAAAATGAGAAATCGTTTTGTCTCTCAAAAAACTTCGTATTAATTTGTCTTCGATTCAGTGCCGTAGCAACCATAGGGAAAGAGGGAATTCCCCCCACGCATTTTGGTTTTTACCATGAAAAAAACTAAAAAGGAGAAAAAAATAAATGACAATCGAAAAAACATGCATTGAAAGCGTGCATGTAATGTGGATTTAATTAAAATAGACGTTAAAATTGAAAAAATAATTTTTCCTCCCCACGCAAATTGAAAAAATAATTCCCCACGCAAAACAGAATTGCTACGGCACTGCTTCGATTTTCTAATTGATATGTTTTGTGTGCACACACATTCATGCAAATAGGAAAGAGAGAAAGTATGCCAGTCGGAAAATGTTAGGTTGAGCGATTTGCATTTCGCAATGGAATTCCGAGGAATTCGTTGCTGAAAAATTAACATTGCCATGTTATAGCAAATGTGAGGTACTATTTTCGTTTAGTTTCCGTTACGCTATCGCCAAATCCGTTTTTTACGTCTCATAAAGTTGTTTGAGATTTAATATTTGACTTATGTCATCAATGAACTCACGAATGAACGAATTGCCGACTAGGATATTCTTGCTCTCTTATTGTCTCTAAAATTTAGAGCCTAAATTATAGAGCAGTGATGTTCAAAATATTCTGGCTCTCAGCCTTGCATTAATGTGAGTGCACAAAAAAAAAAAAAATTTAAAAACGAAGACAAAACGAACCGCTTTTTTGAGAGACAATAAGAGAGCAAAAACTTTTTTCGCTCTCCCTAACTTGCTTCATAGTTTTCAAAATTTGATTCGCTTTGTGCCATTCGTTTGTATGCGCGTTAGACATCTTGGTAGTTATAAGGTCTTTGGTCAAGCCCGACTTTGAAATACCCAGCGTCCCGCCATTATTGGCGCACTTTGTTTTGCCTCTCCATTTGTGGGCGTGCCAGTGGGCGGGCTACATAAATTTTTTTCCTACACCTTTCATTCGCCTTTGTCAACCTATGTTATATATCAATATAATATCAATGAAATGTGTTGAGTGGTTCGCAAGTTACAAGCATTTTGCTGAAAACACATTAAATTCATTGGTGGGCGTGGCAGTGGGCGGATGTCTCCCATTTTTACTTAGGACCATACTCGGTCCTGGGTATAAAAAGTGACTTAATGCTTTTCTAAAAAAAAAAAAATAGTTCTATTTTTGTGTGCTGAAAAATTTAAAAATAGCAAAAAAATCCATCACATCGGAATTTCGAGAAAATCGCGTAAGAAATTTTTACGACCATTACTTTCTTGAAACTCATTTTTCTCATATATGGTTTAAAATATCTTAAAATTAATATATCTTTTACGTTCTTAAAGCATCATTCTTTAATATGGCATCAAAAACATTTTCCAAATCGTTAAATGAATATTGTAAAAGGATGCTCAAAGTCGGAAAATTGAAAATTGTATGAAAGATTTTTATTTTTTTTGAACTTTGAATGAACATAGCTCACCCGTTATCAGTCGCCTTTCCAAAACTGATATTTTAAATTGTGAACCAATCAATTGTGTGTACAAATTCGGATTTGTACCGATTTAGTAGCAAGGGTGCGATATGTCAAATCTAAGAACTGCAGCACAAACCCTTTTCACGATTTATATGTTTTTCTAAAGCAACTCAAATCGGAGATTCGTATACATAAAATAACACAAGTTGGAGATGAAAAATTCACTTGTTTTTTCGTTTGAAAAAGAAGAAATTACTAGATTGATTTGAAATATTTTCACCTCCTTTAATTGTATATATAAGTATATATATATCATGGAACATCATGGAATATAGGTCCTTAGCATGCTGATAACTGGTCTTTGTCGGAACTTTCATCGATTTCGTTTTCATAGAAATTTTCAATAAAAATGTTCTTCACCCAGTTCACTTCCGAATTCCTTAAACGCCTTGACGAAATTAGATTCGTTGTCGGTAACTGTGTACACTATTTTGCTAACTGGCTGTACTGCCTATTGACATCACAAATAGTATCAGTGACTCGGTCGAAATAATGGATTCCTTTAAATATTCGGCACGCTAATGCCGCAGATTTCATTTTCAATGAATCGTCCTGCAACCAGTGGCAAGTGTTACCGAAAAAATACCTCTTCCCATCCGACCAGATATCAGCTGTGGCACAGACATACTCAATTGAATCCAGGACATTTGACAATTCTTCAATTTTTCCGTGTTGGTCTCGCAAATCAATCGGGTTATTTTCCGTCTACTCGGTATGTTTTTTCCATGAAATAGTTTTACAAAACTTGGCTGCTCAACTATTGACAACGACGAGCACGTATCTGAGACAAACGCCAGTAAGTCTCTGTTAAATGTAGACTTAAAACCTACATTTTTTTTTATTTCAGATTTCTTGGTTTGAAAACTCTCAAAAATTGCATAATGATTTTTCCGCAAATGAGAAACAAAATTAGAGCTTACGCGGAGTGATCCTTTTGCCTTCTTACGGCATGCTTGAAATATAGCAATAATGCCAATGTTGTTTTTGTCAGAAATTGAAATAATCTGTTATACAAATAAGAATGGGAAAAGTTGAATCTGAACTTATATAAGTTATAATATTTCGCTTTTAAATATACCTCTCCTACTATCTTAAAATATTCTCCGTTAAAAAGGACTTTATTCACACCTGTTAGTTCCAAATCAGTATTTAATTGTGTTGCATTTTGACTGGAGCTGGAAAAAAGGAAACCATCCTTTGTCTAAGGATCGTTAATACCCTTAGGTGCATGTGATGGTTGCCTTTTAAAATCTGTACATACCTTGTACTTTCAACTGGAATTTCATCAAAAGTTTTGGCGCTGGAATTATTTTCGTGCTCAAAAGTAATATCGAAAATTGAGTCATGACTTTCAAAGTCCATTAAAATTGGGCTAATTTTGAACTAGGACCTTGAATTTTGAACCGTTGATCCTCTGTTCTTTGAATATATAATATCCCGCTTTAGGCAAAAGTATTCTGCGTTTTTTCAGAGGATTTTGTTTTTATTTTAATCTTAACACGTATTTAAATAGCCTTAAATTGAATTCAGTATACGAATGCAAAATTCAACAAATCGACCATCGCCTTGATAACTTTTTTTATCCAATAAATAATGCTTCTAGCCTACTTCATTCATTCAAATAAAATTTATAGTCCTATAGAAAGTTATAGTGAAATTTTATTTTAATGCGACCAAATATTTATTACATTAAGTCACTTTTTGAATTTTTATTTAGTGCAAATTTTTTTTCATTATCATTAAAGATTTAATGGCAATGCAAATGAGAATGCATTACCATCAAATACTTGTTGATAATGAAGAAAAGATTGCAATAGCATTAAGAGTTTAGTGAGCTCGAAGCCTTGAATGATAATGCATTTTTTTTTTACATTTTCAATAGGCCATAAATCATAATGAAATTTCTCGAGCATTATCACTAATTGTTAAGTGGTAATGCAAAGCTCAATGGATTTAAATTTCATTTATTTGATTTTCACTCATTTAAAATCCTCCTATCTTTTTTTTTGGACAAAGCAGAACATTTTAATGAAACTCTCTGCATATGGTAACAAGTAAGGATATATACATAAGTAGTATAAAATACCCAACACAGACACACATTTTTAAATAATTGTTAAAACGCACCCAAAAAACAGTGCCATTAACAAAGAATATTCTGTAGATTTTTAAGGCCATAAGGGGCCCCATACATCGGATTTTTTTCAAATTTATTTATGAAAACCACCCCTTTCCCACGCCCAATTTTCCAAATTTTTCGAATTCTAATCCGAGGCTTAAAATATACTCAAATTCAAACTTCATTCAAATATTTCGAAAAAGTCCGATTTTGGGGCAGTTTTACCGAATTTTGTGAGAGACCCTAATACTGGAGAAATGGTCAGGTTGGGTCCTCCGCGAATTTGTTCTTACTCATGTCCCCGCGAGCACGCCAAAATTTCGTCATGATAGCTTAAGTCCTTCGCTTAGAAAACTGTATACAGACAGACAGGCGCACAAACAAACGGAGAGATCGACAGACAGACGGATGGACATGACTAAATCGACGCTGGTGACGCTGATCATATCTATATATACTTTGTATGGTCTATCTCGACTGATTGTGGGTGTTACACACAGCCACACAAGCCCAATATACCCTCGACACAGAGTGTGACAGGTATAAAAAACGCGGCAATATCAACAGTATCAAGAAAGTTTTTTTCTTCTAAATATTGCAATTTTTTAAGGTTTCTTAAAATAATGGACTTTTGAAAGTCTGGTAACAATAAGAAATTTTAAAAATATTTAAAAGACTGACATTTGAACATGTTTTGCAAGCAATAGCAAATAGCAGAAAAATGCAAAGAAATGAAGGCTGCGACAACAAGGTAGGTTAGGTTAGGTTGTAGGGGCCGCCCACCAGGAAGGTGGCGCACTTAGACCAAGGAAGGTCCATTGTGTTACCCACGGATTCAGGACACCTATATTTTGTTCGCTCAATAAAGCTTGCTATTCTCACAGGGTTAAGTTCCCCGAGTTCCGATAGGGAGTGAAAGAAGTAATATCCCAAGGTTTTAAATCTCAGTTTAGCAAAGGCTGGGCAGTGCAGGAGAAGGTGCTGAGGAGTTTCCTCCTCCTCCTCATCCTGACAACTCCTGCAAAAATCGAAGGCAGGTGCTCGTAGCATTCTCGCATGGGGACCTATGAGACAGTGACCGGTCAGCAGTCCGACTGTCATCGAAAGACGCGTTTTTGACATCCTGAGTAATTCCTCAGTCCGTTTATGCCCTATGCGTGGCCAAGTTAGTCTAGCTTTCTCACAAAAACCCCCGCTTTCCCATCTCTCTTGAAAGGACCTGTTGGCCCATTCCTCAATGAGAAGGCGACAGGTAGCAAGAGGAACCTCTGTTTGCTCGCCTGTTCGTGGAGCCGTCAGAGTGGTGCCGTGTCTGGCCAGCTCATCAGCTGTCCAGTTCCCAGGAATATCGCTATGTCGAGGTACCCATACGATCTCTATTTGGAAGTACTTTCCCATCTCAGAGAGAAGGGACAGACACTTATTGACCGATTTTGAATTGACCACAAAGGAGTCGAGTGATTTAATTGCTGCCTGACTATCAGTAAAAATACTAACTCTTGTGTGAGTTATCACGTTCCGACGCAGCCATCTAACTGCTTCGCTAATTGCGGCTATTTCTGCCTGAAAGACGCTACAGTGATCGAGGAGTCTAAAACTAAGACTCACATTAAGCATTTTACAGAAAACACCTCCTCCAACCCTACCTTCCAATTTAGAACCATCTGTAAAGAAGGTCACACGATCCCCATCCCGGACGGACCCCCCCTTCCAGTCCTCCCTCAAGGGTATAGAAGTCCAGAAGGGCTTTTCCAGACTAACCGTTGGTACACAGTAGTCCGTAGTCTCCGGTATGTCGCCCAAAAGAACGGGCATTGGTAGGTTCGAAGTTCTATTTCTTACATCAACTTCCCTCAAACGCAAAGCAGTGATCAAAGCCACTCGCTTCGCCGCTATGTCGGGGGTATAATATTGAGCATCGCACTTAAGGCGAGCGTGGGAGTAGATCCAAGTGCTTCCGTGATACCCACGAGAGCTAAACGTTGGACCTTGTCTAGTTTTTTGCAAATCGAGGTCTTCTTCAACGCAGGCCACCAGACAGCACAGCCATACAGCAGTATGGGTCTGGCCACCACAGTGAAGATCCAGTACACAGCTTTAGGGGACAGCCCCCATCGCTTACCAATGGGCTGTTTGCAACAGTAAAGCGCTACCTCAGCCTTCCTAATGCGCTCTTCAATCGCCGGCCCCCAGTTTAGTTTCCTATCAATTAGAAGACCCAAATATCTCACGTTGTCTGTGACGGTTAAGGGGACACCATCCAGAGATGGTGCCCGGAAATCCGGAATTTTGTGCTTCTTTGTGAAAAGAACCAGTTCAGTCTTGCTCGGATTAACAGCAAGCCCACAGTCCCAGTCCCAGGTTGTCACGATTTTTAGATAGGAGTGCATTAGACTACTCAGGGTGTTTAAATGCTTTCCTCTTACAAAAAACTTATGCAAGGCGATCGAGTAGCAGCTAGAGACTACTTATCACCAGATAAGTGGAAATTTGGAAAAATTATCCGAACAACAGGTGACTTGCATTACGATGTGTTGTTGAACGATAGCCGTGTGTGGAAGCGACATATCGATCAACTCAGAAAAGTCGGCGACAACCTCTTGGATCAGCAACAAGAAAGTTTTCATGGAGAGGGGAAGAGGGATATGACTCCTTCACAAATTAATAACTCGTTTAATGTAGGTAGCGGAGAAAAGGGATTTCCACCTATGACACTTTTTGATGAAACCACAACAACAGCAACAACAACAGAAGGTACATCAGAAAACAAAACCACCGAAATGGTTCCTGATGCAGAAGGAATGCCTATCCGACGTTCTCAGAGAGCACGAAAGGAACCCGATCGTCTTCAATATAACAAAATATAATTTCACAATTTATCTTGTATACAAAAAAATTTATTCGACTATGTATTTGATTAAGCATTTTTGATATTTTACTATGCACTTGTTTGTAAAATAGGGTGGGGTAGATGTCATGTCTGACTACTGTCAAATTGGAAAACGAATAAAGTCAGTTCACAAACAGACACCGCAGAGTAAAGAAGTTGCTCACTCTCTCTCGCTTTAATACTTATCTTCGCACAAAGAACTTTATTTCTGCGCGTACGCGGATGATTTTTACATCATAAAGCGGCTCAACAAAACCAAAAACCAATCCATTGACTTGTCCGAGTTATTCAATAAAATCAACCAATGGTGCGCATACTCAGGAGCAGCAATCTTAGAAACCAAAACCAACCACCTCCACATTTGTCGCAAAAGAGGTTGCTCAACCAAAATACACAACCAAAATAATAACTTCCCTGAGAAGTGCGTATTCTAGGATTAATTTTTAACAAGAGATTCAAATAAACGAGTCATATCAAATACCTACTAACATTCTTATCGAAAAAACTTAATATAATTAAATGCCTTGCCTCAAAACTTTTTAACTGCAATCCACTCACTCTAATTCGAGTAGTGAATGCACTTATCAGATCAAAAATTGACTACGGATTAGCAATTTACGGCAAATGCCCAAAATCTTAACTCAAAAAACTCCAAACACTACACAACTTAACACTTCGTCATGCCATAAGAGCATTTCGAACCACACCCATTGCTAACATTGCCTTTGAATGCCATGTCAACACCCTCGAAGACAGGGTCAAATTCGCCACAGCAAAACATTTTACAACATGCATCTCTTCTTATAACGTCCCTATACCAGGCGCGTACGCAGGGGGGGTTTTAGGGGTTTCAACCCCCCGCCCCCCGAAATGTCGGATATGAAGACTTTTGTTATATTATATAACTCTTTACAAATCTCTTTCAAACATCAAAACGACCATGCTGTCCACTGCAACAAATTTTTCAGCAAACAGTTGCTAAACAGAAAAATTGTTTAATATTCGCTTAATGCAATGTACAGTTAAAAATTCAAGACCTTCTACCCAAAAGATCTCAAAAAATTCATTCTGAGGATATAAAAATTACAGTGCGTATTTTGGAGAATCTATGGCAAAACAACGTAACAGCAACTGAAGAATTTGAATCCGAGTTTACCATGTGGCGGAGGTATTTGTTTCCAAAAACCCATTATTATTATTATTATATATTATATTATAATAACAGAAGATATGTTCGTTTAAAGTTAAAAAAAGGTGAAATTTTTAAAATTTGCACAATTTATTTTTGGTACAATTTGTTCTTTTTAGAATTGAAAACTGTTGAACATTTTAATATATTATTGTCGAATTTAAGAAAAACGTGTTACAACAAGTTGTCGGAAGACAAAATTTAATTCTCAATTTTCTTGCAATTCTGATGTGGTGGAATTTTTTTTGCTAATTTCGCATTTTTCAGCAGACCAAAATCTCATGAAAACAAATATTGAAAAAAACATGAGGTTTTTGATGCAGGCCTGTGTTATTCAGGAATAACAAAAATGATTAAGATTTCTTTTCTGCAGTCTTATTGTTGACTAAAGAAAAAATGACTACAATCATTTTTCGGGCAATTAAATGAATAGATATTCATAAATGAATAAACACCTCAGATGCTTTCTTAATTCGAAAATATCTTTACAGTTAAAGGATCATTCTTTTAGCAAGGACCTTCGAGGTCCTGTTAAGCCTGAAAAATATAAGTGCTTTAAACAGGAAATTGTTATATGAGTTAACTATACTTTCCTCATCTAGGCATTACGCTTCATATTAGAAATAAACATTGCTCATACGTGCACATGTATGTTCCTTCTTTGACAATCAAAACCCCCCCCGAAATTTTTTTCTGCGTACGCGCCTGCCCTATACACAAAGAAATCAAGAAAATATCTAAATTAAAAAGTACCCCTAAAACACAATCAACGCTTCAGAAATGTATCACCCTTCTAAAAAATCTAAACATCCCACACACCCCTATCAAACCACCCATCAACAACACTCCACCATGGTTATTCGAACAGAATGCCGTAGACACCTCTTTGGAAAGCTCAACTAAAAGTGACACCCCTGCACTAGTATTTCGCATAAAATTTCAGGCACTCAAAGAAAAGTACAAAGATTATTCTTTCATATACACTGATGTTTCAAAATCCGCCAAAGGAACATCTTACAGCGTGACAACAGAAAATCTAATTCTAAAACGTGGAATCCTACCTCATCATACATCTATATACTCTGCCGAGGCTATTGCAATCATAGAAGCCCTCAACATCACAAAAACTCAACGTGGAAAGTTCATCGTCAGCTCCGACTCCCTCTCGGTACTTCACTCCGTCCGCAACCTCTCAAACAACGACCAGTACCCTCTCCTTATCAGAAACATAATCCTCTCCAACAAGAGCAAACTCAAGCTGATGTGGATCCCAGGTCATTCAATGATTATCGGCAATGAGCTCGCCGACAAATCCGCTAAAGACTCGTTACTCTTTCCCTCCCCCTACACGCAAAATACCAGTCCAAAGGATACAACCAAATACTTAAAGCATCATTTCCTCGATACCTTCCAAAACATATAGCAAACAATCTCAAATTGGTACCAGTCAAAAAATCCAAATCACTTTACTATATACGATTACTTAACGAACAGTTATGCCGCCAACCTAAGCAGAAAAGATCTGACAAATATCTTGATACTTCAGCTCGGCCACACCAAACTAACGCATCAACATCTCATTGACCCAAATCTCTCAACCACATGCAAATTCTGCGACCAAACTTCTATATCCTTGCTTCACCTCCTCGATTACTGCCCTAAATTCCAACACATACGCAAGACAATATCCATAAACTCTCCAATCTCTAACCATGTATCAACTCCTTCAAAATCAAACATCAAAAAAATGCAATCATTCTTAAACAAAACTAACCTTACCCACTATTTATAAACTAGTAACAAGAACAACTTCTAAGCCAAGGTAAACAACAACATACAATCATACACATACGCACCCACTTCCACATTAAAGTAACATAAAATGCAGACAAATAAAACAGCAGCAATAATCACCTCAAAGTAAAATTCAACTAACTCATCTCGCCATCCATCACAATCACCCCTACTCTTAAGTAAAACCTTGTTAATATGTATATATGTTATAATAGCTAAGAAACAAATTTATTTTCTCCAGCCATAAGGCCAAGCAGCCAGGGCTTCCAGATAGTTTATAATTTTTAATTATGCTCTATCTTTGTAAATAATAATAATAATAATAATAACACTAAGCTTCAAAAAATTATCCACCTTTTTAATCATTTGGTTTTCAAAGTAGGTACAGTAAAAATGACAAAAATTATCCGTTAGTGTCCATTAAGAATACCGATGACCTTATATGCTTAAGGCTGTAAAATATGTAGAGATGGAAGTAGGGGTAGGGCCATAATTTTGTGGTATGCCGTATAAACCAATTTTGATTTGCGTTTATATCGTAGAAGTTGCTGCTCTTACACATATTTGTCCTTACTGCTTGGCAAAAGTGAAACCTTTAAATAATAACGTATTGGTGATGGAAAAACAAATGTTCCATCTTGTAATGTTCCAAAATAGCACGATGTTTTTAAATTTTTAACATTGTTTTATTGCGCTAAGGACTGTATTCAGCGATTGCCAGAATCGGACGTCCTTAACTTTTGATGTTTGGAATAACTCCGTCTTGTCTTAAACATTTTATATATTTTTATTTTTATACCCAGCGTAAGCAGGGTATATTAGTTTTGCGCGAATCTTGTCACAGCCAGAACTAAGCTCCGTAGATATAGACACACAGAGAAGAAACTTTTAAACCAACAATGTTATCACTGTTATTTTTTTAAGGAGCGAAATTGTTGCGTTAAGAAAGGTGGCTTTTAAAATTTCCGAGCGCGAAAACGGTGGATTTGAAATGCACAGTTTTTAAAATCTCCAAAAGCGAAAATTTTGATTTAAAATTGAAAACTTTTAATAATTTCCAAAAGTGACACTGTTGATTAAAATGCACAGCTGTAGATAATTTTATTATCTATTCGCAAAAATAATTTCAGAAAAATGTGTTTCCTCCTCTTAACATAACACCAAAATTAGCCATCGGATGGACTTCATCCGATTTTGCCACTCCGTTGTCGTGACTGCTTTTGCAATGCTTAAAAAGTTCTAAGATGAATAAATGTCTTATATGTTCTATTTTATGAAACAAATGAGAATTATACCGAACGAAAAGAAATGTAATTAAGTGCTCAGTGCTCTTAACTTAAATAGTTTCGCTCTTAACAAATTCAATAAAATGTAGTTGGAATCAGTTAAGCTGTAAAAATCCGAAGTTTAAATGCGAAAGTATTTAAATCTACGGATTCACTATTAAAGTTACTACTTTCACTCTTAAAGGCTCAGTTACTCTTGATTGAACGTTACTTGACTTAACTTTATAGAAATCTGTTTTCCACAGATTCTTATCTTAAGTCAAATTAAGTTTTCAGTAACTGCTCCCATAGAAAATGTACTAAACACATCAAGTCAGCTGATTAAATAAGTAAAGTCAAGTTACGTTCAATCAAGAGTAACTGAGCCTTAAATGATAGCCAAGAGCGTTTTCATTGTTGGGTTAAAAGCTAAATCCTTTAGATTCAAGAGCGTTTTCTCTAAGAGCGTGGCACTCTTGAATTTACTACGTGTTTTTTTCTCTGTGCATATATATAGATATATATATATCAGGGATCGGCACTAATAATATTTTCATCAATATTATCATGACTGATTACGGATTGATCAAGAAATATCATTTTTTTATTTTTGATTTCTGAATAAAAAAAAATAAAAATTGAAAATTTAAAATTCCCAAATAATGAACAATCCGTATTTTAGATTCTAAAAATTTGGATTGATTCTATGAAAATATTTACAAAATTAAAAATGTGATTTTTTTAAAAATCCGAAATTTATATGTTAAAATTATGGATTGCTGGACAATTATTAATCACATTTTAAGAATTATGAATAATTCGATACTTATAATTAGAATAATAAGATTGCAGATTTTTTGAATAATCATTAATCAAAATGGCAAGATTGCGGATTTTTTCTGTAATAGTTGATATAGGACATAGAAAACTATGTAAAAATTATCAGAGACACCAGAAGACTCTATTATGTTATGTTCGTCCATCTTTTAATCTGTCCCATTGTCTGCTTTAAAACCACAATATTTCATAATGCACTGAAAAATACACCTACTTAAAGAGCTATAACTCAGTAAAGCGGTACCTCTTAGAAAAGTGCAAAAAGAAAAACTGCAAAAAACTTTCTAACATTTTTTTTATTAATACAACCAACCAACAAAGATTGCCAATTTTTTTTACAATACAGGCTTGCTTGAGATGATGAGAATAGTGAAGTTTTTCATGAGTTGCATTTTCTCAAAACGCGTATCTCAAAGTTTTCATCAAGCAATCGGTTGAATTTTGGCAAATTGCACATAGTAGCAAAACTGAATAACCGTTCTACTGCTGCCGAAGATGGAAGTGGCGTATTGAACTTTAAAAAAGTCGCTTTTATAGATGGATATGCGTTTAAAAGCTCAAAATCACTTCTTTTGTCCGCAATAAAGTTTTGGAAATCTGCTTCGTCTGCATTGGTGCCGAAGACTGCAGCAGATTCAGCTAGGAACTCCTCAGGCGAAAAATCGAAAAAACTATCGGACCCCTTTTCAGTTTGCGCCCCATTGTTCAACACTTTCGCTCGTGATAGAGCTTCCTTGAGAGCTGTCATTGTATTGTTTTGAGCTGATGGCGTTAAACAGTTAATCCATTTAAGCTTGAACTTCGGATGAGAAGCTGCTGCTACGGCTGCGATTCGCCCTTCGTCTTCAACATCCCAGAATTTTTTAAACCTCACGTTTAAACTTTCAATCAAAGCATCGATGAGAGGTGAACACCAACGCATGTTGTCCTTCTTAATGTTCCTCAACTTATTTCGAATTGATATTAGTGTGGGGAGCAAATATCCGAAATGGCAATTTTTTTCACCCTGCAGAATATCGATCGCATCTGCTAAAGGCTGATTACACCGCAAATATTCATCTAAAAAATTGAAATGAATTTCATCTATGTTATTATCCACTTGAATATTTTGAAGCTTCTCCCTTAGTTTAAAAATTTGATTCAAACAATCGTACAGGGAGTTCCAGCGTGTTACAATTGGCCTTTTCAGTGCCTCACCCAAAACATTTAATAAGCTTTCCCGTTTTTTTGGTGAATTTGTCATTTTCCAAAGAGCTTCACACCGAATAATTGCGGTGTAATCAGCCTTTAGCAGATGCGATCGATATTCTGCAGGGTGAAAAAAATTGCCATTTCGGATATTTGCTCCCCACACTAATATCAATTCGAAATAAGTTGAGGAACATTAAGAAGGACAACATGCGTTGGTGTTCACCTCTCATCGATGCTTTGATTGAAAGTTTAAACGTGAGGTTTAAAAAATTCTGGGATGTTGAAGACGAAGGGCGAATCGCAGCCGTAGCAGCAGCTTCTCATCCGAAGTTCAAGCTTAAATGGATTAACTGTTTAACGCCATCAGCTCAAAACAATACAATGACAGCTCTCAAGGAAGCTCTATCACGAGCGAAAGTGTTGAACAATGGGGCGCAAACTGAAAAGGGGTCCGATAGTTTTTTCGATTTTTCGCCTGAGGAGTTCCTAGCTGAATCTGCTGCAGTCTTCGGCACCAATGCAGACGAAGCAGATTTCCAAAACTTTATTGCGGACAAAAGAAGTGATTTTGAGCTTTTAAACGCATATCCATCTATAAAAGCGACTTTTTTAAAGTTCAATACGCCACTTCCATCTTCGGCAGCAGTAGAACGGTTATTCAGTTTTGCTACTATGTGCAATTTGCCAAAATTCAACCGATTGCTTGATGAAAACTTTGAGATACGCGTTTTGAGAAAATGCAACTCATGAAAAACTTCACTATTCTCATCATCTCAAGCAAGCCTGTATTGTAAAAAAAATTGGCAATCTTTGTTGGTTGGTTGTATTAATAAAAAAAATGTTAGAAAGTTTTTTGCAGTTTTTCTTTTTGCACTTTTCTAAGAGGTACCGCTTTACTGAGTTATAGCTCTTTAAGTAGGTGTATTTTTCAGTGCATTATGAAATATTGTGGTTTTAAAGCAGACAATGGGACAGATTAAAAGATGGACGAACATAACATAATAGAGTCTTCTGGTGTCTCTGATAATTTTTACATAATTTTCTATGTCCTATATCAACTATTACAGAAAAAATCCGCAATCTTGACATTTTGATTAATGATTATTCAAAAAATCTGCAATCTTATTATTCTAATTATAAGTATCGAATTATTCATAATTCTTAAAATGTGATTAATAATTGTCCAGCAATCCATAATTTTAACATATAAATTTCGGATTTTTAAAAAAATCACATTTTTAAATTTGTAAATATTTCCATAGAATCAATCCAAATTTTTAGAATCTAAAATACGGATTGTTCATTATTTGGGAATTTTAAATTTTCAATTTTTATTTTTTTTTATTTCAGAATCAAGAATTTTGAAGTGTGGAGTGGATATTAATCAAAAAATCAAAAATTAAAATTTTTTTTTTGCCGATCCCTGATATATATATATAAATTCTTGATCAGAATCAAAAACTGAATCGATTTAGACATATTCGTCTGTCCGTCTGTCCATCTGTCCGTCTAACCGTCTGTCTGTGTTCGGATCTCCTCCGAAACGGCTGGACCAACCAAGTCGACTTTTGGCGCACAGGTAAACCGGAATTCAAGTATGATCCTAAGTCAAAGTGGGAGACGTCCGCCCACTGCCTCGCCCACGTATGAATTTAATGTGTTTTCAGTAAAATGCTTGTAACTTGCGAACCGCTCAACACATTGCATTGATATTTGCTGTACTGGTAAACTACGTAAAGGGACATATACTGGAAAAATATCCTCCTCGAACCACGCCCACAAATAAGGGTCTATCGTAACATGTGAAGTAAAATGCGTAGAAGCTTCAAACTCGCCACATAGGTTGACCAAGGCGAATCAAAGGTGTAGCAAAAAATTTATATGGCTCGCCCACTGCCACGCGCAAAACAAAGTGCGCCAATAATGGCGGGACGCTGGGTATTTCAAAGCCGCGCTTGACCGACTTTAGCTTCCTTACTTGTTTTTTGTATGTTTGTTTATATATTTGGGAAATCCTTGTATTACAAGAAGGGCTTGTTATTGGCGCATAAGTCAGATTAAGAAATTTTATAGCTTGAATAGACACATCAAATGCTTGTCAGGCATGTGAGAGTGTGTAAGTGAAAAAGGCACACGTGTGCCTATACGTATACGTTGTGTGAACAGAATTCACTAATGCATACTCACATGCCTGACAAGCATTTGATGTGTCTATAGAGCGCATTAGTGTGAGCTTATAAGAAATAAAAATTGATTATAAAATTATCTACCATTAGAATAATTCTTAATTTTGTACAATATAAAAAGAAATAAGTAATAGCATAGGGATTATTCGTATGCCACGAGGAGAAATAGCGAATCTTAATTGGTTGTAAAGGTGTTCAGAATTCTTGGAGACAATATTTCGATGGAGAAGCAAACTTATTTTTAGTTTTTTTAAATCGCTGAAATGTAGGCCAAAAATTTGAATGCTAAACGAAGATATATGATCTCGACGCGATCGTTTAAACACATATCGTGTAATATTATTAAAGATTTCGAATTGGCAAATTAAGTCAAGTGGTGAAAGATATCAAATCTTCGAAGAAGAGGAAAACTTAGGATCCCAATCAAACATAAATGGCAGTTGACGATGTAAGAACAGGAGTCAAGGGCTACAAAACGGCTGTGAAAATGTTTTCTGGGCCAAGGTCTAGACTGAGACGATTTGTAAAGGACTCTGAAGGATTTTTAGAGTCACTTGTGTATAAACTTAATGGTATAAAGCACGTACTTCCACCTACATATTCTGGAAAAAAGTTAGAAGCATACATATCTATAATTTGTTTATGGAAGCTAGATATATCGGACTTATGTTTATGACTTATTTTTTTTCTTCCCGGATTTTTATTATTATATTGTTATGAACTAGCAATAAGTGAAAAATCTTAATACTAGAATATAAAATATATATATATATATTTATATATATATATATATATATGTATTTATATTATTTGGCCTCCGGTCCAAGCCAATGCATGGATTAGGCTGCCTGTGTGGTTAATTGCTCAAGGGCTGTTACAGAGGTTAATAGGAGAATTAGTGCTGATAGAGGGAAGGCAGGTCACGCCTCTTGAGCCGTGTGTAGCTTTTTGTTAATAACAAATTTCTGGCAAATGGTTTTTCGGATGTTGGGACAACCGAGTGCTGTATTTGCGACTTAATGAAATAAGTTCGTTTTTGACCATCGGGATACAAAGGTCCTTGTGAATGTTTTCGTTCTTAATGAACCATGGAGCACCAGTGATAGTCCGAAGGATTTTAGACTGTGAGCGTTGTATAGTGTCTGTTATAGAGTTACTCACTTTTCCCCAGAGCTGGGAGCCATAAGTGAATGCCTAGATATCTCACTTCATTGGACTGTGGATATCGTGCGTTATTAAGTATAATTGGAGGGCATGTCTCGCGACGCAGCGTGAAAGTTATGTGGGTGCATTTACTTTCATTTACTTTTATTCTCCAGTTCGCAAGCCAGTCTTCAACAATATGAAGATGATTATTAAGAACTCGAGAGGCGACCGCAGGGTCGCTGTGTGCATACAAAATTGCTGTGTCATCTGCAAATGTAGATGTGAATTGCTCTGGGGAAACAGGCAGGTCAGCCGTGTATATCAAATATAACAATGGCCCGAGGACGCTGCCTTGAGGTACGCCTGCTGAGATGTGGTACTCATTCGTCGTGTGAGTTCCATATCTAATTTTGAACTTCCTTTCAGAGAGGTACGATTGTAGGACTTTGTGGGTATTATTGGGTACCTAGTGTTTGCTTTATTTAAAACACTAAACCAGAATGCCAAACCTTGTCAAAGGCTTGTGAAATATCCAGAAATATGGCAGAGCAGTATTTCTTTTTTTCAAACGCGTTTCTGATTTCGGTAGTAACTCTGTTTACCTGTTCAATAGTACCATGACTTTTTCGAAAACCATACTGGTGCTCGGGGATTACTCTGGAGCTTTGCAAGGACGGTAAAATTTTTTCCAAGAGACATTTTTCAAAAACTTTTGAGAAGACTGGCAGTAGACTAATTGGCCTATATGATGATGGCAATGAGGGATCTTTCCTGGCTTAGGGATCATGATGATGTTTGAAATTTTCCAGGCTCGAGGGTAAAATCCTATTCTTAATATAGCATTAAATATGAAGAGAATTAGTCTTGTGGCTGCGGCTGGGAGTTGTTGTATCATCTGTGGCGTGATAAGATGAAAGCCTGCTGCCTTTTTTGGGTTTAGCTCTTTAATGATAGTTTGAACGTCTTTATGCTGCAATGCACGTATATTTTCGTTTAGACGTGGGTTAGTTTGTAGTAAACGCTAAGGGTTGGTAGGTGGATTAGGCTTAAAAACGTTTTCTAGGTAGTTAGCAAAAAGATGAGCTTTTTCTTCATCCTTTCTAGCCCAACTTCCAGTGTTGGTACGCAGGGGTGATACGTTTATTTTGGGTGCCTTCACCTTTTTTTTTGTTTTCCATAGAGAGTAATTAGTTTCGGTTGTTGGGCTCAATTTTCGTGTGAAGTTTTCTAAATTAGTTCTCAGATCATTATCAAGAGCTTCTCTTAGGCGCTTAGTTGCTTGTGTTAAGCTGTACTTTGCGGAGGGTGATCGTTGACGCTGCCATTCTCTTCGTAGGCGTCTTTTTTCTCGAACAAGGGTTTCGATCTCGCTTGAAGTATATCTTCGAGGTATTAGTGGGTTTCTGATTGATTTTGGGGTAGCGTGAACTTCGGCCGATATTATGATATCGTTTAGTTTTGTTATGGCTTCCTCAATATCACTTTCGCTCCGGAGGATCGTGTTCTCGTTCAAATGAGAGCTAATATATTTTTTAACTTGAGCCAGTCGGTTTTTTTTGTTATAATTCTCCCGGATTTTGCAGTGAGTGTGGGCACGCCCATCATTGTTATTAAAATAGGGGAATGATCGGATGACAGATCGAAGCTGGGTTCAGCATGTATTTCGCTACGATCAAAGTTTTTGCTGACTGCGAAATCAATGAGGTCAGGTTTTTTTTGCAAGTCGGAAGGCCAGTAAGTGGGTTGACATGTTGAAATACCGTCAAAATTTTCACGACTATTTATTATAAGTGAATATAATTGGCGCCCTTTGGGTTAAATTAATATAGAGCCCCAGTGTGGGTGCTTAACATTATAATCCCCAGCTGCTATAAATTTGTTGCCAAGCTTTTGGAAGTACACTAAAAATTGTGTACCAGTAATAGAAAATCTCGGTGGGCAGTAAACTGCACTTAAAGCGATATTGCTGTTACCATAATACAATGAAATAGAGGTTGCTTGTAAGTAATTTTGGGAAAATGCATCCATTAAATTGTGTTTTATTCGAGTTTTGATCAAAACACCGGTGCCGCCGTGCGCCTTTCCATCTGGGTGATGAGTGCCATAAAACGTATAATTTTTAATAGTAAAATTATTTTTGATTGTAAGGTGGATTATTTATGACTTATGGATGTAAGAACATTATCCTATAAGCTGGCTCTTAAATTAGAAATGAAGTGCTTGGTTGGATCATTTTTTGACACGACCCAAAAACAATTTATCGCCACGCAGACCAATGGTAACATCGTATGCTCGTACTCAAGGCTTAGCCGTGAAGCGATTCAGGAATTTTTTGACATTTTAGAATCCGAAATGCCACAATTTTCCTCCGGACAGGATGTTCAATTTCGACGCGACAGGGCTCACAATTGTGCAGCCGAACACACGAGAAGTGATGGGAAAGAAAGCGAAGAAGTAGATAGGAGCTTTGACTACCGCCGAAAGAGGTTCACTGTGTACTGTAGTTTGTTGCATAAGTGCATCTGGTATTTTTATACCACCTATGATGATTTTTCCAAGGAAAAATTTCACCGATCTTCTGAAGAAAGACGCACCACCTGGAGTGATAGGGAAAGTCTATTCATCAGGTTGGGTTCAATTTAATTTGTTTACTGAATGGTTCAGAAAATTTTTCGAAAAAACTCACCCCAGCGAGGCCTCACCGGTGTTGCTCATCTTTGACGGACATTACAGTCACACTCGTAATTTAGAAATAATAGAACTGGTCCATGAAAATTATGTCACAATTGTCAGTCTTCACCTCATACGACCCATCAGATCCAGCCGCTAGATAAGATTTTCATGGGTGCACTTAACAGTTACTACAGCGCTGAAGTATGCAAGTTTCTTATAAGAATATAATGAATATAATAATGAATATATTCATTCTGAAAACATGCTTAAGGCGTATGATATTTTGGCCGGGCATATCTCAAGTGCACCTCAGCGGAAATCGCGGTGAATAGTTTTTGTGCTACAGGCATTTACCCATTCAACGCGCAAGTTTTTACTGAGTGGGACTTTACAGCAGAAGCATCAAACCATGATCAGTCATGGTTGCAGTGCAGACTGGAGTTGTAAAATTTAAGAAAAAATCGATGTTCGATTAATAGAAAACCTGCACAATTATAAATCGATGTCGGATGATTAATTGAAACAAAAAAATCGATTAAATCGATTTATTTTTTATTTTTCCAAACATATTTATAATGCCGATTTTTTGTTTTCTGAAGTTTATTAAACCTATTTTATCAAAACAAATAACGAACTTAAAATTTTTACTATACTCTTACAAAGTTTATTGAAAAAAATAACAGAGTAACAGTTTAGTAAAAAATATCCCTTCGCGAATGAGGTAAAAGTCAAAAAAAAAAAAAACAGTTGCCGTTCAACGCAACTACAAACGGGAATTGCCAAAGAATTGAAGAGGAAGATTGACCTAATGTATAAGCAGTCAATCAATAATTCAGGGCTTTTACGCTGTACGAGTTTCAGATTGGAGGCGGAAAAAGAATCAGTGAGCCACCTCATGTGTCACTGCCCGGGTCTGGCCAGGAGAAGATCCAGGCTGCTCGACTTTTTCTTCTTCTCCTCTCTCACCGAGCTATCATCTGTTCGAATAAAAGACATGGGTCGCTTCATAAATGAGTCCAATTGGCTCCACCAAACGGGTAACTAGGGAGGCATGGTTTCCTTCGTGATATCGGGCCCATGTGCGGCCTAAGTGTGTCCCCTTAAAGGGGGCAGCCACCCTAACCCAGCTTAACCTAACCTAACAATTCTCAGTTAATGATATTAAATTATAGTTTCTATTTGCTTTTGGAGGTGAATTCAGAAGAACTGACCATCAATTTCTGTATTTTTTTTCCAATTTTGCATATCGTTTTGTTCATATTTTAAACAGTTGTCAGAAAGTTTCCAAAAAAATGTAACATCGAAAGAAAAAATCGATTTTAATTAAAATCGAAAAAACAAAATCGATGCTAAAAATAATCGATCTTAAGCCAAAAAAAATCGATTAAATCGAAACTTCGAATGTTTTTATACCCAGCGTAAGCAGGGTATATTAGATTTGTGCGAATTTGTTAACAGCCAGAACTAAGCTCCGTAGATATAGACATATATTATATATATATTTTTGATCAGGATCAAAAACTTAATCGATTTAGGCATGTCCGTCTGTCCGTCCGTCCGTCCGTCCGTCCGTCTGTCCGTCCGTCTGTGTTCGGATCTCCTCCGAAACGGCTGGATCAACCAAGTCGAAATTCGGCACACAGGTATATCGGGATTCGAGTATGATCCTAAGTAAAAATAGGAGACATCCTCCCACTGCCACGCCCACAAATGAATTTATTTTGGTTTCAGTAAAATGCTTGTAACTTGCGAACCACTCAACACATTGCATTGATATTATATTATTGTACTGGTAAACTACGTAAGGGGACATATCCTGGAAAAAATCCTCCTCAAACCACGCCCACAAATAAGCCCGCAAATAAGGGTTTATCGTAACTTATGAAGTAAAAGGCGAAGGACCGTCCACTTCCACGCCCACAAATGGAGATTTTTCATAACTTCCGAAGTTAAAGGCGTAGAAGCTTCAAATTCGCAACATAGGTTGGCCAAGGTGTAGGTGAAAGGTGTAGGAAAAAATTTATTTGGCCTTGCCCACAAATGGAGAGGCAAATCATAATGCGCCAATAACGTCGGGACGCTGGGTATTTCAAAGTTGGGCTTGACCGACTTTAGCTTTCTTACTTGTTTCTTACAACTCTAGTGCAGAAAATCAACCAAGAGAAATCGGTGATAATGAAAATGCCTCAGGAACGAGTAAAGCGCTACAGGTTTGATTCTACCAGAAGAAATTCAGCATGTCCCCAGGGTCAAAACAGGGACTTCTAATCGTGGAAGGAAACCTAGAACAGCAAAAACGTTATCATCTTATAAAAATCACTTAACCGAATCGTTGCGCTTAGTTGAGACACCTGAACAGGACCATAGGGGCGGACGTAGACGGGGCCTTAAACGTGATCGAGGTGGAAGGGGCAGCGACAGCCAGGTGGTAATGGGCGACGCCAGAGAGTCAGTATATCCAGCGGTAGCTCCGAAAGTGATGCGGTCGTAGAAACTGACTCTGAATATAGAGAGTACCGTCTCAATCCAGATGACATACGAGCTGCATTTTTTATGAAGCCGTTATTGCCGTTAAATTAAATTAAATAAAATTTCGTTAAAGTTCAATACATTTAATATAGCCCCCTGGGGACCATATTGCCGTCAAATGATGTACAATTGTGAAATTTGGATTTTTGAGAATAAATTAAAAGATTGGTACTCCTGTTATTATTTGATTAATGTAGAGTTGGACATCCATTGGCCATAGAGTAAGGAGCATTTTGACGTATTTATTTCATATGTACCAAAGTGTGTATTTTTTTGGATGAGGCCTCAAAAGCAAAGTGAGGGACCACATTATCATCTTCTCCTCTTAATTTGTAACCGATAATTATAGTTATATGTGACAACTGGATTGGTTCACTGAAACTGCTTTTACGAATTTTCAGTAACTGATTTTGGTTGCAAAGCATTCTTGTGTTCTGCTCGGGTAAAATAAAAGGCTTATTCTTCAAGCGATTTTCTTTCAATAAGGATATGTTATCAGTACGTAGTTTAAATAAAAATATCACTTAGTTTGATTGATATGGTCACCTTGTTATTTTAGTATATCCAGAAGTTTTCGATATTATGCAACAGAAATAATAAGATATTTACATGAAATAGTTATATGAGCATATCTATTAAAACGTTTCAATTGGATTTTCTCTATGCATTCAAAGCGTTTTCTCTATGAAAAAAGCATTTTATTGGGCAGATTTCTCAATAAAATCGCTCAATAAGGGGATCTAATCGATTATATGGGATCAAATTTTTCTGCGTGTACAAAACTAATATACCCTGCTTACGCTGGGTATAAAAACACCACAGAAAATGCGCTGTGCTTTTTGCTGTTAGGTTTTTGCATATAACAGGTTGGCTGATAAGTCCCCGGTCTAACAAAGAAAAACACATTTTTTTGTCAAAATTCGTTTTTATTATTCAACATAGTTCCCTTCAAGAGCGATACAACGATTATAACGACCTTCCAATTTTTTGATACCATTTTGGTAGTACTCCTTCGGTTTTGCCTCAATATAGGCCGCAGTTTCGGCGATCACCTCTTCATTGCAGCCAAATTTTTTCCCTGCGAGCATCCTTTTGAGGTCTGACAACAAGAAAAAGTCGCTGGGGGCCAGATCTGGAGAATACGGTGGGTGGGGAAGCAATTCGAAGCCTAATTCATGAATTTTTGCCATCGTTCTCAATGACTTGTGGCACGGTGCGTTGTCTTGGTGGAACAACACTTTTTTCTTCTTCATATGGGGCCGTTGTGCCGCGATTTCGACCTTCAAACGCTCCAATAACGACAAATAATAGTCACTGTTGATGGTTTTTCCCTTCTTAAGATAATCGATAAAAATTATTCCATGCCCATCCCAAAAAACAGAGGCCATTACTTTGCCAGCGGACTTTTGAGTCTTTCCACGCTTCGGAGACGGTTCACCGATCGCTGTCCACTCAGCCGACTGTCGATTGGACTCAGGAGTGTAGTGATAGAGCCATGTTTCATCCATTGTCACATATCGACGCAAAAACTCGGGTGTATTGCGAGTTAACAGCTGCAAACACCGCTCAGAATCATCAACACGTTGTTGTTTTTGGTCAAATGTGAGCTAGCGCGGCACCCATTTTGCACAGAGCTTTTTCATATCCAAATATTGATGAATGATATGACCAACACGTTCCTTTGATATCTTTAAGGCCTCTGCTATCTCGATCAACTTCATTTTACGGTCATTCAAAATCATTTTGTGAATTTTTTTGATGTTTTGGTCGGTAACCATCTCTTTCGGGCGTCCACTGCGTTCACCGTCCTCCGTGCTCATTTCACCACGCTTGAATTTTGCATACCAATCAATTATTGTTGATTTTCCTGGGGCAGAGTCCGGAAACTCATTATCAAGCCAAGTTTTTGCTTCCACTGTATTTTTTCCCTTCAGCAAACAGTATTTTATCAAAACACGAAATTCCTTTTTTTCCAATTTTTTCACAATAACAAAAGTTGCTTCACAAAAGACGCTCTATCTCACAAACTAATTGACTTACAGACGTCAAATTTTGACACGAATCATTTGAAGGTTGCCACTATATAAAAATAATATGCATTTAATACTAGCGACGCCATCTATGTGTCAGACCGGGGACTTATCAGCCAACCTGTTATTACTATATATGTCACTCTCATAGATTTCGGGCGGGACATTTCGCGCCAGTTAGAAAGAGATGTTACTCGGCAGGCAAAAAAAGAGCGAGAGGGAAATACTTTTGGTGAGTACCTAAGTGAAAAATGCTCATTTTGGTGGGTACCCAAGACCGTGCTGGGTACCCAAGACCGTGTTGAAAAGAGCCAAAATAGAAACGGCTCCTGAGTGACATATATAGCTATATATGGGTTTTTGTTTCTTTCTAAGGTAAGGGGGCACCATTTTTCAAACGACCAGTGGGCCTTTTAACCCCCAGTCCGCCCGTGGTATACGGTCTAGCAATACGGTGACCATCATATATGTTATTAGCAGAAGTGTTCTGTCTCTTAGGCGCTTCTTCAGCTTTTTTTGTTTTTTGTTATTGGAAAAAAGCAAAAATGTTCTGTTTTTATTAAATGTTTTGTATTTTGTTCTGCTTTTCTTCGCCATGCAAATCGAAAATATTCTAACTACGGCAGTCCTTTGAGGGTTTTTACACTAGTCATTTATTGATAATAATTGAATTTAATTTGAGCTAACCGGGCTCGAATGCACCAATTGAAAGGGTACTTACTATTTTATATAAATAATGGACTAATGAAAGGTCCCCACTGTAAAATCTCTTTTAATAACGAGATGCAACTATGAACTTCGCTGCTTTGAATTTAAGGACTATTTACAAAGTGAAGAGAACTTAATCCCCTTATTATGAAAGTCGAAGTCGACGACGACTCTATTTTTAAAGTCGTCATTATTGATCCCGCCTAAATAAAATCAGTATATTTTTATTAAAAGCCTCATTATCATTGGAAGATCTTTAACTTCAGTAACTTGAAAGAAAGACTTTTGTCTCGAAGCGTACAATAACGACGGTTTAAAAATGGAGTCGTCGACGACTTCGATTTTCGTAACAACGGGGAATGCCTCAGAAATCGAATCTCAATAAAAACAAGTTGAGTTGTGTCATAACATAGCACACCAGATAAGAACGAAGTTCATTATGGTATTTATAAATGTTAGTAAATATAATTCGCATCAAGGTTTTTCGCAAGAAACAATTGCTTTTATTAATCGAAATATATATGTATACAAGACGGCCATTAGACAAAACTTTTTTTCATTCCTTTTGTGTGTTTTGAACATAAAAATGCACAATCGAAGGTTATTGTTCTGCTGTTCTGCTGCAGAAAATTATACTAATAAGTGCGTAGTTTTATTCTTAATGGTGATAAATTTTAAACTGCCAGCTGTTTGTTGTTTTCAACTGTTTTTCACAAGCGAAAATGCGATACAGTATATTCTGCTTAGCTGCATTCAAATATTTTGCAGACAATTTTATGCACTTACGCGAAAAACGCACCTACCCGATTTTTTTTTGCTGCATTTTTGAGGAACATATCAAGTTTTGTAACAAAAAGAAAATTCTTTCATAACTGACTAGAAATAAAAGAAATTGCAAAAAATGAAATGAACAAAAAAATTGGGGTTTGTCGTCTTCAACCTAACTTAAACTTTTTGATGCTTTAAACTTTCAAATGATAGTCGCTATGAGAGTTTAAACCAGGTTTATTATTTTTTTATAAAAATTCTAAAAAAATTCTTATAAAGTAAAGGCATTTTAGGTCGATAGGAAAGCGTTTGAAATTTAAAAGATACATTTTGAAGAGGGCTGTTAAAGGAACATTTTACTATGAAATTTTATTTCAAAAACCAAAAACAGTATGCTGTTAAAGCGAATGTACACCTAAGTTGAATGCAGCTAAAAGAGAAATTTTCATACAAATACAGGCAAAAATGCTGCCGTAGAATATTTTTGTGCCGGTATGTTACTTACATGTGCGCTAAAGGGCTCTACGCTCTAAAGCAGCAAGTAAATTTCCTATACGAAACACATGTAGAAACAAGTAAGAAAGCTAAAGTCGGTCAAGCCCGACTTTGAAATACCCAGCGTCCCGACAATATTGGCGCACTATGTTACGAAAAATCTCCATTTGTGCGCGTGGCAGTGGGCGGACTACATTAATATTTTTCCTACACCTTTCATTCGCCTTGGTCAACGTATGTTGCGAATTTGAAGCTTCTACCCTCTTACTTCACAAGTAACGATAAACCCTTAATTTTGGGCTAATTTGTGGGCGTAGCTCGAGGAGGACGGCGTCCATTTTTTTTTCCGGATATGTCCCTTTTCGTAGTTTACCAGTATATCAAATATCAATGAAATGTGTTGAGTGGTTCGCAAGTTACAAGCATTTCACTGAAAACACAATAAATTCATTTGTGGGCGTGGCAGTGGGCGGATGTCTCCAATTTTTAACTAGGATCATACTCGGATCCCGATATACCTGTGCGACAAATTTCGACTTGGTTGGTCCAGCCGTTTCGGAGAAGATCCGACCACAGACAGACGGACAGACGGAGGGACAGACGGACGGACAGACGGACATGTCGAATAAGCTTTTCAGACTAGCAGCTTAATCTAGATTTGGAGCCAACTTCCGCATTTATCCGTGTATTTAAATGCATTTAGGACCTGCTAAATGCAGAGATATAGTCTGTATTTATGCTGAATTCGCTGCAACACTGGCGAGGAAAGTTCGAAATAAATTTTAATTCTAGGCAACCCCAGATCAAACAGCTGGTTGACGCCTGCCGCATATTGTGAAAAATCGAGAAACGTGTGTTAAGAAGAAATGAAAAGCCCATATTGTTAATAAAAACAATGTTCCTCCTCTTTAAATATGTCATAACCTCTATTTTGAGAAGCTCCTTTCTATCCATTTTTACCATGTTTTTAAAGACATTCAAAAAATAGGAGGCCAATTTTATAATAAGTCAATGCGGGACACCGACTCTTATCCAAAAAAAACAAAGAATTTGCTGGAATTGTTGTGCTTAAATTAGAAAGCAACAACATTACTTTTGATTAATGAATTATGAATTGTATGTTATATAAGTATAATGGGTAACTTATATTTTATTTGATATTGCAATACGGAATCACAACTGCCTTTACGGGACGGTTCCGCGGATACGGGACGGTTGGCCGCCTTATTCAACAAACGAAACAGTTGACTTAAATGCAGAGTGGTGCTAAATGCAAATATGTAGGTGTAGTCTGAAAAGGTATTTTTCACAACTGCATTTAGCGCGCTAAATACTGCTTTTAATTGCTAGTCTGAAAAGCCTATTAGTCTTCATGCCAGTGTTGGGGTATGGGGGTTAAACAGTATGACGCGGTGGCACTTGGGTAGGTACGATAGGTTTCTTTCTTCTTATTGGTCACCTCCATCCACTTCGAATTTTGTGTATGCTGCGGAGCACTGTTTAATGGCTGCTCTTTTCTGGTACCATCTTTGGAGCTATGGCTACGTGGCAATGCACTCGTCTCACTCCTTGTTTCCTTTCTCCATTGCTTCTCTTCTAGGCGTTGTTTGCTTCTACTGCACTCAAAATAAAAACTACGTAAATATGACGAAAACTTGCGTACATTGTACGAAATTTTTTGTACTTTTGAGCCACGAAATGGTTCGTAAATTGAACGAAACAGTTTTCGTACATAGTACGAAAATATGAGACATGCGAATATTTGTATATTGTACGAACGCATTCGTAGTATATACTAATGAGTTTCGTACATAAAAAAAATTTTTTTTTCTGTTTACGAAATTTTTCGTACAAAGTACGAACACATTCGTATTAGTTCCAAGAGTAATTTCGTTATATTTACGAATCTATCGTAAAATACACGAATGCTTCTATTCCTTGTACACTGTAAAAAGAGACTGATTGAGTTCAAATTTTAATTTTTATTTTTATTAATTATAGGTAAGTAATGAAAAAATTAAAAGTTGGAATTCTTGTTTGTATATCTAGCTTAGGTTAAAAATAAAAATTTTGAGTCGGCGTGCCCTCAGCCTTTTAGAAATCCATCAACAATTGCTGCTTGATTCTTTGGCCACTTTAAAATAAAAGAAAACCTTTGATAAAACATCTACATAAATTAACGTTAAAGTTAAAAGATATAGGCTTACTTTGAATTTCATTCAACAAAACATCCATGCCTGGTTTGGGTTTACCAATGACAGGTAAATTATAAAATGACCTGTTGATAAACTCCCACATTGCATCGCATGGCTCAACATAAACTATATTGAAGATGTTATATGCTTTAAAGCATACATCCATCGCTTTGGCGAAATTGAAAAGTTTATAGGTGATATTTTCAAAATCCACCATAAATGACTGCGGTTCCTGTAGCGTTCCAATTAAGGACATGAAGGGAGCAACAGAAGATTCGGCCTTAACCTTAGCGTCGTACCTTTGTCGATACTCCGCTTCAGTTGCGCAAACTGCCATGAAGCTCTCCTGCGATTCCTTAACGGAGTAAAATCGGTTTAAATTTTATTTAAGACTGGCACTTTATATTTTATTAATATTTTTCACTTTTGTTATCATACGAACGTTGCTGTCAACCGATCACTTTGAACTGACTTTTTTTATAAGACTCAAGATGATGAAATATCAAACTACGAAAGATTTCGTATATTTCACGAAAATTTTCGTAAATTAAACAAATTCAAAAATTGACTTGGCTGCATTCGTATTATGTACGAAATGGTTTCGTGCATTGTACAAATAGCTTTCGTACTTTTCTAAAGCATTTGTATATAGTACGAATGCATTCGTACAATGTACGAAGGGATTGGTAAGCAAAGCTCGCTTCACTAATTACGAACTTGTTTCGTAATATATACTAAATATTTCGTACAATGAACGAAAAAATTGCCCCAATTTACCTTACGAAAGTGATTTCGTTTAATTTACGAATGATTCGTAGAAACAGATTTTTATGGAAATTTTGATCAAGAAATTTTCGTATTATAAACGAAAATTTCGTACATTAAACGAAAACCTTTCGTAAACCCAACTACGAAAATATTTCGTAGTGTTTTTACTAAATTTTATTTTCTGTGTGGCTGTGTAATCGCAATTTTGGCACCATTCTGCCACCATCTTTTTATGTAATGCGGATATCTTCAGCACGGTTTCCTTCATTACCTGATTCACATGTCGCTGCCCGTTGACCAAGTTGCATAGTCGCTCAATTTCTTGCCCCATTAATTCTATGGAATTTTCCGCACTTTCCTTACGCTTCCCAGTAGCGTTTACGATTCCTCCGGGATTCACCGGATTCAAGATTCGCGTTACTTCCTCCGGTAGGGGTCTTGTTGGAGCTTACGCACCTCCAGTCCCTTCTACCGACCCAACGCTTACTCGCAGAGTCGCCTGCTCCCTACGGGCGCCTAACTGGAGTTCACGCTGTCAGTCCTTTGTTCCCCGGTTCCGCTTGATGCATTTCCGATATAATCCGCCAAGGATATGGATTTTCATCTTCCTCCTCATCGCCATTCATATTTCTCGATGTAGTGTGCATGTCCCTATGCAATTAGCCAGTCTAAGCGCTACTGGCTTTCAAAGCAGTTTTAACACCACTGGCTATTTAAACAGTCTTGCTGTCCCTGATTCGAAACAGTTTGAACACCACTGCTTACCGAATAACAGTTTGAGGGGAACTGCTTGGATTGTTCGGATTCTCCACTGATACAAACTTGTAGAGCCACTGTACTAGAGCCCTGCATGGGTATGCCTTTTTGCGTATTCGAATACATTCACATGTTTACGAAACCGTCATTGTACTAATTCAAGCGACATGAACACAGTAAGCATTGCCTCTCGTTTGCGTGAAGCAAAGAGTGTGAAAGAGAATGAAAACGGGAGCAGAGAATAGTTGTACGAGTGAGACGCGCATATTCCAATATGAGTACAACTATTCGAGTATCTCGAGTTGCTCGATGGAGTTAAATTTTATTATTGCATTGTTAACAGGGTACGGAAAAATTCCGTTCGCGAACTGAAAAATGTTCGCTATGCGAATCGTTCGTTTTTTAATTCGCGAGCACAATTTTTACCTGTGTACTGAATTTTTTAAAATTCGCTGACTGCCGAACGGAAAGAGTTTTTTAGAGAACGGAAAAATTCAGTTCAGGTTTTAGCGCACGAGCACAATTCTTACCTGTGCGTTGTATTTTTATACCCGACACACTCTGTGTCGAGGGTATATTGCAGTGTAAGCCGCTAGAAGGCCCGCGGGCAAAACATTTGTGTTAGTGCTCTCATGCGTGTGAAGCCGAAGCTGAAAAACGAAAATCAGTCAGTCAGTTGCCAACTATCGAGCGAGCAGGGTCACGTCGCTCGCTTCCTTAAAATATATGCGAGTTTCATTCAGTATTGCCAACATTCAAAGACAACCTTTCCCCTAAAAGTCTTCGGTAAACCATATTTATCCCGTTTCTCTTAAAGTAGTATCCACAGTTAATCCCTTTTTTGATATGTTACAGAGAGCGAACAAAGGGGAAAAATAACTGCGAAAATTAAGATTTGTTGCATCGAAATAAGCAAATAAGAGCTGCTATACATGAGCATTCCGATATTCATTTAGAAAATTTAATATTAATCAAAACTTGTACCTATGAAATTGACATAGATGAGGTCATTAAATACCAAAAAATGCATACATCGCGCCCATTCATTCCCTTGCCCTTAGTTGAAGTGGTTTAAACTATAACAAAATAAAAAAAAGATAATTTCTGAAAGAAGAGCTCATAATTTGCGTAGAGAAAAAAATCCCCCTTTCCCAAATTGTAGAAAAAGGGAAAAAATCTCACGAGCTGGCCACACTGTCTTTGAATGAATTCCAGTCTTCATATATTACTATATATGTCACTCTCATAGATTTTGGGCGGGACATTTCGCGCCAGTTAGAAAGAGATGTTACTCGGCAGGCAAAAAAAGAGCGAAAGAGAAATACTTTTGGTGAGTACCTAAGTAAAAAATGCTCATTTTGGTAGGTACCCCAGACCGTGGTGGGTACCCAAGACCGTGTTGAAAAGAGCCAAAATAGAAACGGCTCCTGAGTGACATATATAGTTATATATGCCAGTCTTATTGAAACTGTCGAACGATGAGGGTGTGCTCGCATGATTTTTGCATTCACATCACATCGTTACGTTAAAACACGAAGTGTTTCTGTCTTTGTGTGCGTTTGGCTGTCACTGGTATATTGCGTTTGTGTGGTTGTGTGTAACACCCAGAACCAGTCGAGGTAGACCATACAAAATATATATAGAAATGATCAGCGTCACCAGGAGATTCGATTTAGCAATGTCCGTCTGTCTGTCTGTCCGTCTGTTTGTATACAGTTTTCTTATCGAAGGAGTTGAGCTATCTTGATGAAATTTGGTATGCGTGCTCACGGGGACATAAGTAAGAACAAGTTCGATAATGGACCCGATCTGACCATTTTTAGGGGTACCTCCAGTACTAGGGCTTGTTATGAAAATCACAAAAACTGCTCCAAAGCCTGATTTTTACAAGATATTTTGATGAATTTTGAGGGTTGAACATATTTGAAGTCAAGTTATTCAATGTCAAAAAATTGGAAAAGTGGGCGTGGCCGAAGGGTGTTTTTCGAAAATGGCTTCCTTCACCCGAAATTCAAATGTGACTTGAACGAAATTTGGCAATTATGCTTCCTTTTTAGCCATAAACATCGTCTCCGAAATTTTTTTTATAGGTCTATTATTAAGGGTACCTCCAGTACAGGGTCTGGCACAAAAATCTCAAAGCTGCCCCAAAATTAGATTTTTTGGAAATATTTCGCTGGAACTTAGAATTTGAGCGCATATTAAGGCCTCCGATTAGAATTAGGAAAAAGTGGGCGTGGCAAAAGGGCGGTTTTCATAAAAAAATTTAACAAAAGTCGGTATATGCGGCCCCTTATAGCCTTAAACACTTCTTGATATTAAAAATTATTTGAACACGTGTGTCTGTGTCGGGTATTCTATTGTCAGGCTCGCCTGGCTATAACACCCTTACTTGTTTTCATTCATTTCTGTTCAGCGGCCAATGCAGAGCAAACTCTTCAAGATTGAGAACAAAATTTGAACTCCTAAAAAATATAAAACTGCATACTTACTGCGGAGAACGAAAAAGAACCGATTAATTCCGATTAAAATCGCTAAGGATTTTTTTTCCGTTCGTTTGGTTTACGATTCCGTTCACGAACCAAAACTATTTTTCGCGATCGAAAAGCATTTCGTTCGCGAACGAAATAAAAATTCAGTTCGTGTGATTCGAATCGAAAAGAACGGATTTCCGAACCCTGATTGTTAAGCTCGAGCCACTTGAAAATGCTCTATTTTTGACATACATTTATATACTTACAGACCTTAAGTTATCGAAAATAAAAGAGAAATGGTTTTTGTTTTTAGACTAGAAATTATATTTCATGTTATTAATGTTTTTAATTAATAAGAAAATTACAGCCTTTCGTAGGAAAAAACTAAACATCTTAATGTTTAAATACATAAAAATAAAAATCATTCAAACATCAACTAAAACTAAAACAACTAAAAAAAAAAAAATAAAACAAAAATAAATAAAACCCATTCCAGGTACATAAAATAAAAAAATAATAGTGAAAAAAGTATATGATAATTATGATGTAGGAAGAAATTCGTCATTTTCAATGTTAATATGAGTAAATATGAGTTGGCTAATTGCAATTTCGTTTAATCCTAATGCAGTCCTTTTTTCTGAAAGCAAATTCCTCGCAACAGAAAATACCCGCTCCGAAGAGGCACTACTTGCTGGTGTTGCAAAAATAATACTACTTAGCTTATAAAGCAGTGGAAAGTTTGATTTTTGAAGGTCCCACCAACTCAAAACATTAAACTCTACATCATTTTTAACTCTTGTGTTTTTATAAAGTTGGAGTTCTTGGCTAACAATTTCTTCAGAGTTGTTTTGGTCCTCTTCTTGAACAAAATCTGAAAACAGTTTTTGAAATTTGCATTTAGGTGATGTAACCTCTTCACGAACTTGTGGCAATTGGTCTTGAAAGCAGGCCATTAATCTTGAGCATTCCTCTTCAACAAATTTCTTTTCACTTTCAGAAAATATTAATAACTTATTAGTTGGAGGAAACAGGAAGAGTGCTATTTTGTGATAAATACTAACATTAGGCGAAACTGTTGTACTTAAATGTAAAAGTAACTTTTGTTTAAAGTTCAAAACTATATCTGAATCACAATTTTCGTAATCACAAACACCCTTTAATTGGTGTATATAAATTAAAACTAAATGCATTGTTGCATATTTTTCTCCCTCTAAAGCTTTAGTGGCTTCTTCAAACGGCTGCAGAACCTTAACCACAGATTTCAAGCTTGAAATATTTATGGAATCGATTCTTCTAAGTTCGTTTTTGTGCTCCAAAATTTGCATGATCTGAGCCCAACATTTTTCAATAGATTTGAGCATATTAAACACTGTATTCCAACGTGTTGGACAAAAACTTTTTAAAGAAGATGATAGTTGTGCATTTAAGCCTGATTTTTTGAAATATTTTACCAATTTGGCGCAGCTTTGGCAAAGTTCAGAAACCTCGGAAACCTCTTCTATAGATTTTTGTACTGTATTATTTATAAGGTGGCATATACACGCAATACTTTGGTAATTTTGAAAAGCTTTTTTCATGTTGGCACCTCTATCGGTCACTATAATTGTCTTATTAGTTAACTCGCAGCCAAAATCCCAAATCAATTTCTGCACTTTTTGAAATATATTGTCGCCTGTAAAAAACATTTTATTGAATTTAAAATAAGATGGCTACAACAAACACAAAAGACACTACAAAGCTGCAATATGAATTAATGAAATGAATCAAATAAGGTTACCGTGCATGCATATCATGTCATAAGAAAAGATATTTTAACACTATGTTACAATATTTTTGGACATCAAAAACATATACTTACTCGTGCATCTCTCTCCTTCCATAGACTTAAGTCCAAGCAATTTCGCTTTCAACACCCCACTTTTTAAAAAATGAATAGTTACAGCAACGTATGATTTTTTTATGTAGTCATCTGTCCAAATATCGGATGTTATGCTGTATCCATTATCTTTAATGGAGCATATTTCCTCTCTAAGTTTTTGGAAGCACTGTTCATATAAATTTTGAACATTTCTAGACACTGTTGTTGGGTGTGGAAGTGCTTTTTTAACGTCCACATTGTTTCCATACTTGATACCAATTAGAAGGAAATGTCTCAAACTTCTTCTAAACCGCTATCTATTACAATGCTATAGGGCCTGCAATTTGTTACCACCCACTTTGTCATCAGGTCAGTAACGTTTTTTTTTGCTGCTTCATCTAACTCAATTTGTTTGCTGCATTGTTCTTGAAGTTTAATATTGTAGCACTTATGCTTGACTAAATTGGATGTGGAGTTCGAGTATTTTAAAACTCTCCTGCAGCTATCGCAGCTTACAAAGGGGGTTTCTTTGCCATTTGAATCTACTATTGTAGAAAAGGCTTTCCAAACATTACTGCGTCCACTTTTTTTTTTTAGGAACAGTTCTCCTTTTGAAATTTTTGATAAAATATTGCTCGCTTCGTTTGGCTGGTTCAAGCCCTAAAATAAGTCACACGTTCAATAAATTCATCAAATTGTTTCAATAAATTCAAAAAAATCTTTCAATCTACCTACCCCATCGATTTCCATAGCTTCCATATTTTCCATTCAAAGAATGCTAACTCTCGCACAACAGTTTGTTTACTGCAACGATTCAAATGCAAGAGAACAATTCGCCGTATGTAAAAACCGGTTTTTTGTTTTGCACGCTAATGCTTTTTCTGAAATACCCAAAATACCCGAAAATTCCCGAACGCCGAAGAGCTACAACATTGTACTGAGAAGTTTTGAGCGAGACAACAGAGAAGCTGAGAGAGCAGAGATCAATACAACATTCGCTGCAAGAGCATGAGAGCATTTATCATTTCATTTCATCCCTCACAGCAACTCGAACATGGGTACTGATACAATGAGAGAATGAGTGGAATTGTAAACAGAATACATTCATGCAGTGCTCTACACTGTACTTTCTGTTCAGTTATTTTCTGTTTATACCCGACACACTCTGTGTCGAGGGTATATTGCGTTTGTTGGGTTGTGTGTAACACCCAGAACCAGTCGAGATAGACCATACAAAATGTATATAGAAATGATCAGCGTCACCAGGAGATTCGATTTAGACATGTCCGTCTGTCTGTCTGTCTGTATACAGTTATCTTATCGAAGGAGTTGAGCTATCTTGACAAAATTTGGTATCCGTGCTCACGGAGACATGAGTAAGAACAAGTTCGAGAATGGACCCGATCGGACCATTTTTAAGGGGTACCTCCAGTACTAGGGTCTGTTATGAAAATCACAAAAACTGCTCTAAAACCTGAGTTTTTCAAGATATTTTGATGAAACTTGGTATTTGAACATGTTTAAACGCAAGTAATATGATTTCAAAAAATTTGAAAAGTGGGCGTGGCATAAGGGCGTTTTTCGAAAATTGTCTCCTACACCCGAAATACAAATGGGACTTCAACGAAAATTGGCACGTATGCTTCCTTGATAGCCAGTAACGTCCTCCCAGTAACGTCCAGTAACGTTTTTTCGATAGAACCATTATTAAGGGTACCTCTAGTACTAGGGTCTGTCACAAAAATCCCAAAAATGCCTCAAAAGCGGACTTTATTGAAATATTTCAATGAAACTTAGAATTTAAGCGTATATATAGGGGTCCGATTAGAATCCCAAAAAAATTGAAAAATTGGGCGTGGCAAATGGGCGGTTTTTATAAAGAAATTAAACAAAAGTCGATATATGGGGCCCCTAATGGCCTTAAACAACTCCTGATATTAAAAATTTTTCGAACATAAGTGTCTGTGTCGGGTATTCTATTGTCAGGCTCGCCTGACTATAACACCCTTACTTGTTTTTATTTAGTTTTGTGTCCTAGCTAGTGTACGTGTAATAAACACACAGCTCCCAAAGCCTTTGCACTCGCGCTTATTCATTTAACGTATTCTTATAGCACTTTTAAATTAAATTTTTTCCGATCAGTTAAAACACCGCCGCACAGTGTCACGTCTCCATACATATTTTGAAAAAAAAATACAAGGAGTTATCATAGGGCAGTGAAATGTGGCAGGAGTATTACTATAGGCCTAGTTCAAAAATTTTGAAAAGATCATGGAATTCCGCCCACTGCCACCACCAACCCCCATATAACGGGAAATCCTAACTTCCCTAATTTTTATCCAAGAGAGTTGAAATTAGATACATACATAGATTGACGGACATACAAAAATGTGCAAAATGAAAGATTTATAATGCCACGCCTACTTTTTAAAATAGGCCCCAAAGTTTGAAGATTTATAACTTAAAAATTTTCGAAGGCAATGAAAAATGTGAAAAATTTTTTGCGGATTTGTTAACTTAAAACATAATAATATGAAACAGAAAACAAATCAGTTTTGGTCATGCGCAAGCTCTACAGAAAGTATATTCAAGTGAAAACGCGCGAAAATGCATAGAATAAAGCGCCTCTTCGCTGTGTTGAATATCCTTGCTACTACTCAAGAAATGTAGTTTTCATTGATTTTTTTCGACATTTGGGTTAGAAAATCTCCAATTATAGTCCAGAGCTGTAAAGCAAGTAAAATTTTTATAAAATACTTATAATTTTTTAATGAAATTATGCAAATCTTTATGAACATTCAAGGTATATTACATAAATAAATATCGAACTTAGTTTTACAAAGACTCACTCGAAGACCTTTCAAATTCTAAGTCTGATGAAATAAAAGCCTCAAAATCTATATTCAAAGAAGATATACTGTCATCATCATCATCATCAATATTAAATAAAACGTAATTTTCCTATTCTTTGCACAATTGTTTTTTTCTCGTGCACAGTTTTCTATATTTGTGAATTAGTGTTTCATAGGATATCAACAAGTGTTTAAAAACATCGATGTTGTATTTTTCTCTAGAACATTTTCTGGCATTGTATAATTATGTTCCTACTGTTGCGTGCTGGGGACGGACGTCTATGCGAATACCACAAATAAGAACGCCATCGACTTCAATTTCAATGATACTTTATTTAAGTCCTTTTTCTTTTTAAATATAGCAATCCTATTCTGGCTTACTTAACTGCCCTAATCCCTAGCTAGCACTGAGATCCACTCTTTGTCGTCCTGGCTCGTAAGTAGGTGCGACAAAGTTGAGATCTGATTGTTAACTTCTCGATTCCAAACTTCGCTTAAATAGATCAATATTGCTGATCTAGCAATATTGGATATTGATTCTGCATCAGCTAATTTTCGATCTTCCCCTGCCGGTGTGCCTACGCTGCACTTGTTGTTGTTGTTTTCGTTTTAGCAGCGGCTAGTCTCTTGCTACTCCCTGTAGGAATTTGAACTAGTGTCGTACTAGTACTTTACTAGTGCAAAAGCCACCAGTACTAGTTCTTTTCTATACCCCTGCCCATATAAAATTCTATCGAAAATCAGTATAACATCTGTACAGGAAAGCACTAGTACAGTATGCACCAGAATTATTCTAGTATTTTTCGACCCAATTGGGTAAATTTGCACCAGTTAAATACTAGTGATGTTTACGGGAAAACGTTTACAGAATCGTGGATTTTTTTTTCAGTACAAAATGGAAATAAATATTTATAATAAAAGAAAAACAATCGGGTGTATTTATTATCAATTTATAACGCCTCAATGAATGAATGCAATTATTCCACTGATCACTAGTATAGTTATGGTGCAAACTTACCCAAACATTGCACTAGTTCTTTTAGTACTGGTAAAAGTACTAGTTCTTTTAGGCAAATTGCTTAACAGCTTTCTACAGGGCTGCGTTTCATGCCCTTCTCGATCGCCTGTTATTGTTGTTGTTGCGAGTTACGCCAATAGCTTTATTGCTGTGTTTCCATATTGGCTTTCATTGTTGACGTAAGTCAGCGGTTGAAGGCGTTGAACCTCTTGCAGCTTATGCAGTTGCTTATGATCAGGGATGCCCGCGGAGCAAGCTTCGGAGCATTGAGAGCAAATGCTTGTGTACATACACAAAAGGCAACAAGCAATCTGAGAAATCGAAACCTGTTTAGTCTGACATCAGGCAGCGAACGAGCAAGACCTATGTCGGATGAAGCAAAAAAAAAGAGAGAACTGAAAAAGGCGATAAACGTTCTTCAGTGCAATGCGCACACACACTATCGCAAGCTTTCAATGTAGTGGTGGGCATCCCTGCTTATGATTGCTGACTCGCTTGCTCGCTTCTTGCATACGTAGCGGTAATTGCATAAGCACCTCTGGCTGTTGTTGTTGTTTGGCTGTATTTGCGAGCTTCTGATCGTTGCATAAGCTCTTGACTGAAAAAGCGTGTGGTTGTTGCTTTGACGTTCTAACTTGAACCTCTGGTAATAAGCTGTTGTTGTTGTTTCTAAGAGAGTGTGGATTTTCATTCTTGGTGTTGTGTCGTCGAACTCCTCTGCTGCGTTTTAATTGTTTTTATATGTTTTGGCACTTTTCCCGCTAAAAGCTGGTAGCGTGACGTTAGAGTGTTACGTAACGCTTTTCGACTCACAACACAACCCAATAAACACAAAAACGATAACAAGTTCGAATCGAATTCGAATCGAATACGTAGAGCGCGAATCGCCTTAAACGATTCGAATTCACGGAAGGCTATTTTCGCGATATCGCGCTTTTATCGTATTTTGCGATCGATTCGAATTCGATTCGAAGATAAAATGCGATAAGAATTCGAACCGTTTGCAACGAGCTCGCTTTTTTATCGTGGAATTTATAAGAGTCTTGCCGACTACGGCACCCTGAAAGGGATTTTGAAGTTTTGTTGATATTTTGAAAAGTCCTTGAGGGCTCCCTGAAAAATGGCCCCAATGTAAAATGGCCCCAAACTGAAAATGAAACAAGTAAGAAAGCTAAAGTCGGTCAAGCCCGACTTTGAAATACCCAGCGTCCCGACATTATGAGCGCACTATGTTTTGCTTCACTATTTGTGGGCGTGGCAGTGGGAGGGCATCATAAAATATTTTCCTACACCTTTCATTCGCCTTGGTGAACCTATGTTGCGAATTTGAAGCTTCTACGCCTTTTACTTCGGAAGTTATGAAAATTCTCTATTTGTGGGCGTGGCAGTGGGCGGGCTACATAAATTTTTGTTCCTACACCTTTCATTTGCCATGGTCAACCTATGATGCGAATTTGAAGCTTCTACGCCTTTTACTTCACAAGTTACGATAAGCCCTTATTTTTGGGCTTATTTGTGGGCGTGGCTCGAGGAGGGCGGCGTCCATTTTTTGCCAGGAGATGTCCCTTTTCGTAGTTTACCAGTACACCAAATATCAATGGAATGTGTTGAGTGGTTCGCAAGTTACAAGCATTTTACTGAAAACACATTATATTCATTTGTGGGCGTGGCAGTGGGCGGATGTCTTCCATTTTTACTTAGGATCATACTCGGATCCCGATATACCTGTGTGCCAAATTTCGACTTGATTGGTCCAGCCGTTTCGGAGGAGATCCGACCACGGACGGACGGACAGACGGACAGACGGACGGACGGACGGACGGACAGACGGACATGTCTAAATCGATTCAGTTTTTGATCCTGATCATTTCTATATATATTTTTCTATATCTCCGGAGCTTAATTCTCCCTGTTACAAGATTTGCACAAAACTAATATACCCCGCTTACGCTGGGTATAAAAAGGCCCCGATTTTTGGGAAATTTTGCATTATGAAAAATTACCCCAAATCAAAAAATGAAAAAAGACCCCAAATGTAACATAAATTTTGAAAAATGCAAAATGACCCCAAAAAAATCGCCCGAAAATTCGTGCTGTTGCTTTCAATACAAAATTTTGGGGCCTTTTTGCAGTGGGCCCATTTTTCATGACGCCTAAAAATATTGGTTTTTACGTATTTAAACATGTGCACATAGGCGGCCTTAGATTTTTTTTCCATCAGGACGAAAAATATTCGAAAAGTCTAGATATCGAAACGACCGCAAAATACGATAAAAGCGCGAGCGCGCATTTTATAAATTCCACGATAAAAAAGCAAGCTCGAGGCGAGCTCGTTGTAAACGGTTCGAATTCTTATCGCATTTTATCTTCGATTCGAATTCTCTAAAATATTTGTGTTTAGTTCGTACGAAACTTTAATTCTCGAAAGTAGTTTTGTTATTTTTGTTTCCAAATCGCAATGAATTCGAGGTAAATATAGAATCAAGCCAAACTTATAAACGAAAAAAAGTCATTCATTTCAAGCCGGCGAAGACGGCGCAATGGGTAAGAACACTAGAAAAACGACTAGAAATCGAGAGGTTCGGTGTTGAAATCCCACAGGATTCACAAGAGTGGTTACCAGCATTAGAGTCTTTTTATTTTTTACCGAAAATAGTGTTATAACAAGACTCTTATTTAAATTTTACATTATTTCTAAAAATTAATGATTTGTTTTTGCTAATCGAATATGACAAAAAATTCGAATAAAGCACGATAGCGCGATAAAAATACGAGTCGGGTAAAAAGGTGACTCCCTCACGAATTCGAATTCGATTCGGGCTCGCCGCGAAGAGTTTGCACGTCAAAACGAATGCGATTCGAATTTGATTCTAACTCGTTGTGCTTATTGGATATTTTACAATTTAACATGCGAAACAATAACAACGAATCGCGATTTTGAGTCTGTGACGTTTCCTCTCTCAAGTGGCGCTATCTTGTTTTCTTGTATCATGGAAATTTGCATTAAATACTCGCAAAGCTTCCAGTTCAAGGTCATTTCAATTATTATTTGTTTCTTATAGGGAAACCATCAGCTTTGCAAAAGCATAAATAAAATAGAGCAAATTAAAATATGAAACAAACAGTGTTTTTTCCTGTGCTTCACTTGAATTTGCCACCAGTGGCATAGTTTGGCATACACTGGTCTAAATGCTCGCCAATGTGTGTACAAGCAATGCTGAAATATTCTTTTAGCAGCTGGAACTCAAAAACATAAAAAACAATACGAATTTACTGCACGTATATGTGTAAATCATGTTATATCCCATACATTTCTATATGAATTACATGGGTGGTCTGGCCAGACCACTGTGGTACAAATGTGATATGACGACCAAAATGTCCTTACAATTATCCTTCTGTAGCACGGATCCTTACAAAATTATTTTCAAATGAAAGAGGACAAAAAGTTAGGAAAAGTCAATGAATTTCAAGTGTCTAGCTCAATTAGAAGTATGTTATAATTACAGTCAAAGTTTAAAATGGTCTGGACCACTGTGCCAAACGGAGGGTTAATTATTATTTATCTATCTTTTCCTTTTTTTTTTTAAATTTCACTTTTCACATTCACGAAAACTTTTTTTGCTCGGGCGCCAAATGTTAAAGTCGTAATTTATTCCAAGTTCTGTTTTATTTGCGCGGGTTAAGTTGTTATCTCCTACGCGGTGTTATTACAACTCCCTTTAAAAATCCAATCATCTAAAAACTTCAACTTAGAATTATGCTTAAAATTACTTAAAACTAGGTTCGGTGACGCGAACTCTGCTGCAGTCGCTGCACTCCCCCGCTACTGTCTTCTCGCTGCGATTTCTGCCGACGTCTTCGTCTTTCGCAACTTTTCTGCAATCGCTTCGGACTTGCGTTCCAATTCTTCGTTTTCTTGCTAGAATGCATTATTTTGCTTGCACTCAACTGCTCAAATTTGTTGGTGCCTTTTTGCATTCTTTATTCACTTAAATGCTCCAAATTAGGCTTTTTGGCTGTTGTTGTTTGTCGCTGCATTCTTTATTCGGATCAGCACAGTGAGCTCACGACATGTGTGACATGATCACAACACTCTAAACGAAGTTGCATTATTTTTTCAATTTCAATTTCAATTTATTCAATAGTTTGTACAATGAGGCGGACCTTATGTAGTACATCTAATCTTACGTAAATAACTTAAGCAAATATAAATTACTTATACCTAATGATACCAACTGTTCTGATTTAGGCAGGACAAGTTCTGATTTGCAGAAGCCAGTTCTGATTTAGTTTTAAGAAAAATCAGAACTCTGATTTTCCGGAATGTGTTCTGATTTGTTCTGATTTTCCATTGATATCAAAATATGGGAATCCGCATGTCCACCAACATTCATTTAAATGAACATTCACCCATTATTTCTTTTTTAAATTTAAAATCGAACAATCGATAGCATATACATATATATATCGAAGCACATTGCAACACTATAAGACATACAGTGACATCCCTATTCGCTAGTTCATTTTCTTCTTCGTTTTCTTCGCTTGAACAATCGCAATATTACATGATCAATCGAAATATGATTTTAAAGCAAGCAAAGAAGTAACGGCAGCCACTGCAAGTGCTAACAGCACAAGCACTTCAGCAAGCCACCACTGCACTAAGGGCTAGAAAGTCATTTTTTTTTTGGCAAAAAGTCTAGAAAAGGGGAAAGAGCATCGAATTTTTGCACAAAGGTGCAGAGAACAACTCTTAGATCGATGTTAAAATTAAATTTTTATTGGAAGATTTTTAAGGGTACCTCCAGTACTAGGGTGTGTTCGGGACAACACATAAAAGCGTCCAAAATCCGAAATTCCTAATTTTTTTCAATGAAAATCGGTGTGTGAGTTCGTTTTGTTTGGGACTTAATAGACAACATTCTGAAGCTTCATTTCTGTATAGGTTTTATGGACTGCCGAGGACTGCTTCATATTTTTTGTTCTCACAGAACATAAGGAAAATTCAAAAATTTATTTAAAAAAAGCTTCAAGTGTTTAGCTTAACTTGTTTCATATACTAAAAAAAACCCACACAAAAGAGTAATGAGGCTTTATTGTACATACATACCTGAATGCTACTATCCATATTTAAAAAAATTTAGTTTCGAAGAAATTGATTAAAAAATTTGAACAGACAATCTCACTTAATTTCAATTATTTGGAACGCCAAGCCGCACGTTGTTTGCTTTGTGAACTTTGACAGGCTGTCAAATTAAAAGGGTTACCAATAGAAAAAAATGAAGTCTTTTTTATAATGGTCAGAGTATTTTCTTACTATATGCATACTAATTTTTTCCAAATTACTACACAAAAATTTCGACTTTTTGTCAAAAAAAAGGGGCCAGCTGGCACATAGTGCACTGGAGGAAGTCTTATATCGGTGCGCATAAATGATTCAGAAGAAGATGAGTAGCCGGCATCGGGGATATAAAAGTTTTAATTGTTATGGAAATGTATTTTTTTTTTATGTTCAGCAGAATCCTGAGGTTTAGGTTTTATTGTTGTTTTAATAAAAGTGCTCTCAAAAATAAGGTTAATTTGGTTTGATTTCCCTAATGTTTTAATAACAGGCCCTTATTTTTTGTTAAGATTTGCCTAGAGGTGTAAGAAATGTACATTCAGATTTTAAAATGTAGTCTGACTTTTGTTCTGATTTATGTTCTGATTTTTCTAGCCCATGTTCTGAATAGTTCTGCCTTTTGAATTCGATTTGTGGCCGAAGTTCTGCTTTTTCTTCCCAAACAGTTGGTATCATTACCTATGCCTATGGATGAGAATTAATAGAGTAAGCAACAGAGAAGAGAGAAAGAGCAGTAGAAAGCGGGAAAGTTATGGTTTAAAAAGCCTATTAACAGCCAATCTAAAGAGCCCAAAGTTTCGAATTGATTTTATGTTTACAGGTAAGGAATTCCATAGCTTTATTGCACTGACGAAGAACATTCTAGAGCTCGAGAGGTACCTAAAATAAGGCAGTATGAGATAGCAAGTTCTCGAGGATTGGGAAAAATAGAGCTCTTCATATAGATAACGTGGGCAAGTAGTATGAATTAGCTTATGAAGAAATATAAGGCGTTGTACATTAAAGAATGTAGAGACATCACTCTTAAGAATATGTCTGGAATAAATTGAGATGTGGTCAAATTTTCTTAGGGTGAAAACATAACGGGCTGCATTATTAAGAACATGTTGATACTTTTGCTTGGAGGCAGCATCTAAGCTTCCATATATGAGGCCACCATAGGACATCAATGGTACTAATAGTGATTTAACTATTTTTAATTTTGTATCAATTCCAAGAAAACTAGACGATGCCCACAACCTGCGAATCACAGAATACATTTTCCTAACTGTATGGTTTACATGGTCGCAACAGCTTAATGTACTGTTTAAAGTGAATCCCAAACTTGTGACACTATTCTCGTACTTGATGACAGCATTGTCAATATACAATGTAGGCAGAGAGGTAGCTTCATACAATTCGTGGCATACCATTAATGCTTGCGATTTGGATCCGTTGAGTTTCAAATTATTTCGCCATGACCATTCGCGAATTCTCTCTAGATCTTCATTAATCGTGCACACAAGATCTTCGGAAAGTCCAATGGGTCGAGAAAGATAAATTTGTGTGTCGTCCGCATATAAGTGGATGGAGGTATCCTTGCAGCAGTGAACAATGTCATTAATAAATAACATAAATAAAATTGGTCCCAGAATTGAACCTTGAGGCACTCCTGACCATACATTTGCTAAATTAGATCGTTTTCCATCTGCTATCACACGCTGGTATCTATTGTTCAAGTAACTTTTTATTATCTCAATGGCATGTAAATCAAAGCCATAGTATTTGTCCAACTTAGTTATAAGGATGTCAAAATTTAGAGTATCAAAGGCTTTTGAAAAATCTAAAAGTACTAACACCGACAGCTCCCCTTTATCATACTTAACTCGCAGATCTTCCATCACTTTCAACATAGCTGTAGCACAACTGTGATTTTTACGGAAACCGGATTGACACTCTGTAATGAGGTTATGATTATCCAAATGGCTTACAATTTGCATAGCCAAAAATTTTTCAAAGGCTTTTGAGAGCGCTGGTAGTATGCTGATTGGGCGGTAATCTTGCGGTGACAGCGCTTCATTTTTTTTTTCGCTACTGGTATTACGTTAGCAATCTTCCAACTTGACGGAAACACCCTGGTTGTAAGTGAGAAATTAATTACATGAGTGAGAGCACCGATCGTCTGAGGTAGAATAAGTTTCAGAAACTTTAAACTGACTCCATCTTCACCAATTGCATTTGATTTAATTGCCAACACACACTTCAAAATGTCTTCCTCACGAGCCATATCAAAATTGAAACGGTCAGCCACCCCAAACAAAAGATTTTCATTCAAACAAAATTGTTGACTATCTGAATGTTTATTTGCTGCCAAAAAATATTCATTCATTGTATTTGCGTCATGTTTGCAGTCAGAGAGTTTTCCTTTTGTAACACCGAGAGATCTCAAATTGGCCCAAAGCTGCTTCGATGACATGCTCGAGTTAAGCTTATCTTGGTAGTAACGCAATTTTGCATTTTTTATCTCTTCTGTCGCTTGGTTTCGCACTTCACGATAAGCTTCCCAGTTACTATTAGTTTGATTAAGCTTCCATTTTCTATACTTGTATCTACGATTTTTTATTGCTCTCATAACATAACCATTGAACCACGGCTGGTTCGAGGCTCTAGCTGTCACAGTTTTAAGCGGTGCGAATCTATTAAACAGATAGTTTACCAGCGATGTAAAATGCTCAACTTTATCAATTACATTTGCTAAAAACCAGCAGTTTTGCCACGGTAGTAAGGAAGCTTCAGTTTCAAGGGCTGAAATGTCAATATGCCTAAAATCTCTAAAAGTGAGATTGGACCTAACTGCGGACTTATTTAAATTGAGATTGTAACAGACCAGTAACATGTCATGGTCCGATATCCCAGTAAGATCTAACTGCTCGAAAAGTTGCATTATGTTCCAAAACACATAATTACAAAACTTCGTTGCATACTTTGAGGCTTAAATTTGAAATTTCATTGCTTGCGGTGATACCCCATGGGGTATCTATATTAAATAGAGTTTTTTAGAGAGACGAGTTTTTCATGGGAATTGATTTTTGGTAACACTGCAAAACTTATTAGAAATTTTTTTTTCGGTTCTGAACTAACATATTTATGTTGGATAAAAAATTTCAAGCATACCAAAAGGTAATTTTGAACTTTTTCGTCTGGTTTTTGGTAGAAATCAATAAGCTTTAAAGTGGTATAGCTGTATTAGGGAGCGCGCAGATACCGTTTTTGTACGGAAAAAAGTTGTTTACTTATAAATTTTCTATATTTAAATGAAAAACCTTTAAAAACATTTATATTGGCTTGGGAGCTATGAGCAAGGAAAATTAAAAAGAGTTGAGAAAATCGTGTCTTTGAGTCGAGGGCTAAAACTCTATTATATTATAGAAAGGAAAGAGAAAAATTTAACGCGTTACGAGAAAGAGCCATAACTATCTGCGCAGCTAAGTTCTCCTCCACTTTTTTTGGGATCGATTTGGTATAGAAATTAATATAACCTACATTAACCAAGTATAGGATGTTGCTTTACTCACCAAGCACTTTCAAAAGCTCCAGTCAAACTTTTTTCAACATTCGATGACATCAAAAACGTGTCACATACTACGTTTATACGTACACCTTGTGTGTAAATCAAGAGTTTTCAAATCGAGTATTGAGCGTATAAATAATGAATTCAATTTTTATTTTCAAGTAACTGTCACAAAAATAAGTTCTGAATAGCATAGGATTATTCGCAAATTAAATACGAGGCTTTTTCCGTTTTTAACAATATATTTATTTGCAAATTAGGCCTACGTAAAAACTAAGTATCAGTACTATTTTATAAATGTTTTAAAAATTCTTCGTATATTTAAAAAAAAAAAGGAAACAGTGAATGGTTACGTATGACCTTAATTTCGAAAATTATAGATAAGGTCATTAAAATAATGGTGAATAAATTTTGCAGAGTTCGAGTTCCATCAGTGGTATTGAACCTTAGTTTGACGACGCACAGTGATTTTCTTCCCCCATTCAATGAGAATATTCAACAGACTTAAATCTAGTGCGATTTGGATCATTTAAACTTAAGTTTTTTTCAGTTTAACTTCTCCTTTAATATTATTTAAAAACAATATACTAAATTTTTTTTTACAAAAAGTGACTTGCACTATTGCAGTTATTTTGTTATGATGAACTTTCTTATCTCGTTATAATAATAATTTTTTTTATTCTTTTGTAATTCAAAACAGTGTCAACGCCATCGACGGTTGGTCCGTACGACGCGTCGAGTATTACCAAAACGACGAGCAATTCAGCTTTTACACCGATAAACTCCATGCCGCACTTGAATACCTTAGGACATCACCCCATGTCTCAGAGGCCGTATCTGTATGACGCGATAAGTTTTCAAAACAAGAACATTAATCAAAACAACGGCGCTCCAACGGCGTTTCCGAATCAATTAATATCGCTTCACCAAATTCGAAACTACGCTCATCAACCTGCTAGCTTAATGACAGGCGAGCATTTGCTTGGTGTGAGCGTTGGTTCAGGTAAAGATAAAGGATAGCTACTTTTTTAAGCCTTAGAGTAAGTTTGAATGACTACCGATATTAAACGTACTTCTCTTAACTTAACGAATGTTTTGAAATAATTTTGAAATTCCAAAGCCAAATATTGATGATTTCCAATATCTTAAATTTCCATACCTTGGGTGGCACCGATTAAGTAACCGATCCGTATAAAAACTCCAGCTATATAAATAACTGCGTCAGACATCAAAAAACATCACGACGTTGAAAATTTTTAACTATGAATTTTTTCTAGTTTTTTACCTAGAACTCCTGTAAGATATCAGACTTTGTATAAAGAAAACAACTGTAATTTTCGAGTTCAACCTTTTTCTAGGAGGGATTCTTTTTATGGGGCTCATAACATTGTGTTTCTTTATTGCTAAAATCTATTGTTAGGATTTTTAAAAATATGTATACACAGTTTTGAGTCTAGTTCGCAGTATTTCTGTAGTTTTTTGTTATGGTTAAAAAATTAGATTACTCAAAGAATATTCTTGTATTACTCCTTTTGAAGCAAGGGATTACTCTCCTATTGTGGAGTTTGAACCTCGGAACTCTTGATTCCTAATCATTTGTTCACCCTCGACACCATATTGCCAGATCGACTATATTTTTTATTTATTTTGATTATTATGATATTTTATTTTGACTTCGAGTTGCTCACGTATGCTGTAAAAAGATGGAAAAGCCATTACTCCTTCATTACTCCATTTATGATTGCTCGCATATGCTCTAAATGGATGAAAAAGTCATCATCTTTCATCGCTCGATTTTGCTATTCATCCTAATTTTTATACTGGGCTCTTTCGATAAGGAAATTATGCACACGAACGCACAAACACAATATACCCTCGAAAAGAGTAAAAGAATACGTTCTCAACATTGCTAACGAACAAAACTACCCAACAGTAAAAAACACAAAGTCTGAATATTTTCATAAATTTTTTCTAAATACAATATTAAAGATAGAGTTCTTGTATGATTTGTAATATTTGAAAACAAAAGCTTCAGATCATTCTCGTAGGATGAACTAAGTAAACCTTATGTTGTTGTCCCTTAAGAGTTCATCGCATGAATTTCCTAAAGGAATATCCCCATTTTTCTTGAGGTAAGTCGAAATAATTCAATCAGGCAAGCGCCTTTCGCTACGTTCTCGTATTTACGTTAAAAAACGAAGAAGTATTCCGAACTCATTTGCACTACGGTCGCTCTCGTTTCTTAATCAACCCTTTTTTTTCATATATTAGAATGCTCTATCAACTAGTAAAATTTACTGATTATTGCCAATATTTTTATTGTTAAGTATTTTACTGAATACTGAAAAATATTGCCAAATATTGTACAAAGCTATTTAATTGAAGATGCATTTTAGTTTATTTTCTTTCAACTTAGTAAATATGTTGGTTAGGTACATAGGTACCCTTTAGGAATTTCAACTAATTTTAAATTAATAGAACAACTGATTGATTTAAAGTGACAATTAATTTAAACTCTGACTTTTTCCCATGGAGAAAACTAACTTTTTTTAGCATGGCGATGTCCTACGGCAAAGTCAATTGTCTGAATCTGGATATCTTTTAAATTAGTTAAAAATCAGTTTATTTTAAATTGATATTATTTTAATTTTTCTTTGAATGATTTCAAAGTTGTTTCTTTCCAGTCTTTCTAACAATCCGAGGTCTGTGAGTTCAAATCCCCGTTCACACAAGGGTTTTTTTTTTTTTTTTTTTTTTTTTTTTTGTGGTAAACTATGTAATAATAAACCTTACATTTAAATAATAATGAAAAAACTTAGAGGAATATCCTTTCAACCAAACTTCCCGTGGTTGATACTCTTTTAGCTGGCCCTCAGCAAATAACGTTACGCATTTCACAATATCTTTCACGCATCTTGAAGCGTCGGGATCTGCAGAAACTGTGCTGAACTTATTCCGGTCTATGTTAGACCAAGCGTTTTTAAAGCGTTTAAAAATCGATATTTCTGGACCATTTAAAGGTCCTAAAGCTTGACATACTATTGCTTCAAGCATTAATTCCGTGATATGGTGACGGCAGGCTAAAAAAAGGAAATATTTTTCCATCTTCTGCTCTAAAAGAATACAGGCACCACCGCTTTTACCAGTGTTGACCGCAGTTGTGTCGAAGCATAGGCATTTGATATTTTCTCGCAAATTCCACGAAAGAATAGTTTCATATACCGCTGAGGCACATGCCTCTCCAGTTCCACGGTTGAGTTTGGGCACTGCCAAAAGTTGATCTACACCCTGTCCTGACACCAAAATAGGTAGGCGATCCACTGTCTCGTGTCCTGTTATGTCTTCCATTAACTTGCCATCCCAATGTATAGTAAGAGGCGTTTCTGTCATAAATTCTTTCTTTAAACACTTGGCTATATTTTGCCTTTGCTTTATGCGTTGGCGACGAATTGTGGATGAACTAGTTATAAATTCTGACGGATCACCCCCTGCACTTTTTATTGTTGATGTCAAAACAGCGGAAGCTTTTCTATTGCTCATTTTAGCGAAGTCAAGACATCCGGATATGCGTACATCAACGAGGTTCTTGGTACCACGAGTACGTTTAGATGGGGGTTGGTCTTCTGTTGATAGCACTGAAATATTTGAGTCCGAACTTTCGTTTTCTTCATAATTGCTGTTTGTCGACGAAGACGAAGACAGTATGCAATTTTCTCTGCCAGGTGGAAACCCAGTTTCTGGGCAAATATCTTGGAAACTAATAATTTTCTTGTTTTTCTTAATATCAGCGTGAGTAATATCGAATATATCCTTCAAATTGTTTTGCCATTCCTTTTCATTGTTTTCTAATACTGCAGAGCGTTTACGTTTGTTTTCTTTATTTTTTTTCAACTTCTGCCATTCAATGAACTTCTTTTCTTTCTTCTTCACAACATTTCTTTTTAATTGAGTCCGTATACCAGCTCGTTCCCAGACATCCAAAATTTCACAAGCTGTTGAAATAGCCGAGCTGCGAAAATTTTGCTTTTTTTCGATTTTAAAATGAAACAAAAGACTCATCATTTCTCCTGTAGTAGGCAACCTGCTCTGAACCAATCGTCCAGATGTTCGTCCTACTAACCAAACGTTTGTTTCATTCTGAGAGTTAGTCGTGAACGCCATCATGTAAAAACGATTTTTAAACTTTTGTAACTTGGAACAGGGAATTAATTTTATTGAATCATGTGTAGCCTACTATGTAATCTATTCTTGTTTAATTAAAAAATTCTGCCTAAAAGAATACCTTGTAAACTTCGAAAAAATTGAAAGAAATTTTATTTTTCGTTTCGTATTTTAAATTAGTATATTTTTAGGCAGGCAAAATTTTCAAACTTTGAGCCGTGGTAGCGACCCTTAAAACTCAATTAAAACAACAACAAAAAAACATGAGTTCGTTTATTAGGTAGGAGAACCGAATGACGAGGTAGCCCGGCAACTTTCAAATTAAGGAGCACCCTACTGGGTATGTATGTACTTCTATGTATTATTTGGTTAATAGCGCCGCACAGTGTTACATTTTATACACATGTTAACGTTAGAAAAAATGATTTCTTATCATGATAAGATATAATAATTATAATTATACCAATCCAATTGACTATTTAAACATACGTCTTGTGCCGAGATTATATTGCGTTTGTGGGGTTGTGTGGAACAACCCTGATCCAGTCGAGATAGACCATACAAAATATGTATAGAAATTATCAGCGTCACAAGAGGATTCGATTTAGCCATTTTCGTCAGCCTGTCCGATTGTCTGTATACACTTTTATATCGAAGGAGATGTCTTGACGAAGTTTGGTATGCGTGCTCACGGGGACATGAGTAAGAACAAGTTCGACAATTGACCATTTTTAGGGGTAGCCCGAGTACAAGGGTCTGCCAGAGAAGTATTTTTCGGGCAATTAACGTTATATAAAAAAATTGGACAAATGGGCGTGGCAGAAGCGGTTAGAAGGCTTTGAATTAGTTGGCGTTATCTTGGGGCCTGTCTTAAGAATTGTTCAAAGATATATTCCTGTGTGGGGTATTTTATTGCCAGGCTCGTCTGACAATAACATCCTTACTTACTTTTATATGTTGGATCATTTGCGATAAAGTGATTTGGAAAGTTGCACGTGAGTTTCAGTCAAATTGTGTTTTGAGTTTTTGGAAATATTTCGGAAAATTAAAATACAATAAAATGAGTGAAATTGATTTTGGAAGCGATGATTCAATAAAGGATCCAGACTTTGTTGTAGTGCAAGATCTTCCAACTTGTTCCAATAGTCGCAGCTCACTATTTTTGAATCACCAAAGTGAAAGGAGTGCACCAGATTTAAATGACGAACTGACTGGTGTCAACTGGGTTCTCTTTAACGAAGGGTTCTTCAAAATTGTGGAGAAGAAAAATTTAAAAGAAAGTGATCATTTTTGATTGAAATTTGAAAATAACTATAAACTGTATGTAGATAAATGCAACCCCCCATCAGAAAAAAAATGTGTGGTCTGATTGATGTGTGCCAAGCTTGCAACAAAAAGGTCAAAGGATCGCTACGTGTACGCTCAAATTTTATTAAACACTTAAAAAAAGGAGCACCCTCAAACTTTTGGCGATTTCAACTTAAAAAAAGACGGAGAAAGGCAACGTACTGGTCGCAGGTGTAATTTGAACAGGGACATTTTGAACTTCATTTCGGAAACTGTGTCTCCTCTGTCAATTGTCGAAGCAAAAAGCGTTCATAAATTGTTACCTGGCAGGACAGTTCCAAGTAGGCGATCAATTACAAGATTGCTTCTGGAGAGCCATAATGAGTTCATCGAAAGAGTCGTAATGCAGATCGGTGAAACCGATTACGTCTGTGTAACTGCTGATGTGTGGTCAAGTGGAAAAAGAAAATTTTACGGTTACACTTGCCATTGGCTGGATGACAATTTTAGCAGGAAATCTGTAGCACTGGCTTGCCGGCGATTTAAGTGGACACATTCGTTTGATCGTGTAACAAAAATGATCTGCGACATTAATAAACAATATAAAATATCTATTGAGAAAATTGTTTACACGATCACTGACAATGGGTCAAATTTTGTGAAAGCATTTAAAGAATTTGGTGTTGATTGCAGTAAGTGATATAGTTATTTATTTCAAAAATCAAAATGCTATTGTTGATTTAAATCCATTGATTCAGGCGCAATATCTGACCATAAATCTGATGAGGAATCGGACTCTGACTCCGATTCAGATGATTCAATGAATGCGTCAATTCTCAAATTTGCTTCAGTAACGCCTCCACGGCTATTGAAACATTTTCGTTGTGCGTGTCACACTTTGAACCTATTGGCGACTCTTGATTTTAACAAAATCATTATTTCTTCGGATCTAAAACACATAAATAAAAGGTCTTTTAAAAGCTTAAAATATTTTTTTCACACACAGTGGTATGGAAAGATGTTCTAGCACGGCATACAGTCAGTCAAAGAAGTAAGTATGCACTGAAAAATTTGTGTTTTCCCCAAGTTTCTTCTGTGTAAATAATATTTTGTGAATCTCATAATTTTCATTTAATACCAAACAATTAAATTTATGAAAATTTCTTCAAGAAAATCAAATTTAAATCGTAATTTCTATTTGCCACTTTCGGTACGAATTTTGACTTCATTTTTCCATAAAAATCGGGGAAAATAGCGAAAGGGAAATTTTCACTGTTTTTTTAATTTGGTTTTTTCTTAACACTCTAAACTTTGTAAAAATTTTAAAAATAATAAAATTCCACGCCTGTTTCGAAAATGGAACAGCAAAAAAGATTTAGCTTTGGTTTTTTGTCAATTTTCCTTTTTTCATTTTCGAAATGTGTGTGCAAAATTGTAATTGTTATAGTCTTTACCAGTTCGGAATTTTAATAAAAAACAATAAAATTAAATATCCGGTGAAAATTTCCCTCTGGTATTTTTTTCGATTTTTAATATAACAAGTAAAGAAGTTTACATCGGCAAAGCCGATTGCACACATACCTTTTCCTCAGCCTAAAATATGTTAAAACATTACCTTAACGAAAATTCCTGCCGTTTTCGTTGTTCTAGCTTGGATATCTATTTATACCTTATCTGTACTTCGATTTATGTTCTAAAACTCGAGATTAATATTAAGCAAAAAAATTTCGCGAATGGTGGTCATGGTCAAATTTTAACCGTTAGAGGACAATATGTCTAGCTGCGAAATACTCAATTCAAAATAGTGAAAATCAAATTTTCGCGAATTTCGCGGATTGTGGTCTTGATCAAATTTTAACCCTTAGAGGACATTTTGTTTAACTGCGAAATACTCAATTCAAAATAGTGAAAATCAAATTTTCGCGAATTTCGCGGATGGTGGTCTTGATCAAATTTTAACCCTTAGAGGAAATTTAGTTTAGCTGCGAAATACTCACTTCAAAATAGTGAAAATCAAATTTTTGCGAATTTCGCGGATGGTGGTCTTGATCAAATTTTAACCCTTAGAGGACATTTTGTTTAGCTGCGAAATACTCAATTAAAAATAGTGAAAATCAGGTTTTCGCGAATTTCGCGGATGGTGGTCTTGATCAAATTTTAACCCTTAGAGGACATTTTGTTTAACTGCGAAATACTCAATTCAAACTAGTGAAAATCAAATTTTCGCGAATTTCGCGGATGGTGGTCTTGATCAAATTTTAACCCTTAGAGGACATTTTGTTTAGCTGCGAAATACTCAATTCAAAATAGTGAAAATCAATTTTTGCGAATTTCGCGAAATGTGGTCATGGTCAAAATTTATCCATAATGGACGACTTTATTTGGCGGCAAAATACACAATCAGAAGAAGCAAAAAAATAATTTCTGTATTCAGATATGAGAATAAGAGAAAGAGTGTTTTTTTCTATTGTGTAGGATAATGACCATAGTTATAGCGATGTCGCAATTTTTTTTTCAGCGAAAGCTTAAGTCTACATAGTAGCTATACACACACCAAATTTCAATAAGCTGGGATGTATAGTAAAAAAGTTATCCAGGAAAAAACGTTAAAAATCGTGATTTTTGAAACTTCTGAACCACTTCCCACGACCCAAGAAGGGACTACGAAAAAAATTTGTATGCAGTTTTTCGGACATTTACCTGGTTGAAGTCCGTGCCAAATTTCAATATGATATCTTTCATGGCTTAGGAGTAAATTACGAAAAACTAAAGTGTGACCGACAGACAGACAGACAGACAGACAGACAGACAGACAGACAGACAGACAGACAGACAGACAGACAGACATGGCTAGATCGATTCCTCTTGTCACCCTGATCAAGAATATATATATATGTCTATATCTACCGCGACTCCTTTGGTATGTTACATACACCGTGCCAAACTTAATATACCCTTTCCTTCGGAAAAGGTATAAAAATGAGCTCAAAGTTGTGTCAAATAAACAATTATGTTTTTTTTTTCTTAAAGAAATTTTCAGAAATTTAATTGTTTGGTATTTTGTTTGAAATATAATAAGGGCAATGTAAAATGAAAATTATGAGATTCCCAAAAAAAATTATTTTTTCACAAGAAACTTGGGAAAAACCACATTTTTGCAGTGCATACTTACTTTATTGTCTGACCGTAAATCATACAAGTAAGGGTGTTATAGTGAGGCGAGCCTGAAAATAGAATGCACGACACAGGAACATATATTTAAGGGTACCTCCAGTTCTAGGGTCTGTTATGAAAATCACAAAACCTGCTCCAAAACCGAAGTTTTTCAAGATATTTTGATGAAATTTGGGTTTTTGGCATGTTTATTTAGGGTACCTACAGTGCTAGGGTCTGTCAAAAAAATCAAAAAAACCTGGTCAAATATCGAATTTTTCGCAATTGTTAAATGAAATTTAGAATTTAAACTTATACTTAAGGCTCCAATTAACAAGTATTTAGATGATTAATTGGATGTGTTGGGTATTCTATGGCCAGGTCTGCCTGACTATTACACCCTTACTTGTTTTTAACTATTATTAAACAAAATGGTACAACATTTAAAAATGTGATGCAGAATTTTTTTTTATATTTTCCAACTCGTTTGAAATCAAAGAAAAGCTTATAAGTAGGGCTCGGATTTTGCCACCTTAAAAAACCCAAAAAATGCAAAATAAAAAATGCAAAAATACCCTTAAAAAAGCCAAAACATTAATTGAAAAAATGCATTTTAAAGGGTAATGTAAGACAGACAACGATTTTATAAAACTACTTTTTAATGTGAAGTATCTAATTTCTACTAAAGCAGTTTAGTTTTAAACACAGACGCACTAAAAACCAAGTATTACAGCATGTCCACCCTGTCCTATGTAACAAAAACCATTTGAAAATAAAAAAGTTATATTCAAGCAGCTGTGGAAATGGCACTGTGCTAATTTTCCACTAGCAAATTTTCCACTTTTGCATGGACCCTACGAATAACATGTTCGAAAAATTCTCGCGAATTTCTTAAAAATGATAGTCTTATTTGTAAAAAACGGTGCCAATTTTGAATCTTTATTTAAATTTTAAATCTTAAAAAATTACCTAAAATATATCCTTAAAGGTAAAAAAAATGCAAAAAATTCCCATATCGGTCAAAAATGACGAAAAAATTCCCTAAAAAATTCTATAATTAGACTCCACTAACCATGTATCATATAAAAAACTAGTCAAATCTTCTTTCTAGCTTCAGAAAAAAAAAATGACTTGTCAACAAAATCCGAGCCCTACTTATAAGCTAAAAAATTCGTTTTTGTCGCACTTCAATAATTCTTCAGACCACTGTGCGTCATACCATACTTTCTTAATATTCTTGCATATTTGGAAGAGTACATAAAAGTTATGGGACCTATAGCTAAAGCAATAGATTTTTTACAGGGTGAAAAAATAATGTATTTCGGCTATTTTGTCCCTGCTTTAGTTTCTTTAAGAATCAAAATGCGTCGTTCAACCTCAGAGAGCTTTACGTACTTGGCCGAAGTAAACGAGAAAATGCAGGAAGCCTTGCTCAAGAGATTCGAAAATTATTTCTTGGTACAGCCCGAAGGCTGGGATGCTGTTGTGGCGGCTATATCTGTGCCAGATATACACTCCCGCTCACATGAATAGGGACAATTTGTTTCTTGCGGTTTGTTTTGATTAACTCTTTCCATATGCTTTTAAACTAAATTTGCTTTGTGCTCTCTTTTAGCACGTGTCATTAGCCAACTTTGACAGTCAAAGAGGAATGCGCAGAACTTTACCGTTTGGTTTTATTTTGCGTTTGTTTTGAACATGCATAACAACTAGAGTTTTTTTTGGTTCACTTGAATAGGGACAAAGTAAATTCGTTAAGTGTAAAGCGAAACATTTTGACAGAAGTTGAGTTTATATCATTATCAGCACATTTTAGACATTCTTAAGTGAAATGGGCCGCGGAAAAGCTTTAAGTGAACTCGAAAAAGGACAAATCATTGCATACAGAGAGAGTAATCTTAATTACAGGAAAATTGCAGAGAAAATAGGAAAAAGCAAGTCGGTCGTTTGTCATTTTCTGAAAAATAAAGAGAATTACGGTAAGAACATGAAAGGTCGCACAAAGAAAGCAACGACACCTGCAGACGAGAGACGAATTGTCAGAGCAGCCTCAAACTCGCGCTGTTCCGCTTCACAAATTCGCTCAAATTTGGGAATTTCTGCCAGCATTTCCACAGTCAAGCGAGTGATTCGTAAATCTGGACATCTGAAAAGGTTAAAATTGCAAAAAAAAACCACCGCTGAATGCCGTTCGCAAGGAAGCACGTATTCGTTTTGCTAGAAACTCCATGGGGTGGACGGGAGAATGGCATAACGTCGTGTTTTCGGATGAGAAACGATTTAATTTAGACGGACCTGACGGTTTTAACTATTATTTTCATGATCTTCGAAAAGATCCACAGTACCTGTGTCGTCATCATAGCCGCGAAGGGGGCGTGATGGTATGAGGCTCAATTTCATACTACGGCACATGTGATCTGCAATTTTTGACATCAAAAATGAACGCAAATAATTATAAAGCGGTACTGGAGAAGTCTTTTCCTTATTATGAAAACTTGTTTGGACCTATTTCCTGGACTTTCCAGCATGACAATGCCCCGATCCATACCGCCCGCGCTGTAAAGGCTTGGATTAATGAAAAAAATATCAAGGTATTGGAGTGGCCACCATATTCGCCCGATCTCAATATCATCGAAAACGTATGGGGATGGCTGACACGAAAAGTCTACATGTCGGGAAGACAATTTTCTGACACTACTTCATTAACCGAGGCTATCAACACCGCCTGGCGTGACATTTCGTTGGACTACTTAAAGTCACTATATGGCTCACTTCCAAATCGTATCTTTGAAGTAATTTCTAACAAAGGGGGTCCCACACATTATTAGTAAACCCCAAAAATAAACCAAATAAACGAATTTTGATTTAATAATCTTCGTTTTTTATTAATAACATAGCTTTTTGGCCTTTGTCCCTATTCAAGTGAACCAAAAAAAAACTCTAGTTTTTATGCATGTTCAAAACAAACGCAAAATAAAACCTAACGGTAAAGTTCTGCGCATTCCTCTTTGACTGTCAAAGTTGGCTAATGCCACGTGCTAAAAGAGAGCACAAAGCAAATTTAGTTTCAAAGCATATGGAAAGAGTTAATCAAAACAAAACGCAAGAAACAAATTGTCCCTATTCATGTGAGCGGGAGTGTGAAGCTCAGGTTCGTAAAAGCTCTGTTAGAAACAGCAACAACACATACGGAAGAGAACATAAAAAAAAGTTAAACTCCTATGTGAAGCTATATGGGCAAATAGGTGACCTCGAAAATCGTACTATGCCCCAAACACCGGAAAAGTCATTCCTTGATTTCGGAGAAGAATCCAATGGTAAATTGTTCACACTTAATTTTGTCTTTACCAGTCATTTTAAAAAAAACTTATCTGAAACAGATGCTTCCGCGTGCATTTCCACTAATTTTTAAAGCTTCCTCAAGGAAACAATTTTATACCTTGTGGAACGAGACACATCAACAGGCTGTCTAAGGAATCATCCGGCGATAAAAAATGTATTTTTGAAATACGATACCCCTTTACCTTCATCTGCACCTGTTGAACGGCTTTTCTCGTTCGCAGGGATTGTGAACCGTTCACGAAGACAAAAACTCAGTGACAATAACTTCGAAATGCTAGTTTTAAGTAAAGCCAACAGCCATCATGAATCAGTGCCGGCCACGGAAGCAAGCTAGAAGCAAAAAGAGCGTAAGCACTCGTATGTGCACAAAATTGCTCTCAAATGAGAAGCAAAGCAGAGAGCCAAAAATTCGGTCAGTTAAGTGAAAAACGTCAAGCGAGGCGGAGCTGCATCGGATGAAGCTAGATGAGAACGTAAGTTTTTTCAGCCTTGATACACTTCGAAGAAAATGATTTTTTTATACTTTAGGAATTTTTCCATCGTTGTTCTTAACATTCAGTTATTTTATTATATAATATATATATAAATTCAGCACATCATTGATATGTACAATAATTCTATGCTCTTCACTGTAAATTTTCAAGATAAAAGAGCTCAAGATGAGCTGAAAAACTCCAAAATGACCCGTCCCTACCTCTTGGACGAGGCGTCAACTTTTTACGACATATCGATCCAGGGACATACCCAGTTCTAAAGAACAAAACACTTCGGCTCTAAGAAAAATTTATGCAATTTTGTATGAAAACATCCACAACTGTTTCTCGCTGTGTAATGTGCACGCATACAAACGCAATTAGTAAATGTAGTGGTGGCCGGCACTGATCATGATGACAGACTATAGAAAATAAGTTCAGTGCGTTCGCCTCACAATCCGAAGGTCCCCGGTTCGATTCCCACTCAAGAACTTTTTTTATTTTAAAATTTTTATCTTCAGAGGAATAATAATTACAAAGGAAAATAAATGAGGTTGCTTAATTTATGTGAATTTTTAATTTTTTATTATTATATTTCCTATTTAATTTTAATATGAAAATATCCTTTTTTTAATACTCCTATGAAAAATGTATATTTTTTTACCTGCTCCGGAGCTTTACAAATAACTAGAGCCACCCAGTAGTCCAAATTCCACCATATATTTGGAGGTCCTAGCTGTCTGATTGCCAAAACAAAAAATTTCTGCAATGCTCTTGCAAAAAATCCTTTTGTTAAAAATGAAATTACCATATAAGAATCAGTTGAAATGAAATGAACTGAAATACATATTCATTTAAATAGCTTTTTACATATTTCGCAATACTTTTTCAGTAACCAGTAAAATTTACTGCTTACTGAAATATTTTGCAGTAACCAGTAAAATTTACTGATTACTGAAATTTTTTGCAGTAACCAATAAATCTTTATTGGTAATGAAATATAAAACGCACTATCAGTAAAAAAAAATTTTACTGAAATTTTACTGATACTACAAAGTGCCCATGTATGCAAATTATCACCTAAAATTAGACCCGGAATAAAATATATTTGCTTTTGTTTTCCGTGTACTGAAGTTTCAATGCCCTCAGTTTCTAATGAAATGATTTCACTCACTAGGGATTCAAAACAAGAATTAATTCCGTAAGTTTTAATAACCTAAGATTTAAATGAGCAAGCGAGGAAAATATGTGTTAAAGATGATGAGTGCTCTAGCAAATAAGGAAAAGAATAATATGCATTGCAAATCGATTTATTCCTTTCTTTCGATCCCAAAGGATTATTGATACAAAAATCATCAAAATACAAAAAATATGGAACAAGAAACCTATCGGGATTTTTAGTTTTGATTTCCACAATTACCCTTCATACTGTTTCTATGTGTAATTTGGTGCACGTTCATTACAATACGCAATTAACTAAATGTAGTGGTGGCCTTTTCACTGATCATGATTGACAGACTTATAGAAATAAGCATTCAGTGCGTTCGCCTCACAATTCCGAAGGTCCCTCGGTTCGATTCCCAACTCTTAAGAACTTTTTTTATTTTAACAATTTTTATGTTCAGAGAATAATAATTACAAAGGAAATATAAATGAGGTTGCTTAATTTACTGTGAAATTTTTAATTTTTTATTATTGATAAGATTTCCTATTTCAATTTTAATATGAAAATAGTCCTTTTTTTAATACTCCTATGAAAAATGTATACTTTTTATTTTACCTGCTCCGGAGCTTTACAAATAACTAGAGTCTCACCTCAGTAGTCCAAATTCCACCATATATTTGGAGGTTCCTAGCTGTCTTGATTGCCTAATAACAAAAAATTTCCTGCAATGCTCTTGCAAAAAATCCTTTTGTTAAAAATGTTAAATTACCATATAAGAATCAGTTGAAATTTTGGAAATGAACTCGTAAATTACATATTCATTTAAATTAGCTTTTTACATATTTCGCAATACCTTTTTCAGTAACCAGTAAAATTTACTGCTTACTGAAATATTTTGCAGTAACCAGTAAAATTTACTGATCTACTTGAAAATATTTTTGCAGTATTTACCAATAAATCTTGTATTGGTAATGATAACTATAAAACGGCACTTATCAGTTAATATTAAAAATTTTACTGAAATTTTACTGATACTACAAAGTGCCCATGTACTGCATAATTATCACCTAAAATAGACCCGGTAATAAAATATATTTGCTTTTGTTTTTCCGTGTACTGAACGTTTCAATGCCCTCAGTTTCTAATGAAATGATTTCACTCACAGGGATTCAAAACAAGAATTAATTCCGTAAGTTTTTAATAAGGGGCCATAAGAATTTAAAATGAGCAAGCGAGGAAAATATGTGTTAAAGATGAATGAGTGCTCTAGCAAATAAGCGAAAAGAATAATATGCATTGCAAATCGATTTATTCCTTTCTTATCGATCCCATAAGGATTATTGATACAAACAATCATCAAAATACAAAAAATATGGAACAAGAAACCTATCGGGATATTTTATGGTTTTTGATTTCCACAATTCCCCATTCAGTAAATTTTCTTAATATTTTATTTTGGTAAAGCTGTTCACTTAAATACTCTTCAACTACATTTAAAAATTGACTCTTTTTGCAATATTTTTTTTGAATTGATACCTTAAATTGTGCAATAATAACGCCAATATTTCTCTGGCGTTGAAATAAATTCGCGTGCTCTTTCATCATAAATTTGCAACTTTCTTATCACAGAAACTAAAGCTCATCATTTGTGCGGAGCATATCTAACCATATTTTTTATCTGATCTTAAAATGGCCGGCAAAATATGTTGCGGTACGGAATTTAATTGCATCTGCTTACAGATTTTCCTGCGTGATAACTGTTGCATTCTAAGCAACATTCAGCACTGGAAAGAGGATTTCGATTTTCCATATCTTTAATAATGGCAATACACATCAGAACGTGCACAGTTGTTTTTTATATGCATAATTAACGTCAGAACTCTTTGACCGACATTTTTCAATTTTATTAAATTTAAATCAAAAGAAGCGTCAAGCATCTTTACCGTTCTTCTATTTCCTTCGTAATGCGTATTCGCTAACGTCCCACATTCTGCATCACCATGTCATTCTACGCTTTCGATTTTAAAACTAGCAACTATTAAATCGTCAAAAGGCTTTCAGGTAATCAAAAAGCACCACTTTAAGATAGCTGAATTTTACACATGATTTTTCTATTATTATGTCTTTTAAAATATTAATTTTTATATAAATTATTTAAACACTTTGGTGTATTTCTTCGTAATTTATTTTCATTTTCTAATCAAACAATTCAACCATAACTTTTACATAAGCTGGTCTTTGATATGTTCCAAAAACAAAAAACGGTAAAAGCCGCGTATAATTCTTGCGACACCTTAGAATCACGTAAATTGTCTCTATTCGGAGAGAGATACTATTTTTATCATTTACCTTTTAATTATATGAAAATTTACTTGGTGTTGGTTGTTATGGGGAACCTTAACTTTAATTCCTGACATAGATTAAAACAATTCAACAAAAGTAGTTGCATGATCACTTAATTCGCTTTCTATTCAGTACTTGTCTTTACATAACGAATAATAAGATCCAGTCTGCGTTAACTCTAATTTTGTGCGAAGCATAATCCCGTATTTTTTTTTTCCTGGAAGACCCGATTTGCGGTTCTATAAATTAATAATTTCATCAAAAGTAAAAAATTTCAGAGCAACCGGTTCTTTGACATTTTTATTAGATAACAACCAGTTATTTTTCAAATTTGGAACATTTTTTTAATAAGGGGCACTCATGCAACCGCGATTAATCTCAAATATCTGAAGCACAATTCTAAAAAAAAAAACAATTGATGGCTCGAAATCAGTGCTTGCATGAGTTACCGTATAATGTCTCTGGTTTCGAGTATTTTTGAAACTAGCGTATGTTATTAAACATTTTAAAAAAAATATAAGTCAATTGCGGTTTAACTTAAATAAAAATCATTAGAAGATGGAAAATGCCGTTTTATGTTTATTTCCTAAAACCCTTCAACATTTCGATAAGGAATAGTACTATAAATTTCGACTACAGTACTAGTAAAGACTATGAAATTTCAATGAGGGATTCTATCGACTTATTATGCACAATTTTCCGTACTTTCCGCTAAATCGATACTTGTGAGAGCCCAGCCTTACATATTTCACAACAGGCTTGATAAAACTAAGAGATAAAATCCAAATAGGGCGCACTCGTGTCAAAGCGCATTTAGCTTCATATCGAACTTTAATTGAGCTTGCTCTAGCTTTTATCCACTGCAAAAAATTGAAATCTCAAAAATATAATTTGAGCAGGTGATGAGTATCCAATAAGTTTACTCATATTTAGATGACGCAAGCCGATCTATGGCGAAACCCATTTTTGCACTCTGTCCTGATGATACACATAAAAAACACGGTAGCATTTCGTGCGAAATGGAAACACCTCATAATGCATGAAATCCACGGAAGAAAGACACTCGCAAATCGTAGGAATGTAGAAAGGCAACAAAAACGATATTGACTTCTCGACCTTTACGCCATTAAGAACACCGAAAAATTCATGTTTTTATCGGCATCGACACTTATTTTCTTTTATTACATTATCGATTCAGTCTCGCTTATACGATATAATTTGTGATGTCAGCCATCTAATCGGTGTTTGTTTTGGCCTAATTGCAATTTTGCCGTGAAATTCAAATTGGATATTTAAAATCTTAAACCAAACGTAAGAAACATCCCAGCCAATTTTCTCATAAATGACCAATTCATTGCAATTTTTTTATAAGAATTATGCGAAATTTGAGATATTCTCAAAAATGGCAATGTCCATTGAGGGTAATTTCACGCAACTCCAATGCATCACGATTTAAGTTATCGATTTAACGGAGTAGATCTTATTCCACTATATGATAATTCGATACTTTAAAATCTTGATGCGGCCAACGTTTTGTATAAATTTCAATTTCAAAAGTTGGTGTGATAATTTCGCCAGCAGGTTATGTTGCTCATTGATTCACCGGGAATTGTCCGAAACTGGTTAATGGTCAAGACAAAACACTAACTTAATAGCTGAGCTTCTCGCCATATTACGCATTGAGAAAAGCATATATAGGTTTTCAAAAGCGCATGCTGTTAATTCTTTCATTCGGCCTTCATTAATGCGCATATATGAGTTTGGTGCGCCAAGACAAGTACGTTATGTAGCTGATTGTTGCCTTGTCAAATTGTACAGTGCTGAATAATGCAAAAATTTTCTTCGATGTCGCTGGTTGTATTTCCTTTCGTGCGTGACCTTAATGCAAATTCACTACCAAATGATTCTGAGTAACTTCAAGCTAAAATGCAAAAATTGCATGGTATTCATTACCTTTTGTAAATTCAGTCTATTTTTTAGTATTTAAAATCAAGACCATTTTTTGAATTTATTTACTTAAATATTTTTGTCGGATGCTTAGATCCCACAACTTTTTTTACGAAATTGTTAATTTTTAGCAATAAAAAAATCTTGTTTTCGATGTTTTAAATTGTGCAATAATTTATTTTTATATTAAAATTATATAATCTGCAATCTTTAAAGATGCCTTAAATTATCGCTTGCTAAATTGGCTATTTTCATTAAAAAATACTCCGTTTAGTTTAAATAAAAATCAATTTTACAACACTTTGTTTGCCTTTATATTGAAGTTTGTTGCAATTAAATTTAAGTCTGGAATATCTCCAAAAACTATAAAATTAAAGAACAGAAAAAAATTGATGGATGAATTCAGCGCAGTCTGCCAATTAGTTCAACAGACTGTCTCTGGTCTGTCCGGTTATTTCCTCGAATAACAGCTGAATCAGTCGTTTAAATTACAACATTTTATCATACATATAGAATCTAAGTCAATTGCGAGATTTTTCTATAATCACTAGCAAAATAAATTAAAGTATGTCGTTCAAATTCGAGTTCTTTTTATTTCAAAAAAATTCATGACTATATTTGAATAGTAAAATCAGAAAAGCTTTCTTGCATAAAAATTTGACACAGCAGTGTTTTAGTTTACTATAAAAATAGTATCGAATATAAGTAAAAGGGTAGAACTTGTATCAAGAAACTATGTATGAAATATAAATATTGCCACTTTCCGCTAAATTTTTTCTTCGATGCGTCAAGCCATACATATTCACGCACAGGCGTTAATAAAAATTACCTTTTAGTGGCGCAAACCAAATCGCACTCCTTCAAGAATTTGTTCTTTCGCGAAGCTCTAAATTAGCTCGTTTCTTTCAATACTGTTCGCATTATGAGTCACGGACGAAAGATTGGGTAAATTATCGCCAATGCTGTTTCAAAAGCAAAAAATGAGAATTGTATCTAGTAGACTTTTGAGTAAGACAGTGCGAAAGCAAAACATTTTGCTTGAAAGCGAGGGACGGACGGGCAATTGAAGGGTACTTGGCTCTCTTCCTCGTGCGTCCCTCGCTTATAAGCCAAACTTTATTCTCAACAAATATTTTGCTTGAAACTTTAATTAATATAACAAATGAATTGATTGGTATCTTTTTTTTCGTTATATTAATTAAGTTATTAAAACTCTAAGCAAATTTTTTGATGTATTTGATTAAATTTTTTGTTTAATTTTTAAAACGTATCCAAACAACTTTTTTTTGTTGGAACTTTCGTAAATTTGTTTAAATTTTTAATCAATACAACCAAAGTTTACAAAGTACAAAATAAATTCAAGGTAATAAAGGCTGTTTGTTACAATTTTTGCAAAAAGTTTTTCTGTGTAGGAGGTCATCTAAAATTATATCTGCAATTGTTGGGGAAAGAGGGTTGCCCATCGGCATGCTAAAGTTTTCGCTATAAAGTTGGTCATTAAATTTGAAATAGTTATTTCCAAATAGGCAAAACTCTTATATTTTTATACCCAGCGTAAGCGGGGTATATTAGTTTTGTGCGAATCTTGTAACAGGGAGAACTAAGCTCCGGAGATATAGACATATATATATATATAGAAATGATCAGGATCAAAAACTGAATCGATTTAGACATGTCCGTCTGTCCGTCTGTCCGTCCGTCCGTCTGTCCGTCTGTCCGTCCGTCCGTGGTCGGATCTCCTCCGAAACGGCTGGACCAATCAAGTCGAAATTTGGCACACAGGTATATCGGGATCCGAGTATGATCCTAAGTAAAAATGGGAGACATCCGCCCACTGCCACGCCCACAAATGAATATAATGTGTTTTCAGTAAATTGTTTGTATCTTGCGAACCACTCAACACATTCCATTGATATTTGGTGTACTGGTAAACTACAAAAAGGGACATATCCTGGCAAAAAATGGACGCCGCCCTCCGTGAGCCACGCCCACAAATAAGCCCACAAATAAGGGCTTATCGTAACTTGTGAAGTAAAAGGCGTAGAAGGTTCAAATTCGCAACATAGGTTGACCAAGGCAAACAAAAGGTATAGGAAAAAAATTTATATGGCCCGCCCACTTCCACGCCCACAAATAAAGATTTTTCGTAACTTCCGAAGTAAAAGGCGTAGAAGCTTCGAATTCGCAACATAGGTTCACCAAGGCGAATGAAAGCTGTAGGTAAAAATTTTATGTGGCCCGCCCACTGCCACGCCCAAAAATGAAGATTTTTCGTAACTTCCGAAGTAAAAGGCGTAGAAGCTTCAAATTCGCAACATAGGTTCACCAAGGCGAATGAAAGGTGTAGGTAAAAATTTTATGTGGCCCGCCCACTGCCACGCCCACAAATGAAGATTTTTCGTGACTTCCGAAGTAAAAGGCGTAGAAGCTTCAAATTCGCAACATAGGTTCACCAAGGCGAATGAAGGGTGTAGGGAAATAATTTATGTGGCCTTCCCACTGCCACGCCCACAAATAGAAAAGGAAAACATAGTGCACTCATAATGTCGGGACGCTGGGTATTTTAAAGTCGGGCTTGACCGACTTTAGCTTTCTTACTTGTTTTGAAAAGTGGTTTAGGTATAGTAGTGAACATTTTTAATTTTTTCCATTGTTTCATTATGATACGAACAGCTATTTTCTTTTTTTATTTTCCTAAGAAACAGAAAATTTTGAAAAACAAATGAACTATTTTCTTTTTATATATTTTTAAGAAACGAAAATAAAATGTTCAACTAAACGAAAACTTGAAAAATTGATGCTGTGAAAAAAATCAAATTCAAAATGGAAAATAATAAAAAAAATTTTTTTTAATTTTATAGAAAGTTTTTTTTTTTTTTATTCCTCATTTGAGTAGCCTAAAACCATACAAAATTCCGACAACTGACCCGAAAAGAACTGACATCAGATAGTTATTCTCTTTCTAACGTCATACAAAATGCATATAAAAATCGCCATGTAATTACCTCTTTTGACGCCTTTAACACTAAGCAATTATAGTTGTGCACCTTGTAATTGAAATTGGTTTTTCCTAGGGGGTGTGTTGTTGGTCGCGGTGGCGGGTTGGCACGGTGGCAAAGGCCGACTAGCTCGCCGCTTGGCGTGGGCTTTACCACCCTGCACAACAACCCTATTCCAATTATACGTTTGATCGTGCCAATAAATCGGGTTCAGTGAAGTGAATAAAATTAAAAATAAAAAAAATAATAAAAAGGAAGAAGGAAAACAAAAATAAATTAGAAAAAAAAGAGAAAAAAAATTAATTTAAAAGGTTGGTTGGTTGAAGTGGATGCCACTTAGGCCGTTTATCGGCCCATTGTGATACCACAATTAGTTTTTTCTTGTGTTTGTGCGTGTGTATGTCTTTTTATGTAGTGTGCCCCTAACATGCGATTTTTGAAAAACCAGTGCTAGGCTTGGAACATTACATTCCGTTTCACCTGTGCCGGGAATCGAACCTCGGACCCTGGGATCAAGAGCATAGCACGCATCCCCTACGCTATCCCAGAGCCACAATTTAAAAGGTAAGTTGCAAAAAAAAAATTTTTAATACACAAATATGCCTACTGTCCACACAAGAAATAGATACACACCCTATAATCACTTATCCATCCACAAACACCCTAACCATACACTACACACACTGTCCTCATCCATAACGATTCCCAGTCATACCCCGCCCATCATTCTCTCCGCCTACACGTCCCAGTCCGAGTCAGGAGCAGCCCCACCTCTCTGTGATCTTCACAGGCCGTGAGTGTGCGATGGCTCCGGCCTTATTTTTCACGCACTCCCCTTAGTCCGTATTTTTTTTGTCCGTTTATTCAGGTCCTAGTTCGTATGTCCATCATTTTGTACTGAAATACCCCTAAATTATCCTCAGGGAATCCAATGACTTACTCTCCTTTTTTTTGTTCCATGATGAACCTCTGTCGAGGCAAAAAAACAGATGCACTTAAAAATTTTTAATAATCATATTTTTTTTTATTGAAAGAAAAGGAAGCTTTCCTTCCCTTTATTTATATATATAAAGAAAAAGGATTATAATTAAAATAAAAATAAGAAGAATTACAGCGATCCACTTAAGATTTCCATCTATTCTAGTCCTAAAAGAGCTACTGTGAAATCATCATCTAAAATACAAGAAGTAATAGAAAAAAAGAAAACTAACATCCTCTAGTTATACCACCGGTCATAAGCTAAAAGCTTTCCTTTAGGGTGTCTTTCCTGTGTAAAAGGGAGGTAAGTTGCTGTTAACAATTGAAAAAGAAAAGGAGGGGAAGTGCCTTACCCCTTATCAAATAGGAGAAATTCAGGTTCTAAATGGATCTAACCACCTGGATTGCGGTCACACGGAGCTAAAGCTTACCGTCTAAAAAAAATTTTTCTTTTCTTTTGTTCAGAAACAAAAAAAGAAAAAAGAAGCGAAAGAAAAACAATAATAAAAAAAAACTTTAGAACTCAAAAAAATTTAAAAGAAAAAAATTTCCAAAGAAAACTATAAAAGCCCTATATTTGTCTATAAGCCTGAAAGCCCTAGTTTACCAAATGAGATAGGTCCCAGTTGGAAGTGCTAGCAGAGATAAGACTCTTAGCTAACTGACTTCTTTGAGCTCGGATCGCTCCTTTTATATCCTTCGGAACCCATAAGGTTCCAATGGAAAGGCTTAGAAACCTTAGGAAGTCTAACAGTAGATGCATTTTCAAAACAAAAGCTTATGATCATCACCTGACTAAATCTTGGTTATATGCAGCTTCCCTTTGCCTGCTTTCCTCGTGTATTGCTTTATTGGCATTTTTTTCACTTTGTATTACTTTCGCAAGCTCATTCTTTTCAAAGAAAACAGTGTTTCAACTGTATCATGCTCTTTAGATCATTTTCTTGATTGAATGGTGATTTTTAAGTTAGAAGTGTACATCATAATCTTAAATGCAACCCTGCCGGACTCTTCCAATAGAAACATCTGTTGAATGCTACATCATTCCCCTCTGCATTTCAGTGTTACGCCTTTTTCTGTCTTTCTCCCGTTTTTCCCCATTTCTTTCCCTTTTTCCATTCTATCGCTGTTTTTCGCTCCACCGCTTCCTTACTGGATTCAAGAGGGATCACAGGATTTTGGCGATCAAAAGCAGGTAATAAAAAAAAATAATATATAATTATGATGGAACAAAAAGGTGATTCTATCACTTTATCAGCTTCCCAGACATTCTCATTTTACCCCTATTGTGCCGCAAATTGAGTATGCTTAATTGTTTGTTTTGTTTTGCTCTTCTCTTTCTTTCAGCACAAATTGCATTAACTCCCTTGAGGAAATGTGGAGGAAAGGGATCTAATGGATTTCAATCAAGACCTAGTAAAAATAAAAAATTAAAAAAAAACCGGTAAATATATAAAGGGTGATTCACGAGAGCTAGTACATCCGGCGCAGGGTGATAAGGGATGTCGAGACCAACAAAAAATTGTGTGGGAAGGGGGGCCGCAAATGCACCCCTGAGCAGTTACAACGCTTTTAAGTTTTTCTGCACAAAGGTTAGAAAAAAAATTCCCCCGCGTTTATTTCAATACTCCAAAAGAAAAAATTCATGGTTTTGAATAGCTAATTGCATGTGCTTTGAGGCAAAAATAAATCTAGAGTCAAAACTTAAATGTTTGATGGAAATTTAAGTGAGGAAACACAAAATTTCCAAATTTGAACTCAATTTTTCCAGTTTGGCAGCTATTTTAGTATGAAAAAAGTCCAATTAACGCTAGTTGAAAAATTTTTTCCAGATTAACAAATTCATTACCTTTCTTTTGGTATCAATATGTCGAACTAGTTTTTTTTACCCGATTTGGGGTACTTTTTGGGAAAACTCGCGTATTTCCTGACCGATTGATTACAATCTGATAGCACCTCCCGTTCGCGGTCTTTGTAAATTTGACCTGTCTTCCTCTCTTCCAGGTCGCCTGAGCGCCCCGAACAATTTCCCGGAGGATTACAGGGATGCCATCTCCTTCATTAGACTCAGGTACCGTAAATTCCCGGTCATACATATTTAATTAAGTTTTGTTGTAGATCGGGGCGTCATTGGTTAAACCACGACCTCCCCAGTCGTCAATATCCAGATCATAGCCGTCCAGGCTAAAGGTGTCATCGTCGTCTAGTATATTTGCACCCTCCCCGTGCCCTGGACTACTAGATGGTGTCTTTGGTCGCACTTCCTCTTTTGGTGCACTGATTGAATATTGCCTCGGCAGGCCAGTGGTATCCACTAGCCTGTCGTCGGGTCGAAGTGATAATGGCGTTCGTTTGCAGATTGTAATTCGTTTTGACTTTGGGTCACACTTTGGCACCATGTCTGCTGGCAACGGCATGGACCCGGGTTGGAGGGCCGCCACTAGGTTCATACCTTCCTTAATCCGGTCATTGATTTTCCTTAGTCTGGATTCATCGGCTGGGTTCATTGTGGTGTTCTGTGTGTGCGGGTTCTTGTCGTTCTGTAAGCAGTGGTTAGTAACAAAAGAAAAGAGAACAAAAACAAAAAAAAAGAAGCAAAAACAAAAAAAATCAAAAATAAAATAAAAATGTTTCATGTTGTCTTGGGTATATGTGTAGTTAGTTAGTGTTTATTTTGTGTGAGCTATTTTTTATGTTTTGAATGAAAGATGTTTAATGATAAAAAAATTGTTTATTTATTTATTCATAAATAATTATTATTTTTCTTTCCTTCCTCTTGCCCTTCTGAACAAAAGTGAATGTGAACAAAATTGTTTTCCGAAAAAAAAAAAAAATTTATCAGCAAAAAAAAAGAAAGAAAAAATGTTAAATAAAAATTCTTCTTTTCTTCTCTCCTTAGGATGGCACCACCTCCCACTAGACAAGCACGATGAAGTTTTCTCGGCTATATGAATATTTTATTTTATTTTAATTGGATATGACAATTGACGATCCTCATCAGTTTAACCCAAAACGAAATCTACGTTTTAACTGCCTTTTTGACAGCCATTGCCAATGCATAAGCTCTTATCTTTGTGCAAAGTGCAAGCAACGAAAGCACACCTCGCAGTACGGACTCGACCTTGACACATTTGACACACCGATGCACGGCTTACTTTCTCACTGTCACCCCAGAGGTTCGGTATCGAAAAGAACATGTACCAAACCATCGCCGATGCCTCTTTCCTCTCCCGGGACGACTCTCTCCATGCACTTTTGTAGCGCACATGTGAACGACAGCCGCAACCAAGTTCTACAGCACACCGCCCTCACGCATGGATATCTCCCTATTACATCATGGAATGATTCACATATCTTTTCGTCATCCCAGATTCTGGGCTCGTTACGGATGACCACCTGTGGCGAATATATCGAAGATGCCACTTTCCTCTGCCGGGGCGATTTTCTCTTAGCCGTCACCAAACGCGCAAGTGGGCTGCACCCGCACCATTGTGTTCCTACATACCGCCCTCATGCTCATCTTGAATCATAAGCTAGCTGCATAACCAAGTTCCAACCTTTCGATCCAGGAGGAGCTTTTGATTAACGACAGAAGAGCCAAAGTGTAAGACTCTCGGTATCATCACAAAAGCGTCGACGCGAGTTAATCACTTCACGTCGCTGCTCACAACCGCCACGCAATATTAAAGGAAAAAATGGTCTCGGGCCGCGCGCGATACGACCGCCAATTCATTTTCCATCGTCAGAAGCAGAATAATGAGCCAGAGTAACAAGCGTAGGCTTTCGTCCGTCTACTTTTCCTAACAAGATTGTCAAGGCCTTAAGCTCGACAGATCAACATATTGAAAATCGTGTTTTCTTGAAAATGTTCCCACATAACTCCACTAATATTTTGGCGTAATGTCCTTTATTGTCAAATCACTTCCAGCCGCTATTAGAATTTTGCGTAACATCATCGATGTGAAACCTAATGTGAAACTTTTTGAGCAACACATAAGTTTTTTTTTTTTTTAGGGTGCACACCGAGAGAAAAAGGTAGTTATATTAACTGAAAAAGCAGGTTAAAACAACCGAGTTCACCGTTAATTCTTAGCTTATGTGTAGTAGCGGTCGATTCAACAGTACAAACACAGTCAATAGGGATATAACTACCTGATGGTTGATATAACTGTCTCGCGGTTAAATCAACTGTCACCAGCGACTGGGAAAAAAAAATTTATTTTTTGCTTTGACTTTTTCTTTACCTTTTTTTATTAATATTTTTTTTTTTTTATTAAATTATTATATTTTTTCTTTATTTATTTGTTTCTTTTTAAATCTTTTTCTCTTTCATCTCTTTAAATTTTCTCGCCTCGGCCGAGCCTTGAACCGCAGACCACCACTTCGCTGGGCGAACGTCTTAACCATTACGCTAAACGAACGAATTTAATTTGTTGGTCAAAACGCTCACTTGAGCTTATGGTTGCAAAATTTTTTGCTTGAAAATGAACCATTAAAAAAAATTAAATAAATTAAAATCTTAAAAATTTAGGAGAAAATTTTTGCCTTAAAAAACAACTACACTCTGAACAAAAAAAAAAAAAACTGTAATTAAAAAAAAAAAATCCAGAAAAATTCCCGCCGCCAGCAGGGATAGAACCCCGAATCTCACGACGGTCAGCTCACAGCTTAAACAACTGAGCTATTGCACACTCCGGAGACGGTTGATCAGAATGCGAACTTATACGTCTAAGTGAACGAAAGCGAATTTGAACATAAAAAGTGACTACTTTTCAACTGTTGATTTGACTTCCTTTTTCAGTGCATTTAACGGGGAATACAGTTAATTTGACCACTCTTACTTTAACTGTTCTAAGTGGTTGATTTAACAGTTCTTATTTCTCTCGGTGCACATACTCAATATATAATTCTTGCCCTCTTTTGTACCTACGAGAGAACACGGATGTAACCTTAAAAACGAATAAAAATATGAATTAACGGTGTAAAGTTTTTTGTGCTTGTTGTCAAATGAATAAAGACTGATTCTGTTTTCTAATTGTAAAATTTTTTGACTTCGGTCTTGGGCCTTTAATCGTACACTCGTTTTTACTTACTAGTTAAATGAAAAGCGTGCAAGGCTTAATAGTTTTAATTGAAAATATTTAATTGCGCTAATGTTTCACTGGTTTTTCAATGCACAAATGTGTTCAAAGATTTAAACTATTGAAGAAAAATCAGTCAGTGCTTATACTTGAGCTCATATGTTTGCTGTATCCCCTACGCATAATTTATTTCGGATCCTAAATCTTTTTTTCTTTCGTTTTCTATCTTTTCCAGACCAAGTACATTGGTCATTACAATCTTTCCATCTAAACTACAATCCTGAGTGGGAGTATCAGCGAAACTAATTACACCATATAAAGTAAGCTGGTTTGTGTCATTGCGCAATAGAACAAACCCGCTACCGCTGTCACCTTTGCAGACCTTTGGGGCATTGATTGTATTTTGTATCAAGCTGACACAGAACTTATCAGGGGAAATTTTAAATTTACTCCTGTTAAAAATTGACTCTTTACATTTGGCGTAAGATATTGTAGACCCAGAAACCTGTTGCAAAGATGAATTTGGTCGACTTAAGCTGTTCCATGCTGCGAAATTACCAAACAAATCTGATTCCACATATTGCTCTCCTCCCAAGGCGCTGATAACGCAAACTGGGCGAATATATTCCGAAAATGGCACAAAGTCTTCCAAGTGTAAGATTGAAACATCATGGTAGTAGGCGTCTTTTATGCCAGTAAAGCTGAAATAGAAACACATGATTTGCGTTATACATTTGCAGTGTTGTATTCAAATTTTTTTCGAGTGAAGGATGAAACCTATACTATGCATAACCCGTTCCAATTTTAAAGAAAATATCGGTTTCATTACAACTATTCATGTTCTAGCCAAAATCAAGTTATATAAAGTTCTTTTTCATCTGGTCATTGACTGCTTTATACATATATCTTGAGTTAAAATTTTTAAAAGATAAAATTGATATATGAAATGCGTTTGGAAAAACATTTCAGAAAATTTTTCTACATTGTTTCTTCTTTTGTGTTCTTGCCTTTTTGCCTTTTGACATATAAGTAAGAGAGGCCCTATTGAGCCGATTTGCGAAAATCTTAAGTCTTCGCACGAAAAAACGTGAGGTTGGGAGTAAAAATACATAAAACATTATTTAAAATCCGATCCGGAAATTCCGAGTGGCTCCGAGTTGAGCACTTAGTTTCTTTGCCAAGAAAAATGAAACTTTTAACTATATTTTCCAAAATTTAAAATTTTAACTCCGCAGAACCAAATTGTTCGTTTCAGAGGAGCAATTTCGCTAGAACTTCATACTCTATTCAAAAAATTAGTGGTCCACATTGTGGCTAAACGTCCAAAAGCTGTGAGTTTTCTACAAAATATTCACTTCATTCTTACTTATACATATTGGACTTAACTTATTCAATATTTGGGTTATTTTAAATCTCTCGTTTTGGGATCAAAGAACCATCAATTGGGAAAAATGTCCTTTCAGATTTCGTTTTTTCGAGAAATAACCATTTTTAAGAAAGCATTCAGTTAAAAAAAATCTAGTATTAAACATGCAACATGTTGCGATTGAAAAATTACTTGCTTTTTTCTATAAATCGTCAAAGACGATGCGATTAAGTTTTGAATTTTCCTAAATATTTGGATACATATTTTTTTTAAAATTAATATAAAGTGATAACACAGGCCAACAGTGGTTTTGGTGCCGTGATTTCGTTCATTATTACGGATAAGGGTGGCATTGGTCATATCAAAAATATTTTTTTTAATTTTTTTCCTAGGTGTAGGTTTGGAGCTACCATCAATTTTGTGTGAGGTCTTCAGTTGTTTCGTTTTTACGGAAAAATATATACATATATTACTGCTTTGTTAACTAATCATGGTTGATATCGTATCAAAACTTATATAACGGTCTATCAAACGACACCTTTTTCATGAAGATAAGGCTTGTAGTTTTTACGGTACGAGCTTCCCAACTGTAAAATACGAGAATTTTTTAAATTTTTCCTCGATTTTTGGAGCATTTTAGACCTTTTATGGCATGAAAAAAATTTTTTTTTAATTCTTTTTCCATGGTTTGAAAGGTGTTTCATTAAACTAAGTCCCGAAGCCAAATTTTTTGATTTCGGATTTAAAATCTGAAGGATATGGTACGAAATGTGAAAAAAATTAAGTTCTCATTTTTAAAGTTCAAAAAACAACTCTCAAGATTTTTAACTCAATTGATCAACTTGTTTAGTTTCCCTTTTATACAATACAACAAATTTTTATTAAAGAGCCAGCCCTTGTGGAAACGTACATATGTACTTTCGAACGAGAGAAAAAAAGCATTCAAATGTTTTCTGTGATATACTCGTACATGTATTAGGCAAAAAAAGATCGAAAAGATTTTAATGATCGCGATGTCAAAATATTTCATGTAATTTGAAAATTATTCGAGCTTAACCGGTTTTGCACCTTCCACCTATGGGCGGACATGGCCATAAATATATGACATGGGCATAAAAATTTTAATGTTGTTATTGCACTGTAAATATTAATGTTACATAAATGACAATTTAATTCCATAATCTGTTATAAATTTTTGCACGGTGTATTCACCACAAACATAGCAAAATTCATTTGGATCATTCAGACATTTTCGTTTTGACGAATTCTTTTCCACAAGGGCTGGCTGTTTAGTCAACATTTTTTGTAAAGTATAAAAGGGAAAGTAAACTACTTGATCAATTGAGTTGAAAATCTTGAGATTTGTTTTTTGCAGGGACTGTAAATAACGGTTATCAACAAAATTGTTGAAGAAAAAGTTCGGATGGAACTAATGGTCGGAGCAAATAATGAATGACATCCCTAGAATCCGCATGACTTTTTCTTCCGGAATCCACAATGATTTTTATTTTTTAACTTTTTCCTATAAAAGTCAAATAATAATCATTATTTTTCAGGTTTAATTTTTCAGTCAAAAATTGATTTGATTAAAACTTTTTCGAGCAAAAAATAATCGTTTTTCTGTGATCGTTTTTTTCGAGCAAGAATATCAGTCAAAACCAAATTTCTCGAAAAGCACTTCTCTAATTTAACTTATTTTAACCCTATCCGAATAGGTGATAAAGGATTACCAACATACTTATTTTCGAATGGGTCTTATCATGCAAAATTTGCCAAAAAACAATTTTTTGGGTAAAATTTCTAAGAAAACTTTTGCGTCTGGATATAGTAGCACGCGATATGCATAGTTATCAATGCTTTTGTGGTGCATAGTTATTAGAAAAAGTCAGAAGTCAATTGTTGCACTGTGCAGTGTACCAAAAATGTAAATAAATTTTTATTGATGTTCAAAATCATAATTAACTTTTAACAAGCAAATTGTTGCAAGATTTTCCGCTGTCAAATTGTACCTTAGGTCCGTCAATATCAGCTTTAGCGCTGAAAAAGCTCTCTCTACCGTTACTTGAGTGGCAGGAACAGCGTGTAAAATTAGGGCGAGCCTTCGTAGCCACGGGAAGTCATATTTTTTATTCTCCCAGTATTGCAAAAGATCTTCGTCGACATCGATACGTTTCCCCTTATAAGTTTCTATTTCATAGAAGGCATTTCGCAAGCTCTGGTTACATCCAATGTCGTCCTCATCGGATGATGAGGTCTCCACCTCGAGATCTTTTAAACATGTCCTTAGCAGCGAGGAAGAAGTACTTGACAAAGAGGATTCGATTAAAAGCCTTGGACTATCCTCAAAAGACCGCGATAAAGAAATATTACATTTATCTAAACTCTAAAAAAAGAAATAAAAAATAAATAAATAAGTAGAATAGAAATAAAAAATATTTCCAACAATTCGTACAGATTTCAAATATTCAACCCGCTTAACGATGTCCTTTAAATGTTTTTTTGCGGACTCGATTTTTTCCCTTGAAAGAATACGCTTGAACCGAGGGTCCAAAAATAACGCAGCCGTCACCGTTTCATTTTCAAAAAGTTTCACCTGTCTTAACTCCACGCACTTCAACAGCTTGTTGCTCAGCTGACTACTCTGGTTTTTTAACTGGACGGTCATTTCAAGACAATTTCTGTAAAAATCTCCCAGCAGTAACTGACATCCTTGTAGTTTTAAAGTCAATGAATAAATAGGGGAAAGTACTGACACAACGTCTTCAATTATTGTCCACTCATTAGAATTTAAAATATTAGAAGCCGAGGTATTGCTGGAAAATTCCTTTAGTTCCAAAAGTATTGCTAACATTTTGTAGGTAGAGCTCCAACGAGTTGGTACGTCCAATTGAGGCTTTCGTAGCCCTAAATGCAATATTTTGTATCTAAAAAGAAGAAAATTTTGTGGTGGCATTCAAAACGTTTCTCTTAACATACCGAAATGCCGGAATTCTCAAAAGCTTAACAGCGGAACGAGCGGAGCACATTCATTCAGGGTTCAGTTCTCCTAAAAAGTCTTTCACAGCTAATTGGAGTGTGTGCGCTGCACACTTTATGGATTTCACAAAGCTATACCTGACATGGCTTGTTAAAGTTTTTGCAAAATCTTCGTAGTCGCTGTCGCCATCTCCTTCTTCGTCTGTGTTTTGTGTCGTGGACAAAAGCTCTACCGCTTTTAATAAATTGCGTCCATTGTCGGTAGTAATTGAATAAACTTGATTTATCGAAATATTGTAATTACTCAAAACGTTTTCTATTTGCAATTTAATGTACTCCGACGTATGTTTCTTTTTAAGTTCAAGCATTGCGAGCGTCACTACAGTAATCTTATGACCAGTTATTAGTTGAACATTGATGCCTAAAATTCCACGGTCGGAGCGAGTGGCAGTATCTAGTTTTAAGCTCACTAACTTATCCTTCAAAGTTTCTTGGATTTTTCGTTTTAACTTCTCAGCTCTTTCATTGACGTGCTCCATGATATTTCTTGAGTTTATGTATGGCATTTTGAGTCCTTCAAATATATGGTTCGTTAACAATTTAAATGATTCTGAGTCTAAAAAGGACAGCGGCATCGATTCCTTCGTTATTAGGCCAAAACATGCATTTATAACGCTAGTGGGAGACAGCTCTGCAGTAAATTTAATTTTCTTCTGTTCTATTGAGCTGTCGTCTTTGAGGCGCTTTTCGTAATCCTTGAGCAGCTCTGGATGCTCTTTACTGAGATGCCGTTTGAGGTTCGTTGTACTGCTTCCATTCGAAGGCTTGCCACAGGATTTGCAACTTAAGTTGGTCCTGTCACCTTCATAGTATGCCCGCAAGTATAAATTTTGCTTCCTTCCCATTGCGTTAGTCAATTCAATGTAAAATAATATTCATACTCTTTGAAGAACTACGACTTCTTCAACGCCTACTCAAGAAAGGCCAATTTATTTAAATCTAGGACAAGCCAATGCAGAATAAATTGTTTCAAAGTGTAAAATTGGACAAGTACTTTTCGAGAAAATTGGTTTTGACTGATATTCTTGCTCGAAAAAAAACGATCGCAGAAAAACGATTATTTTTTGATCGAAAAAATTTTAATCAAATCAAATTTTAATCAAATTGACTGAAAACTTAAACTCAAGGAATAACGGTTATAAAAAAAAACAAGCACTTTTATAACCGTTATTTCGTGATTTTTATAATAAAAATCATAACCGTTACGGTCCCTGGATTTTTGAACTTTAAAAATGAGAGCTTATTTTTTTTCAAATTTCGTACCATATCCTGCACATTTAAAATCCGAAATCAAAAAATTTGGCTTCGGGATTTAGAATAAAGAAACACCTTTCAAACCAAGGAAAAAGAATATAAAAAAAATTTTTTTTCATGCCATAAAAGGTCAAAAAAGCTCCAAGTATGGAGGAAAAATTTAAAAAATTCTTATATTTTACGATTGGGAAGCTCGTACGGTAAAAACATCAAACTCTATCTTCATGAAGAAGGTGTCATTTGATGGACCGTTATATTAGCTTTGATACAATATCAACAGAGGTGCACAAAGGGTAAGCTCCAGGGGTAAAAGAGCGTCAAAGATAACATTTTTGCACACGTATAACTATATTCACGCTCCTTTAATTTTTTCAGTATGCCAACAATTTAACACCTTCGAAATCGGTGTCAGTATTTACTTTGAACAATGCGCCGCAATTAGCTGTCTTGACATTTACTTCGCATTAAAAATGGACATGTTCATTTCTATGGCGAAGTAAAGCAGGAAAGTCTCATGCAGCCCTACGCAATTGATTACTTGAAATCTCGGTATAAGGGAAGTTAATTTAATATTTACTTCGAATTACTTTTCAATTTCTTTTGCACGTATTTCTTATGGGCGCTTTACTTACTGCATATCTCAGTATTCGCTCTGAACAAGGCATAACATACTTAAGTTTGAATGGAAAAATTCACTTGTTTTTTTTTCAAAAAGCAACCATGACTTGATTGATTTGAAATATTGGGTGGGGAAAAATAAATTTCGGATGAAAATGTGTTTTAATGTATTGTATGGTTTTAATCATAGCTCGAAGATTTCTCTGAACTGTTTCTTCATCAAATAACTGTTTTCGAGCGAGAGAATTGAAAACTATCACCGATCAGCCGAAATTTCTAAGAGGGACTTTAAACGTTTCTGTGCCAGCGTAACATTTTGCCTAAAAATAAAGGTTTCTGTCAACAAAGAAGAAGAATCAAAGCTCGACAAATATAATTCTCACACGGCGATACACAGGTATAAAAATTTCGTTCATTTCGGTCCTTGTGCGGTTGTTGTTGCGTTTTACTGAATTGAAATACAGAAAGACTTTTGTGCGTAAATACAACCAATTTTTTAATCAATATAACAAATTCGTTGTTAAAACTCAGCCTATCACACTTTTTGTTATATTAAAAATTGTTTAATTGGGACAATTACTCGAAGTATTAACAGTCAATAAACATTTTCAAACAACGATTTGTAATATCGAAAACCAAAAGTATTAACACTCAATTAAATATTTCAACAAACGATTTGTCATATCAACAACCAAAGGTATTAAAAATCAACCAATTATTTTAAATAAACAAAAAGTACAAAATGCCAAATTTACATATTCCATAATAGAAATTTGAGTCTGCAAAGTCAGTTTACGGAAAATAATTATACATTATAACATCATAAACGTATGTAACAGGTTGGCTGATAAGTCCCCGGTCTAACAAAGAAAAACACATTTTTTTGTCAAAATTCGTTTTTATTATTCAACATAGTTCCCTTCAAGAGCGATACAACGATTATTACGACCTTCCAATTTTTTGATACCATTTTGGTAGTACTCCTTCGGTTTTGCCTCAAAATAGGCCTCAGTTTCGGCGATCACCTCTTCATTGCAGCCAAATTTTTTCCCTGCGAGCATCCTTTTGAGGTCTGAGAACAAGAAAAAGTCGCTGGGGGCCAGATCTGGAGAATACGGTGGGTGGGGAAGCAATTCGAAGCCTAATTCATGAATTTTTGCCATCGTTCTCAATGACTTGTGGCACGGTGCGTTGTCTTGGTGGAACAACACTTTTTTCTTCTTCATATGGGGCCGTTTTTCCGCGATTTCGACCTTCAAACGCTCCAATAACGACATATAATAGTCACTGTTGATGGTTTTTCCCTTCTCAAGATAATCGATAAAAATTATTCCATGCCCATCCTAAAAAACAGAGGCCATTACTTTGCCAGCGGACTTTTGAGTCTTTCCACGCTTCGGAGACGGTTCATCGATCGCTGTCCACTCAGCCGACTGTCGATTGGACTCAGGAGTGTAGTGATAGAGCCATGTTTCATCCATTGTCACATATCGACGCAAAAACTCGGGTGTATTGCGAGTTAACAGCTGCAAACACCGCTCAGAATCATCAACACGTTGTTGTTTTTGGTCAAATGAGAGCTCGCGCGGCACCCATTTTGCACAGAGCTTTTTCATATCCAAATATTGATGAATGATATGACCAACACGTTCCTTTGATATCCTTAAGGCCTCTGCCTCTCAATCAACGTCATTTTACGGTCATTCAAAATCGTTTTGTGAATTTTTTTGATGTTTTCGTCGGTAACCACCTCTTTCGGGCGTCCACTGCGTTCACCGTCCTCCGTGCTCATTTCACCACGCTTGAATTTTGCATACCAATAAATTATTGTTGATTTTCCTGGAGCAGAGTCCGGAAACTCATTATCAAGCCAAGTTTTTGCTTCCACTGTATTTTTTCCCTTCAGAAAACAGTATTTTATCAAAACACGAAACTCCCTTTTTTCCATTTTTTTCACAATAACAAAAGTTGCTTCACAAATGACGCTCTATCTCACAAACTAATTGACTTACAGACGTCAAATTTTGACACGAATCATTTGAAATATAAAAATAATATTCATTTAATACTAGCGACGCCATCTATGTGTCAGACCGGGGACTTATCAGCCAACCTGTTATGTGAGCTAATCTTTGATTATTTTGTCTCTTTTTGTATGTAAGTCCTCACAAGGCTAATGAGATGTTAGAAAAATATTTATATGCACTTAGTAACGACTGTCCTTCGACTGAAAGAAAAAAAAAATTAACCAAAAGAGAACTATTACAACTTTTGCTTCGCAGAAGGTTCACTGAGCGGCTATCATACTCTGCATATAAGGTTGTCAGTTGCTTAGCTCGTCGAAAGTGGGGTGGGTGCTTAACCGCCGATGTGGAATTTTGAGAAGTCACAACAGCAATAATTTCTGCAGAGATTTTCCATAAATCTACTTTCACCTCCTTTCTGAATTGACTTGAAAATTTTTAAGCTTTATTAGTGAATGTCCACAAGATTGAAAACAAAAGCGAAAAAAGGAAATTAAAAGAAAAGGAAAAACAAATTGATTACGTCTGAATGAGTTGAATTGCAGCAGGATAATCAATGCGCGCGGGGAAAAAATGGAATTCACACCCATCGCTCTTCACCCTTCCGTACTAAAGATTTACCTTCCGTTCTTTAGCCCATCAAATTGCCTGGTTGACTCTTAAATACTTTTCACCCAAAAAATTTCGATCAAACCATTTGGATTATTTTATTATTATTAATACATTTCGTGTCTCATTCTTTCTTATTCATTGTTTTTCTTTGTGTTGTTTTACTTTATAGGCAGGAGGCGGTAAGCGATCAAAACTAATTAACAATATACTATAATAACAAAAAATTAAACTAATTAACCTCTAATTCTAACAGTTGCGAGAAGCAATTGTCCCACTGTACAATTGCTCCGAACTCAAGCAAAGGCTTCTAAAATAAAAGAAAACATATTCTGCTCGCGGTCGATATGCGGATCAAAACAATAAAAGCAACAAAACTGTTGAATGTAATCTAAATTGATATGACCGAGATCGAGGCGATAAGAAGACGGTATTTCATGAGACAAGGCAACAAACACTCTTTACGTTATAATGTTCGAGGACTTACGGCCGAATCCAGAATCAAATTTTTGAGAGTGACCTCCAGATCCGAGCTAACTGATTTAAAAAAATGTAAAACGCAAAAGAGAGGCATAATACTATACTTGGCCAGAACACAACTGCTATGTGGCTGCCATCAACTCTATTTCATTCTGACTTCTCCGAACGTCACTTTCCAACTTTACTTTTTTTTCACTTACGTTTATCCGTCAGTAATTCAGCAGGCCTGATGAACTTTCCGGACTGCGATGACATGAGCAACGTTAACCTGGAAACTCAGGTTGTGGATCCACTTATTTCTCCTATCAATTAACTTTGTCCTACTTGCTGGCCTAAGCCAATCAGACCTTTTCCTTTTCTGAGAAACACGCGGTGAATGGATTTGGCGTAAACTGAGATAACACAGGCTAGAGGTTATGTCTGAGACGTTTTCTATTACGCAACAAGGTATTACCTGCTTTTAACAATGGGTGGGATGGATACTCTCCGATTGAGTCTTAGAACCACATGGGCCGCTGGGAATGATCTCCCATGGGCTTCTTCACTCGGCTCAATATTGATGGATCCGATTTCGCAACAGTTTTGTGTATCAATTTCTGATGCACCCGATTCGGCTCACAGTTATAATGTTTTTTTAACTTTCTCTCCAAATAAACTTTTTTTTCTTTGTTACCGAATGTGCGTTCGGCGTGAAAAACAAGGTATATTGAAATGAACTCGAACGGAAATGACTTTTATTCTTTCCTTCTCATTTCTTCTCCTTCGACCACAGTTTCTTTTTGCTTAACTGCCTATCAGGGATGAACTTAAGCGACCGATTCAATTTTATCCTTTCGTCGAAGTGAAAGGTTGAGTATTTGCGTAGTAGAATTCAGCCGAAAACAGGGAAAAGTGTTGTCACCCTTCTTCTTTAATTTTTTTTCTTTGTGCTAGTTGGATTATTTCGTCGTCTTCGCAGGGGGAAAGGGCTAAAATTCGATAAGATGAAAGATTCATGTATTTTATTATTTTTATATTAAGAACTTCTTATACGCTCACGCCACAAGTGCTAGTCAAGCTTAAGCAAATGATAGGACTTGAAGCAGACAAAACCTTTGCTTTCGCATTTTCTGTTCTTCTATTACCAAATATCCTTAGCCTGATATACCCCTCTTCTTTTGGTGTCGCTGTCCTCGAGTATATAGCATGAGCTCCCTTTGCGTTCTATTACGATGGCTTTCACTTCTTTTGGCGCTAGTTTTGCGTTATAGGAGTTAAGCAGATTGCTCTGCAAAATGTTTCGCTAAATGACTTCCTGCCCCACTACGAAATTTCTAACCCGTGACCGTAAATTATAGCTGTGCTGATTTTTGTCAAAGGCTATCCGCATTCTTTCTTTTATTTTCAACCTGATAAGATTCGTTTCGTCTTTTTTACTTAGTTTCACTGTTCCTTCGAGTAGTAAGCCTAGTTGTTTAAAAAGCCGGTTATCCTCAGCATGAGTAACCTTATGATGGCCAAATAGAACAAAATAGGGAGAAATGCCGATAGTTTAAAGTACACTGCTTCGCAAAGAGCTATTTATGTCGCTTAAAAACTCATCCCACTGGCGCTGATCCTCTCGTAAAAAAGACTGAAGGGTTTCATTAATAGAACGATTTACTCGTTCTGAGGCATTCGCCTGGGGTGAATATACTGCAGTGAATATGTGGTTTACCCCGTATTTTGACAAGAATTTTCTTACTTCTTTGCTGCGGATTTGACTACCATTATCTGTCACTAATGGCTCAGGGACTCCAAAGCAATTTAAAATATTTTCTTTTAGAAAATCTATAATCGGTTTCTTCAATTTCTTTAAAGGCTTCAAGAAAGTAAACTCTGAAAAGTGGTCTAAGACAACTAATATCCCAATATGACCCTTTTTAGTACGAGGAAATGGTCCTATCAGGTCTACATACAGCCTTTGAAATGGGCGGTCGGTTTCAGGAAGACTCTTCAATGGAGGTCTAAGTATTTGAGTTAGGGATTTCAAAGTTCGACACTGATCACAATGAAGCACGTTCTCTTTCACATCCTTCACTAGATTCGGCCAATACAAGTACCTAAGAACACGTTCAAGTGTTTTTGCTATGCCGCTATGTGCCATAGAAGGAGTATTGTGTAGGGCGTACAATAGATTTTGACGCAATTCTTGAGGAACGACTAATTTCCAAGCGGTCGAAGTTTCAGTACCCGAATCTATTTCTGTGCGGTAATAAATATACTTTCCGACCACGTTGTAGTCAGGTAGACTTGAGTCTGAAAGTTAATCTCGCAAGTCCATATAGCATTCGCCATCGAAATATTCGGAATCTAAATCGATCGTTGGAAGAATTTCTACGTTTAACTCGTCGATTTTTACTTCGTCACCAACTCTTGACAAGGCATCTGCTACGACATTTTCGGATCCCTTCCTATGCTCTATGGTAAATGTAATCTCTTGTTATTTGAGTGCCCACCTCGCTAGACGACCATGAAAATCTTTCTGCGGCATCAGCCATTTCAAACTGGCATGATACGTGACTACCTTGAACTCCTGTCCCTCAATGTAGGGCCTAAACTTTTTTATTGCTGAAACTACTGCCAAGCATTCTAATTCCGAAATGGTGTAATTTGGTTGTGCTTTATTTAATTTTTGCGACATGAACGCTTTGGGTCTATCATTGCCGTTTTCGTTACACTGAGCTAGAAAGCCGCCTATGCCGTACTGGCTGGCGTCGCTCTGCACTATGAATGGCTTGGAATAATCAGGGAGGATATGAACAGGAGCCGTAGTCAGGTGACCTTTCAACATATCAAGTGCACTCTGTGCCGCTTCGGACCAGTCAAACTGTTTCTTCTTCGACAGGATCTCAGTTAGTGGAAATGTCACTGTGGCAAACTCGCTTATAAATCGGCGATACCATCCGCACATGACCAGAAAACGCCTGAGTTGCTTTTAAGTTTTCGGTATCAGAAACTCGGTTATAGCTAGAATTTTATCCGGATCAGTCATAGCCTAAATATTTTACTTTTGGCAACCCAAAACTACTTTTTCCCACGTTGATAGTGAGGTTGGCCTTCCTAAGACATAGAGCTTTTTCATGTGCTCCTGAATCGACTGAGACATGACCAGTAGGTCATCGAAGTACACGAACAACTTTGTGTTAAGGTTGTATGGAACAACTCTGTCCATCAACCGGCACATTGTTTGGGGTGCATTGCATAAACCGAAAGGCATACGGGTTACTGGTAAAACGGCCGATTAGGGACGGTAAACGCTATTTTCGGACGCGTCTCTTTTGATAGGCAGGTTTGCTAAAAGGCATCTTTTAGGTCTATTTTTGAGATTATTCGGACCGGTGGCAATCGAGCTAGTATACCCTCAATAATCGGTATGGGATATGCATCCTTAATTGTGACTTGATTCAGCTTACGGGAATCTAGACAGATCCTGACTTTATTTGGTTTGATCGATAATACTCCGGGCGATGACTTGGGTGAACTATCTGCCTCTTCAATGACTCCTAACTCTAACATGCGTCTTACTCTTTCACTAACAACACTTTTTTCCATGGCTGGAGACATCGGGTAATACCGTATTTTTATGGGCCGTCGATGTAATGTTCAATTAGGGGCTGTGAGAGGCTAAGCTCCAGACTAGATGCTTCCGAACAAGTCACTCCAAGCTCGCCTATCGCCACTTCCTCTATCAGAATGCGAATGCCAAAATCTTCCCCAAAAATCTATTCCGCGGATTAAGTCTTGGGTAATTGAGGGAACATTCAGAAATTCTTGTGATCATTTCTTACCTCGGTATTGGACCGTTAGCTTGGTTGTACCCTTAACTTCTTATCGCTGACCATCAGCAGTGTTCACATTCCCTCTAAATTTGTTTATTTCTTGGTTGAAGGTACTCATTAAGGTTTTTGTCAATTCCCCACCTACACAGCTTCTATTAGCCCCGCTATCTAAAAGTGCTTTAACACTCTCCCCACTTATTGCAACTTGGATGAAAGCCCGTGAATCGTCTTTTGGATATCTAACTGCCGCGATTAAAACCCTCGTCAGTTTTTTCTATTAGCCCAGAATTCTTTTAATCGGGCCAACGAACGTTTTCTCTTTTCTGTGTCGCCATAGCTATTAAAGATGCGTTCCCTGGTAGTGTTGTACTCTTTTAAACGGACGTGAAATGGTTTCGGTAATAATGAAGGTATAACTGGTGAAACATTATCGTTCAATTCCGGTCTCTTTAAAATTTGGGTTGTGTTGCTGGGTAAAATTTTTAAAGTGGACGCTCCTATTAGTTCCGGTGGGCGTCCTTTTTGGCGTTTCCCGCCTTCAATAGACATTTTGGACAACTGGGCTTGTATGTGTCCACCGCCCCACAACCATAACAAAAAAGCGCCTCGCTTTTACACATTCTATATACGAGTATCCTAGCTTCTCACAATACCAACAGACTATTGGGGATTGGGCGAAAGCAAACACTTCGGAATCAGATAGCGACATTTGGGTTCCGACTTCATTCACCATTTCCTCGGTGATTTCATAAATATTTTTTCGTGCGGACGATGACTTAGAACTTGAGCGAATATCTTAGAAAAACTTTTCGTGTTTGCGGGTTTCCCGTCTAAGAAATGAAATCTCAGTTATTTCTAAGTGAAGTATTTCATATCTAAGGTTTTGATTCAAGTTACGAACTACTAACTCTACTAGATTGGCTTCATTCATTGGCTGCCGCAGCCTATCGCTATAGGACAATATGACATCGAGGAATTCGGCAAAAGGCTCTTGCGGTTTTGCGTTCTTCGCCGCATATCATCAATGATATCGGCATCCGTCGAGTGATCTTTGAATTGGCGTCGAAGAGCAGTGCAAAAACTGTTCCACTCTACTTCATCAGCTTGACGGTGATATCGCCAATACCACTGAAGTGCTTTTCCTTCAAATAATGTATGTAAATGGTATGATAAAGCGGTAAAATCTCCATTCAAGTGGGATGAAGTGAGAACGTTCAACCTATAAATAAATTAGTCCACTGGGATATCTTTTGGGGATCCCGTATATTTGAGCTGCCAATTCCTAATCATATTAGAAATTCTTTCACTAAATCTTGAGTCACGATCGGCGTTGGATGGGTTAGCGTTAATCCTATCTTGCATAGAGCGATCTCCCCTACCACCTTGTAATTCTATCGGAGGTGACTGCGACCACTCAAAGGTATCGCGTTCGTGCCCCTGCCCTATATCTCCTTGGATGACCTGCCTTTCCGGTCTGACATTTAGATTTTGAAAAAGGGTACGCAGTTCATTTGATATTGTACGGGTAAAATCAGTGCGAAAGTCCGCTAGGGATTCTTGAATAATATTTTGACCTCTCTGTTCTGTGACGGATGTGACTATAGACAAAATCGGACGATTGACACCTGGACTAGGTGGTTCGGAATTGGCCGCAAGGTTTCTCGGATGCATAGTGTTTTGTGCCTGAGATCGGGTGGTTGGCCTCACGAGCAATAGCACCACCTCTTGCACGAGATGAGTTTCCTCTACTACACAGAGAAAAAAATCAACCAGAAAACGGGTTAAATCAAAAGGAAAAACATGCAAAACGGCTTCAACAAGGATAATTTTTAATTTTAACAATTTTTCTTGTTGAAAAAATAAAAAGTTTTCCTTTTGAATCAACCATATTTCAGGTTGAATTGAAATGATAATTTTCAAAAATGGATTTAAATTTAAATTGTTGAACCAACCACGGACATAGTTGAAATGACAAGATATTTTTTAAAAATATTAAAAAAAAAATACCTATACAAGAAGAAATGTCAAAAAAAAATTAATTAACGTTCAAAGCAAATGGCCATAGAGCACTCTGCTGAACATGACCCAAAAAATAGCCATCGGATGGACTTCATCCGATTTCGTCACTCCGTTTTGGTGACTGCTTTCGCAATGCTTAAAAAGTTCTGAGATGAATACATATCTTGTATGTCTTATTTTATAAAACAAATGAGAATTATACCGAACGAAAAGAAATGTAATTAAACATATTTCCTTTCAATTCAACCAAAAATGTTGTTGACTCAACTATTTTTCTTTTGAAATTTTTGTTCTGCTCGAAAATCAAAAGGACTGTGAATAACAATGCGCCCTTTTAAAAAAATCATGGTTACGTTCGCTCAGTGTACCTATACTTGTCCTAGGATTGTTGGACGTGTTTGGAATTATGCTAAGATCACACTGAGTTCTACAAACTGGACAATTCTGCGAATTCTCAAGCCACCTTCGAAGACACTGTGTATGAAACGGGTGCTTACAATTTGTTTCAACTTTCTCTTCCGAGCTGTCAAAATTTTCACTACAAATCATGCATATGGTTATGTTAAGCGCCGCTGCACATAATGCGCCAGGTTCCCTACTTGGGCTTCGCGTTTTAGGCATATTGGATACCGTTTCAATATCCATAAAAGTTTTATACATATTCAATCGTACTAACTACATATACTTAAATCGAAAATTCAACCGAAAAATTTTTGTAAAGAATGTGTGTTTGTTAACAGTCAATATGATACTTTGTTTTTGTTTCAGAAGAGGCTACTTTGTAAATAAGAGTCCACCAGTCAAAAAAAAAAAAAAAATTTTTTTAAATTATCCGCGCGAAACTTTTTCCCATGAACTCTTAAGTGGAGAAAGAAACGTGCGAGACTACTTTGAGTTCATTTTCCCTCTAAGTTTATTTTTCGCAATAACAAAAAAAATTACAGTTCTCAAGAAGGAAGGATGAATAACCACAGCAGGAATATCAATTAGGACGGATACCACGGACGGTACTAGTATTCCAAATTGAAATATCGCACCAATGGGACTACGTTAACTCTTCCATAAATCTCGCGGTCAGTGCAATTCTATTTGCATGCACTGCAATTCCAACGACAAATTTGGAAAATGGTGAAATTTCGAGTTCTTGTGTCGTGTGAGACTAAAATCAATAAAAAAAAATCTAAATTTGCTACGTTAGATGGTTTTATCGACTAATCCTTGCCCCACGTTGGGCGCAATATTCCTTAATTTAACCACTCTATTTCGACAGAAAGAAAAAAAATTTTAACCAAAAGAAAACTATTACGAAATAAGCTTCACAGAAGGTTCACTGATCGGCTGCATATAAGGTTGTCCGTTGCTTAGCTCGTCGAAAGTGGGTTGGGTGTTTAACAGCCGATCTGGAGTTTTGAAAACTCACAACAGCAATAATTTCTGCAGAGATTTTCCATAAATCTACTTTCACCTCCTTTCTGAATTGACTTGAAAATTTTTAAGCTTTATTAGTGAATGTCCACAAGATTGAAAACAAAAACAACAAAAAAGAAATAAAAAAAAAGGAGAAAAAATATGGAATTCACACCCACCGCTCTTAACCCTTCCATCCGTACTAAAGATTTACCTTCCGTTCTTTAGCCCATCAAATTGCCTAGTTGACTCTTAAATACTTTTCACCAAAAAATTTTCGATCAAACCATTTGGATTATTTTATTATTATTAATACATTTCGTGTCTCATTCTTTCTTATTCATTGTTTTTCTTTGTGTTGTTTTACTTTATAGGCAGGAGGCGGTTAGCGATCAAAACTAATTAACAATATACTATAATAACAAAAAATTAAACTAATTAACCTCTAATTCTAACAGTTGCGAGAAGCAATTGTCCCACTGTACAATTGCTCCGAACTCAAGCAAAGGCTTCTAAAATAAAAGAAAACATATTCTGCTCGCGGTCGATATGCGGATCAAAACAATAAAAGCAACAAAACTGTTGAATGTAATCTAAATTGATATGACCGAGATCGAGGCGATAAGAAGACGGTATTTCATGAGACAAGGCAACAAACACTCTTTACGTTATAATGTTCGAGGACTTACGGCCGAATCCAGAATCAAATTTTTGAGAGTGACCTCCAGATCCGAGCTAACTGATTTAAAAAAATGTAAAACGCAAAAGAGAGGCATAATACTATACTTGGCCAGAACACAACTGCTATGTGGCTGCCATCAACTCTATTTCATTCTGACTTCTCCGACTTTGCAACTTTCCTTTTTATACCCAGCGTAAGCGGGGTATATTAGTTTTGTAACAGGGAGAATTAAGCTCCGGAGATATCGAAAAATATATATAGAAATGATCAGGATCAAAAACTGAATCGATTTAGACATGTCCGTCTGTCCGTCCGTCCGTGGTCCGATCTCCTCCGAAACGGCTGAACCAATGAAGTCGAAATTTGGCACACATGTATATCGGGGTCCGAGTATGATCCTAAGTAAAAATGGGAGACATCCGCCACTGCCACGCCCACAAATAAAGATTTTTCGTAACTTCCGAAGTAAAAGGCGTAGAAGCTTCGAATTCGCAACATAGGTTCACCAAGGCGAATGAAAGGTGTAGGAAAAAATTTTTTGTGGCCCGCCCACTGCCACGCCCACAAATAAAGATTTTTCGAAACTTTCCAAGTAAAAGGCGTAGAAGCTTCAAATTCGCAACATAGGTTCACCAAGGCGAATGAAAGGTGTAGGAAGAAATATTTTGTGGCCCGCCCACTGCCACGCTCACAAATAAAGATTTTTCGTAACTTTCGAAGTAAAAGGCTTAGAAGCTTCAAATTTGCAACATAGGTTCACCAAGGCGAATGAAAGGTGTAGGAAAAATTTTTTTGTGGCCCGCCCACTGCCACGCTCACAAATAAAGATTTTTCGTAACTTCCGAAGTAAAAGGCGTAGAAGCTTCAAATTCGCAACATAGGTTCACCAAGGCGAATGAAAGGTGTAGGAAAAAAATTATGTTGCCCTCCCACTGCCACGCCCACAAATAGAAAAGCAAAACATAGTGCGCTCATAATGTCGGGACGCTGGGTATTTCAAAGTCGGGCTTGACCGACTTTAGCTTTCTTACTTGTTTTTCAGTTACGTTTATCCGTCAGTAATTCAGCAGGCCTGATGAACTCTCCGGACTGCGATGACATGAGCAATGTTAACCTGGAAACTCAGGTTGTGGATCCACTTATTTCTCCTATCAGTTAACTTTGTCCTATTTGCTGGCCTAAACCAATCAGACCTTTTCCTTTTCTGAGAAACACGCGGTGAATGGATTTGGCGTAAACTGAGATAACAGAGGCGAGAGGTTATGTCTGAGACATTTTCTATTACGCAACAAGGTATTACCTGCTTCCAACAATGGGTGGGATGGATACTCTCCGATTGAGTCCTAGAACCACATGGGCCGCTGGGAATGATCTCCCATGAGCTTCTTCACTCGGCTCAATATTGATGGATCCGATTTCACAACAGTTTTGTATATCAATTTCTGATGCACCCGATTCGGCTCACAGTTATAATGTTTTTTTAACTTTCTCTCCAAATAAACTTTTTTTTCTTTGTTACCGAATGTGCGTTCGGCGTGAAAAACAAGGTATATTGAAATGAACTCGAACGGAAATGACTTTTATTCTTTCCCTCTCATTTTTTCTCCTTCGACCACAGTTTGTTTTTTCTTAACTGCCTATCAGGGATGTACTTAAGCGGTCGATTCAATTTTCCCCTTTGGATTATTTCGTCGTCTCCGCAGGTGGAAAGGGCTCAATTTCGATAAGATGAAAGATTCATGTTTTTTATTATTTTTCATTTAGAACTTCCTATACTCTCACAACTTTCAAAAATTTTAAACAAAAGTTTTGTCAATATAAAAAAAATTTCAAGCAAATGTTTTGTTAAGTGTTAATACTTTTGGTATTTAAAACAACAAAATAATCAACCAATTTTTTTTCAAAATTTAATATTACGAACTTTTCCCGAATTTCCTGTTTTGTTTGAAATTTTTAATTGGGACAATTAAAAAAGCGATGAATCGAGTTTAACAAACGCCATTAATTGGAATTTTTCGTAGCCAGCTTTTCTGTGAAAGCACTGTACTGCATTTCCTTATTTAGTTTTCCAATCAATCCAAATCACGAAGACCTTTACTGTAGAATAATTATATCTCCCTTAAAATAACCAAAAGCAAGAAACGAAGAAAAATAACTCTTTTTAGTAGATCTGAAGCAAAGAGATTTGTAAAATAAATCTCACGCGAAAACCGCAATTAAAGGTTTTGATAGTCTTCCTCTCAGAGAGAAATTTCTTTTTCTTTTCAAAAACGGTATATAGTCAGAGAGGATTGAAAAAGGTTGACAGTTCGTTTCGAGCTCTGGTTCAACCACGTTTACTGCCAGTGCTTCCACACTTTTTATTAGTTTTTTTGTAATTTCCGCATCGACCAAAGAAATTGTTTAATTGTATGTTTAAAAGAACACAGGTTAGCAATTAGGGGCTGTCCATTAATTATGTAAGATTTTTTATCACTGTATTCTTGTTCGCGTGTTGAGTCTTTGCTCTGTTTCTCTCGCTTTTTATAACAGAACCCAGCGGCGCACAGTGTCACGTCTCCATACATTTTTTGGAAAAAAATATAAGGAGTTATCGTAGGGCAATGAAATTTGGCAGGAGTTTTACTATAGGTCTAATTAAGAAAATTTGAAAAAATCATGGAATTCCGCCCACTACCACCCCCACCCCCCATATAACGGGAAATCCTAACTTCCGCAATTTTTATCCTAGAGAGTTGAAATTCGGTACATAGATTGATGGATATATAAAAATGAGCAAAATGAAAAAAAAAATTAGAATGCCACGCCTACTTTTTGAAATAAGCCCCTTCAAAGTTTGAGGATTTATAGGATATTTATCCTTATAAAAATTTTCAAAGGAAATAAAAAATGTGAAGAATTTTTTGCGGATTTGTAAACTTAAAACATATATTAATCAGAAAACAAATGCATTTTTGGTCATGCGCAAGCTCTATAGAAAGTATGTTCAAGTGAAAACGCGCGAAAATGCAAAGGATAAAGCGCCTCTTCGCTGTGTTGAATATCGTTGATACTATTCAAGAAATATAATTTTCATTGATTTTTTTCAACATTTTGGTTAGAAAAATATCCAATTATAGTGCAAAGCTTTAAAGAAATTGAAATTTTTAAAAACTGATTAAAATTTTTCAATGAAACTGTACAAATCTTTATTAATATTCAAGGTATATCATATACATAAATAAATAGCGAACTTATTTTTACAAAGACTCACTCCCAGAGCTTTCCAATTCTGAGTCTGATGAAATAAAAGCCTCAAAATCTATATTCAAAGAAGATATACTGTCATCATCATCATCATCACCATTATCTAATAAAATGTAATTTTCTAATTCTTTGCACAACTGTTTCTTTCTCGTGCATAGTTTTCTGTATTTGTGAATTTGTGGTTCAGAGGATAGCAACAAATGCTTAAAAACGTCAATGTTATTTTTTTCTCGAGAACATTTTCTGGCATTATGTAATCGGACATGCCTCAAGTCTTTGTGTCGCGCTTCAAGAGCACAGAACTTTATGCAAAGTGACGGGCATATTAAACCACTCGTAGTTCTCTATATATAAATGGAATGTTTCTTTTAACAACGATTCGAATGAAGAATGATTAATTTGGAAGCCACAAGATAATATTTTCAAAATCAGACCTAATTTTTCTATTAAAGTTACGTTAATGCCTGTAACCTTAGACGAAATATTGGAATGCTTAAAAAATGTTCTCGCTGTATTGCCATCGTTGGACGTACCGTACCCAGTTTTTACTTTATCTACAATTAAGCCTAGCTCTGTTTTAAATTCTTTGCAGATTTTTTTTTTTAGTTTCCGAGAAAATTGCTTTATTTTCGTCGTATACTCTCCGCATCTTAAAAGGAAGTCGGTAAGCTATGTGCGAGCTTAGCCAACTCGAGTATTTCGTAAGAAACCGCTCTTTGTATAGTTTGCACCTATTCCACAGAGAGTAAAATGTCAAACTAATCATCCCCGATCTTTGTTTTAGTTTGTCTTCATCAAAAATTCCATTTATTTCATTTTTGACAAATGAAACCAGATCGCTTTGCTTTTCTGTTGTTGTTTTGTGAGAAGCCGCTATCCAAACGTTAAACAAATCGACAATTTTTAGCTCCGAGGTCACTATAGAAAAAACGCTCCTATTACGAACGGGGCAAATTGGGGCAGCCTATCTTTTTATATGTTATTCTACTTACTTATAGCAACAATATTTTATAAAAATTGGAAGAACGAAATTTTAGAAAATGAGAAATTCAATTTTGAAAATTAAACTTGATTTCAAATCAATTCAACTTCTTATTGTTTACTTTAAACCAATGACAGATAACGTGTTATAAACAAACTTAAAAAAAAAGTAAGGTGACCAGGTACTTCTAATTTTATATTTTAATTTGACATATTAAACTTAATGATCGGGTCACAACTCACAAGTACAGAGCAACTAAAGCACAAGTAATTATATTGCAGTTTTTGTGCTCAAAAACAACAATTTACATAACTTCCAAGTTTGAGAGCATGCTGTGGGGCAATGGCTAAACATATTGACATAATTCTTTTTGATTTTTCTTAATATGAATATTATCTATCGAAATTCATAAAATTATTTTAACAATTCGAACATCGACTTTTGGCATTTTTTTCCGCTCACGTGACACTGTGCGGCGCACTGCTTAATGGATTGCGCCGATAAAATGCATTACCGAAAGCATACTTGTAATCGACTATCCTTGCTAACATTGTTGGCTTTTTAATTAGAGGTGGCGATGGCGCAGTGGAAAGTGCCTGAGCTAGCAGTCGGAAGCCCCGAGTTCGAACCTCCGAGCAGGCAAGAAAAAGTGGAAAGTTGAAGTTTGCAAAAATGTGCGCCAATGGATAGAAAAGGAGATTAATAGTAGAAATAAAAGGGGTTTTGTGGCAAAATTCCTAGGATTTGGATTCGGAAGCCTTATTTTTAAATACAAAAAATAAAAATTAAAAAATTTGCCGCCAACCAGAGTGGGACTCGAACCCAAGCACTTCGGATTGTTGGCCACGCACTCTGCCCACTGAGCCACGCCAGGTCTAGATCCCAACTTTTCTATTAAGGTACTAAAGCACAATAATTTAGCAAATGCTCGATCAGTATTCGGTAGCGGAATAGTTTTTTGGTTACAAGTAAATATTTAAGTTCGTAAAGGGAGCTGATTACAAAGCGGCCATGCTTATGTAAAAGTAGTTAAGCTTGTAATCGATTCTTTCTGGCATACTGACTGCTAAGTATTGGAGAAGTATTGGATTCCGTATCGCACATTTGCGCCGCTGGGAACTGTCTTTGCAAAGACTTGAGACGCGAACGTGAAAACAGTAATAAAAATATTACGAAATCAAAGGACAGCCCCCAATTAGAAAAACTTAAGTGTATATAGAAAGATGCTCTCAGTACTACTATCCAGTACCCACAAATGAGAGGAAAATGGTAAAAACTTAATCACGCGAACGGATAGAGTGCTTGACCCCCATACATTTCTTGGTAAATGACAGAAGTAGTTTTTTAGAGCAATAAAATTTGTCCTGTACATTTCATTGCAAATATTTATGAAATAAAAAATTTTTTTTTTTATCAAACCACCCCAACCCTTACCGCCATAAAAAGGGGGCGGAGGAAATATTTGATATATTTGAGAAAAGTAAAAAGAAATATTTTTTTAAAATACTTATGTAAAAATAAATTTTTATGTATCATTTTTAATTATTATTTGGGGTTTTGTGTCCCAAATAATGGTGAAAAATGTAATTTTTGGGTAATTAAAAAAAATTTATTTTTCATTAATTGCCGAGAAGTCTTGGTCCAATAAAAAACAAAACAAATTTCAGACAACTGGTTTTTGTCAAATAACGGGAGAATGATCCGATATAGATTTTACTTTGCCACTTTTGTAGTCTGCAGAAAACTTTATTTAAGAGTTTATATCTATGGTTCCTGGAGCATGAAAAAACCAAAAATGTATTAAGTAGTGTTACGAAAACGGAATTTTTGGTTGATCTTGCCACTTTGATAGAAAATATTATTTCATCAAAAGCAAAAGAGACTTGCAAGGCAATTTGTTCTCAACACCTCACATTACGAACCGACATATGTATGTATGTATCTATGTGGGTACTGAGTATTTCTCACGGTAACTTTGTAAAACTCACTCGTTTGGAATCCATATTCTTATAACTTGACGTTTCACAGCAGCAATATCACTAGAATGGTTGAAGTTTTTATAATACTTCCCGGCTGCTATCCAAAAAGGACTTCCTTCTGAGTATTTTGTTGGATTGACAATTTCTTTTTCCGAGAAAAAACAGTGGGCAGCTAAAAGCGAAAATAAAATGTTTTTAAAAGGGGTGTGAACTATCCAGATTTTTAAGTAAAGAATAAATTGTTGTGGGTAGAGATTATACCTTCTTTAAGGGGATGGTATAGTTTGAAATAAATTTTGGATCGATTTTAAAAAATATTTTTTTTCTGAATGTACAACATTTTAAGATTATTCTATAAAAATTTGAAGGAAATCGTGCTAGGGGATACGAAGATACAGCGTTTTTAAGCAATTGGCTTACCCGCATTTGTTCGGGCAACTTTTTTTCGAGGCGCCTTCGGAGAATCGCTGCCACCCAAATATTTATCGATAATTTCGATTATTTTTCCAAATATATTTAAGAAAATAATCTATAAGATGTCAGTATATGAAATAAATATACCAACATTATTCATGTCTCAAAAAAAAAAAAAAAACTCATGCAAACATGCCTTTTTTCGGCTTTAAGACTACCATCCTCTTAAGTCTACTGTGGACCGTGTACACGATTCTACAACTCTACATGGTACTCTACAGACCGTATACTTTTGAGAAGAATTGCTCTCTACGAACTTATAGAAGATAACATTTTTTTTGCATTGTATACAGTCTTAAGAATTATTTTTGCATATATGTTGAGTAATTTTATGCTCAGAGTACCAAAATCTCGTTAGCATGCTTCATTGATCCAGAATAATAAGCAAAGTTACTGGATAATACACTTAAAAATTGACTTGGAAAGTTAAACTTTGAAGGGGTTATGTCAAATCTGAAATGTCTCGTGTACAGTAACTCGCTACCAAAAGTTATGATTTGAAGAAGCAGATAAAGCAGTTTGAAGGGAAATTAGATGAGGATCACCACAGGCTGAGAAGTATGGAAAGTCAATTGAAGAGGTCCAACCTTACACTGAGCTAAAAATCGCAGTAAAAATAACAAAAACGTAGTTAATTTAACTACAAACAGCAATGATTTGGCTTTATTAACCGACGTAGTTAAAATAACCACAAGTGTAGTAAAAAAGTTTTAATACGAAAGTAGCATGATGCAAGAAGTCAAGATAGCGCCATTTCGTTTACCACTATTTTGAAGAATTCTCTCAGAGGGAAAAATGACGAAATACATAAAAGAAATCGTGGCATTGTTGTTGTTTCCCATGCTACTCTACGACTTTTTATCTTAAAATCCCAATTTTTTTTTTTAAATTTTTATTATTTCCCAATAAACACAAACATAATAGTTATCATATATGTCTGTTGCCGCCATTTGGAGCCAAGATCTCACTTGTTAGAATGTTGCCGCCATTAGGAGCCACGATCTCACTTATTTAAATGTTATCGCCATTAGAAGCAACTATCGAAATATCGATATGAATATTGTTGTTTAATTCATTCACTTGACATTCGCGTTCGGAACAGTTTAGTTACTTTCAATAAATTTTATCTGATGTAAGGACTGAGATCGAAAAAATCGGATAACTTTGAAAGGCCCTAGCATCAAAATGTCTTATACAAACGAAAAAATTTAAACATTTTTGAAAAGCAAATTTAATTTATGATAAAAGAAATCAATAAAACTAATTTGTTGATCGTTTTTTACAGAATCCGGACAGCTTTTCCGGTATGCCTGCCATTACCATCTTTACTGTGATTTCTGAGACTTTCTTGGCGGCAGCCTTCCACTTGTTTCTGAAAACCGGCATGTCTCTGGCTTCTTTGTTTGTTGCCTTTAACGTTCTTTTGACTTGAGCCCAATATCTCTCGATAGGCCGAAGTTCTGGACAATTTTGTGGATTAGCTATTTTTGGTACTAACTTGATGTTTTTCTCTTCGAACCATTTAAGGGATACTTTGCTGTAATGACAGGAGGCTAGATCAGGCCAAAAGAAAGCAGATGCATTGTGCTTTCTAATGAAGAGCAGCAATCTTGGCTGGAGGCACTCCTTCACATAAATTTCGCCGTTAACTGTGCCACTCGTTACGAAACTTTCACTCCTCAGTCCACACCTGCAAATTACTTGCCATACGAGAAAAATCTTCAGAAACTTGGACTTTTGTTTTGTCCTAAATCTTTCCTCAACTCCTCCTCGGTCCTTTCTGGTGTAAAACTCTTGACCAGGCAATTGAGATTATTTAGACATCACGTATGTTTCACCGTCCATAACACAGCAATAGAACTTTTTGAAAAAATCTGTCTTCAACTTTTTAGCTCGGCTCTGGGCTTCCAAGTTTTTAGTAGCGTTCCTGTCGGGCACTGGCTGCACTTTATATGTTATAATCGCACAACTAAATCGCGTCTTTCTACTTCTGATGCCATAACTCAATTCAATGTTCACAAATTACCAAGAATGCAACTGTATGAATCATCAGAATTTCCCAAACGCAAAGCCTTCTGTTTAAATTTTTTCATTCGGATAAGGAGTTTTCATGCTAGGGTGTTTCAAAGTTATCCGATTTTTGGGGACATGACATAAGGCACAAATGACATAAGTCACAAAAAAAAAATGACATTAGGCCCAAAAAAATTCCATACAAAATTGGGTTTTATGGCATATGACATAAGGCCCAAAAATTTGGGTTTTATGTCATAAAAATATTTGGGTCTTATTTCATTATGCCATAAGGCCCAAAAAAGAAAAATGACACAAGGCCCAAAATATTAAATGACGAAATTGTGCCTTATGTCATATGACATAAAACCCAAATTTTTGGGCCTTATGTCATTTTTGGAAATTTTAGTTTTAAGAGGCAGTGTGGGTTCATTGATTTTATTAATCTGGATTGTAGATGGGCACGCGGACTACGCGGAAAAAAGGGGTTGAAGCCCTTGGTCAGGGCAAAAGTTGGGGAAAAACTAGATCTTTATGCACGAAAAGCTGTAAAGGTCAATCAATGGGTCAATCGGCGGTCAAAATTACACAAAAAGTTGAATTTAAAAAAACGCGTGCAGAAAGCAGGGGTGCGAAGCGGAGCGAAGCGAGCGAGCAGGGGGCGAAGCCCCCTCATCACAATAGCGTAAAACATTAAGTCTGTGTCCTACATTAAAATTTCTAAAGTTTTTGAGTATTTTCTATTTTATACCCGACAGACGTCGTCAAGTACCAATCGAGATAGACCATATTAAATTTATATAGAAAAGATTAGCGTCACCAGGAAATTTAGACGCAAAATTGCGGAAAGACCGCATTTGCGAAATATCGGCGGTCAAAGTTACACAAAAACTCGAATTTAATATTTTGGGCCTTGTGTCATTTTTTTTTTTGGGCCTTATGTCATATGACATAAGTCCCAAAAATTTTTAAAAATTATAATTGGGTTTTATGTCATATGACATAAGGCACAATTTCGTCATGAAATTTTTGGGTCTTGTGTCATTTTTTTTTTGGGACTTATGTCATTTTTTTTTTTTGGGCCTTATGTCATAAAATTTTGGGTTTTATTTTTTGGGCCTTATGTCATTTTTTTTTTGTGACTTATGTCATTTGTGCCTTATGTCATGTCGCCCCGATTTTTTCTATCTCAGTCCTTAAAGTCGCGTTAAAAGACAAATTCTGTTTTTTGTTCTTCGTTTCTGTTTTCACCGACTAGCAAGTAATATTTGCAAATACACTTTTTATACCCGACACACAATGTGTGAAGGGTATATTGTCTTTGTGCGGTTGTGTGTAACACCCAGAACCAATCGAGATAGACCATACAAAATATATATAGAAATGATCAGCGTCACCAGGAGATTCGATTTAGCCATGTCCGTCTGTCCGTCTGTCTGTCTGTCTGTATACAGTTTTCTTATCGAAGGAGTTGAGCTATCGTGATGAAATTCGGTATGAGTGTTCACGGGGAGATGAGTAATTACAAGTTCGAGAATGGACCCGATCGGACCATTTTTAAGGGTACCTCCCGTACTAGGGTCTGTTATGAAAATCACAAAAACTGCTCCAAAAGTGGCATTTTTTGAAATATTTTGATAAAATTTTATATTTGAGCATGTTTTGGGACATGTAACGTAATTTCCAAAAATTGAAAAAGTGGGCGTGGCAAAAGGGGCGTTATTCGAAAATGGTCTCCTACGCCCGAAATTGAAATGGGACTTCGACGAAAGTTGGCATTTATACTTCCTCAAACGTCGTTAACATCCTCTCCAAAAATTTTCTCGAGCGGAGCATTAATAACGGTACCTCTAGTACAAGGGACTGTCAAAAACCCCCTTTAACTGCACGAAATTGAATTTGTTCGTGAAATTTCAACTATATTTCGACTTTAATCGGTATTTCAAGACTCCGATGAGATTTTTTAAAAAGCTTTAGAAATGGGCGTGGCAAAAGGGGGCGGTTCTCATAAAGAAATCAAAAAAATTCGGTAATTGGGGCCTCAAAAGTCAACAAATCAACAATCTGTTTTAATAATATTAGTCTTCGGAACTCTTAACAAAATTTTAAAAGGTGTCTGTGTCGGGAATTGTATGGCCAGGCTCGCCTGACTATAACGGCCTTTGTTGCGGCGGCAACTTAAATCTGGCTGAATTGTAGGGTATAATAAAACTCCACTTTAAACGTATCGTTGTATCGAACCTGCTTCGGGTAGATTTATTTATGAATCGTAAATGTTACAGCACGTATATGATCTTTGTAGCGATCAAAGGTGATACGTGCGCAATGCGGGAGTGTGTGTCGATGTGGTGGTTATGATGTGGTGAAGTTTTTTTTTTATCAAAATACAAAATTATCAATCAAATATATTTCGAAGTAACAATGCAAGAGCTTACTAAATCCTATCTCGCTGGCGTCGTTTTTGGAATTGATCGTTGAGTTCAAATTCACAGTGATTACTCCAAAGTGTGCTCTCGGTACCGAGTACCCTTAGGACAAACCGCACGGTACCAAGTACTTACAATTCTACTCAGTTGTATCAATCCAAAACTAACGCGCGAATACACTTTCAGAGTTGCTATATATTGTACATAAATGTTTTGAAATTTTTTGCATGACGTAAATACAGTTCAAAGTTAACGTTTTCTTCATTTTTCAAAATTAGACACACTAGTTCACAACACCCTTACTTGTTATTCTTGTTGATTTAATATTTTTTAAAGAAAATACATGTTTTAAGGGCACACCCCTTATATCTTTGACTTTACTGTGACTTTCTTTCGCCTCACAAAAGTTTACGCGCAAAGGTTTTCCGTAAGTTCCATAAACTAAATTTAAAAAAAAATTTTTTTTTCTTAAGGGACTGAGGTCAGGCTTGCGTGCAACTACATTGAACTGTAGTGTGGATTTTTGTTGATAATCATCGTAAAGGATCCACTTTTACCCTCGATTGTCGATATTCCATTCAACTTACGTTTGCTCCAGCGTCTTCCACTAGATGACATGATTCTAGCTGGCTGTTGATTTCCCTCATTATATTAAGTCTGTCACTGTCCCTGGAGGAAACGAAGGTAGTTGAAAAAAAGCCAGAAGAAGTGAAGGAAGTTAAAGAAGAAAATCCCTCGACCACATTCTTTCAACCCGAAAAAGTTAGGGGAAGCGAAGGTGAGTACGAAGAAATATTATATACTGTAACTGATTGAGGGTCGTGTTGTTGTGGGCAGTGGCGGTTCGACACGTGGCATTGCGGCTAGCTCGCCGTGTTTGGGCGTAGGCTTTTGCCACCCCGCACATCAACCCAATCAATTCACAAAAAGTGTGTCGAAAAAGGTGGATTCCAATAAAATAAGAGAAACAAAATATATTCGAATGAAAGTAGAAATAGGAAAAGGAAAAGTGAAAAGAAAAAAAAGGAAGAGAGTAAGGATGCACAAATACCTAAACTGTCCAACCAAAAAATGCACACCCTAATCCTCGCAGAACAACCTCACACATTCATTCATTCAGCCCACTAGAAAAAGTACCGCCCATCTATCACTCCGCCTAATGTCTCTGTCCGAGGTCAGGAGCGGCCCACCCACTGGGTACATTACTGCGGTACCCAGTCCAATGAGTACGCCATGGCTCCAACTTAAATTTTCAGCGTACTCCCCTTTTTCCAGTCCAATGTGTCCGTTAATCAGTCCCTAGTCCGTATGTCCATAGTTGTTGCTGAAATACCTGTTGGACCTATCGAGAATTCCCGAAACGTTTTAGGATCTTACCACATTTTTTCTTTTTTTTTTTCTTTAATTCATAAAAATAAAAAAAATTAAATTTAGTTTTAAAAATTTATTCATGGTTCTGTTTTTATATATATATATATTTTTTTTTTGTATTTTTAATTTTTTTCATTTACATATATACATAGTCTTTATTTCTGTTTTTATTATTTTTTTTTTTTTTTTTTATTTGGCGAAATTGCTTACAGCGCAGCAGATCTAGCGGAAAGTCTGAAAGCTATCTAGCGGGATTGTTTACGGCTTGGCGAATCTAGCGGAAAGACTGAAAGCTATCTAGCGGGGAAGTTATATCTTGAAGGGGAAGTTATAACCGAAAAATGTAGAGCTGGAGAAGGCGGAAGAGCACAAACAAAAAAAAATGGAAATATAAAAAAAAGAAGAAAAGGGAAACTGGAATGGATAATATTTGATGCGTTTCACAGTGGGCAGAATCTCATTAGAATCAGAATAAAAAAAAAAAAAAAAAAGAAGGATAAAGAAAAGAGAACACGCTATTTGCAAAAAGGGATTTTTCTTTTTATTTAATTTTTATAAATTTAAAAAAAGGATTTTTTTTTTTTTTTATAAAAAAACTTCAACACCACTGCATTTTCCGAAATCTTTTACCTTATACAGCATGTGGCGGTAAAGGTGGATTAAATCACCTATTACCTGCTGTAATTTCCTTTTTTTTTTATTTAAAGAAGAATTAAATTCTCTTTAGACTGATTATATCAGCTTGGTTGTTCCGAGTTAAACTCGTGGCAAAAAACTAAACTTTCTAGGAATGTGCTCTGATTTATATAGTCCTATTTTCCAACAACAAATTGCTAGTGACAAGGATCTACCAACAAATTTTCCGTTCTTTTCATTTTCATTTCCATTTGGGAGCTTTTTAAAATTATCTGACTCTGAAGTTTTGCAGAAAATTGCAACCCTGGGTGCCCTTCCAGTTTCCATTGTATGTTTGTCCCTCTTTTATGATTTTTGTCTCCTTCTTTATTTGTGCTCTCAGTCCTCTCCCGATCTTGAGCTGTCATTGCGGATTTTGACAGTGTCAATTGGTAAAATGTAAACAAGCCAGGTTTTGCTTACATGCGGGAAAAACAAAATAAGCAGTGTCGCGTGCTTGTTTTGAAAAGTGATCGTGAAAAATTTACGAACAAAAGAAAAGCAGAAAAAAAAAAGGAAGACGGGAAGGAGAAAGAGGGGAATGCCAGCTGCCACCAGACTTTGTTTGGCTATTTTTCCTAGGACGGAGAAAATTTAAAGCTAAGTATTAAATTTTAATGCTAGATTTACCAAGGGCTACAATGCATGAGAAATTATTATATTTTTTGTTTGTTTTTTTTTTTCTTTCTTTCTGTACTTTTGAGTATTTAACATTATTCTTTTATGCATGCTACTCATGGATTGCGTCCCTTTTACAATTTAATTCATTATAATTCATCTTAATTCATTTTTAATTTTTAATTCATTTTTAATTTTTAATTCATTTTTTAATTTTAATTCATTTTTAATTTTAATTCATTTTTAATTTTAATTCATTTTTAATTTTAATTCATTTCTAATTTTAATTCATTTCAATTCTACATTTACAATTTCTGCAGAGCTTTTGGCGTTTTGGCGCTTGCGGAGTCAATCGGGACGTGTTGGCGATTCTCTTTTTCGGTGCCTCTCGGGGAGCAATGTTGTACGTGTTGTCGCTGTATATATTGATTTGGTAAAATTGTTCATTGACCTGTTTCATTACTTTCAGGCGCTTATTAGGATGGCGGCCTATGGTTAGCTTAACCACTTCGATAAGTATCAAGGGAATCCCCTCCTGCTTCTCGGATTCAGGTATGACATATTTCTTCGTATATATATCTATGGGCGTTTTTACATTTATATCGCTCTCAGCTATCCGTGCTTCATAGCCTCCCCAGTCATCCTCCCATAATTCATGGTCATGTCCGTCTAGGCTCAGGCAATCCTCGTCCACTGCAGGTGCTGCTGCTGGTATTCCTGGTGCTGCTGGTATTTCTGGTGCTGCTGGCTTTTCTGGTGCTGCTGGTATTTCTGGTGCTGCTGGCTCTGCGGATGACATGGCTACTGCTGGCATTGAGGCATGATTTGCCTGTTCAGGCTCTAAGTAGGTATCGATGAGGTTTTGTTTCTTATTCTTCTCGGTCGGCGGCATGGGCCGAAGCTTTATATGCTTAGTCCTTGGGTCTTGCCACTCGATTAAATCGCTTGGTAAGGTTAAGGTACGGCGTTGCAGTCCATTTAAAATGGCTGCTGATTCTCGGAACTTCTGGGCCGAAATTTCCAATCGATCTCTAAAGAGTTTGGTCCTGCACATGCTGAAACGAATCAGATATTGCATTTTGTTTTTTTTTTTTTTTTTTTTTTTTTTTCTTTTTTTTTTTTCAATAATAAGGCACTGATTTCGGTTGCACTAGATTAAAAATTCATTATTGAAGTTTAGGTATAATTTTTAATATCAATTTAATTAATTATTATTTAATTTAATTTAATTTTATTTATATTTATTTATTTTTCTAAAGTCTCTTTTCTTTTTTCCTTCTTCTCTTCTTCTTCTCATTTCAGATTACTGTGAACAGCCACGCAACAGGCTCGGAACCGTCGATGCCATTATCACTCGATCTGGTTTGAATGGCATGCAACGAGTCCGAAAAAAAATAAAAAGTGGCTCAGTTATGTATTTTGGAAAGTGTAAGAAACATATATCCCTTTTTCTGTCCTTTGACACATGTATATCTATATGTATATATATTTTTATTTTTTCTTTCTCCTCCTCCAGTCCATTTGTTCACGGTAAAACGTGTGGCTTCGACCACGACCTAACGCTCTACTACTAGCTTTTATCAGCCGGGTAATTCAATATGTACTATTCTATAAAAAAAACATGATACGTCTCTTGTAATAAGAAATGGTTTTAAGCTACAAACAGATCTTTCGCGTGATAAACGCCTATATTTTTACCAGTCATATTAGCGAGTTCATAAAGGGATTTACCTATACATTTGGTAACTACTGCCTTGACATTTGTCGGTGCGAGTTTAGAGTTATAACCGTCAGCTAAATTGCTTTGCTTAAAATTCCGTCTGAAAACCATCTGTCCTATTTTATATTTTACTTCCCGGCAGCGAGTATTGTATGTTTTGGCGCCTTTGTCGTGGGCCTTTTTCAATTCTCGTATTACCCTTTCACGAATAAGGGATTGTTTATCTGCTAAATTTTCGATTTTTAAATCATCATTTCCTAGTGCGTTCAATTTGCGATTGATTTTATAGGAAGCACCATTTTGTATCATATGCATGCCAAATACTGCATAATATGGTTCCATATTAATAGCACTGTGTTTAGCGCTTCTTAATGCGAATGCTGCCTCACTGACATATCTATCCTAGGTGCGCTGATCTTCTTTAATAAAAGACCGAACAATTTGTAAGACTGAGCGATTAACTCGTTCGGACGCATTGGCCTGTGGCGAATAAAATGCTGTTTTCACGTGAGTGATTAAATATTTTTCCATGAAGTTTTTAAACGCTCCTGATACGAATTGCTTTCCGTTGTCGGAATGTACATACTCAGGTACTCCGAATATGTGAAATACCTCTCGTTCTAAATATCTGATGACATCAGTCGCTACAGCTTTTCGCATGGGCTTCAAAAACACAAATTTAGTAAAATGGTCTAAGCATACGAAAATATGGGTGTTTCCGTCTTTAGTACGGGGGTATGGTCCCATAAAATCAATGTATAGCCTTTGAAAAGGGCGCTCTGTTTTTTGTTGTAGTCCCATTGGAGGTCTTTTATTAAAATTTCTATTTTTATTTTCTTTACAGGTGTCACATTCCGCTATTAATCTTTGGACATCTCTAGCTAATCCTGGCCAGAAATATTTTAGTTTTAAGCGATCTAGGGTCTTTTGGATTCCGCCATGTCCTGCTGCTTCTGATGAGTGGGCCTGCCTAACTAATTCTTGTCGGAGAGGTTCTGGTACCCACAGTTTCCACGCTTGATCTTCCTGAATGGGATTCCCACTAGCTGGTTGTGTTCGTTTGTATATGTAACCTTCGGATACCACGAGATCAGGTGGTCTATCCTTATTTTCTACTATATTTGTGATTAGTGCTTTATATTCTTGCGCCTGAAAACTGTCTGATTCCAGATCTACCTCTATTCTGCCATTGATGTTAATCTCTTCAACGTGTATTCGTGAGAGCGTATCAGGGACTATGTTTTGCGCTCCTTTCCTGTGTTCTATATCGAAATCGTACCTTTGAAGTTTGAGGCTCCACCTCGCTAATCGACCGGAGAGTTCCTTTTGACTCATTATCCACTTTAAACTGGCATGATCGGCTATGATCGTAAAAGGAAGCCCTTCTACGTAAGGTCTGAATCGTTGTAGTGAAAGAATTGCAGCATAGCACTCTAGCTCTGTAACACTATAATTTTGTTGTGCCTTATTAAGCTTGGACGACATATAGGCTATTGGTCTTTCATTTTCCTCCTCATCTTTCTGGAATAGAACGCCTCCTACACCTTCGTTTGACGCATCGCATTGGATGAAAAATCTCTTGCTGAAATTGGGATTAATCAAGACTGGAGCTTCAATGAGTGCGGCCTTCAGCTGCGCAAATGCGGTAAGTGCTTCTGTATCTAAACTAAATTGTTTCTTACGCTCTTTCGTGAGACAGGCATGTAGCGGCGATGCTATTGTAGAGTAATCTCGGATAAACCTACGGTACCATCCGGCCATTCCCAGAAATCTCCTGAGCTGCTTTGGTGACTTGGGTACTGGAAAATCCCTGACTGCTTCAATTTTTCCATCATCAGTACGTATATGACCATTTCCGACAACGAACCCTAAGTATTTTAACTCCTGATAGCAAAATTTGCTTTTTTCTACATTAATAGTTAGTTGTGCCTGGGTTAAACATTGAGCTACCTGTGTTAATATACACATATGTTCTTCAAAATTTTTCGAGCATACCAGTAAATCATCTAAATAGACGAAAACCTTTTCTCGGAGTCGTGCAGGGATGGCTTTATCCATCAGGCGACACATGAGTTGTGCCGCATTGCACAGGCCAAAAGGCATCACTGTGTAATGATATAGAGGACGTCCTGGCACAGTAAAGGCGGTCTTTTCACGGGATTTCTTTTCTAGCGGTATTTGCCAGAAGGCGTCTTTCAGATCTATCGCTGAAATGAACCTCGTGTCCTGTAATCGACTAAGGATTCCCTCGATATTGGGCAATGGATATGCATCTTTAATTGTTCTTGCATTTATTTTCGTAGCATCTAAACATACTCTATTTTTGCCAGGTTTTCTGACGAGTGTGATGGGAGAGCTCCAACTGCTATTTGATTCTTCTATCACTCCTAACGATAGCATTCGGTCGAGTTCATTAAAGATTAATTCTTGGATTACAGGAGAGACTGGGTAATGGCGTTGCTTTATCGGTATGTCCTCATTAGTAACTTCAATTACATGCTCTTCTAACTGAGTTTTCCCTAGTCCATGTGTAGCATATGATGGGAATTTGAGCTTGACGAGGTCCAATTCTGCTAGCTGTGTTGAGGATAATTCGTGTTGCTTTATCATTGTGGCCGGTTCTTCCGCTACCAATTCAGATATGGAGTCTGGAATTGCTCCTACGGTGCAGGGCTTGTGGTTTTTTTCTAAAAGACTGAGGTCAAATGTATACCAGAAATCGATTCCTAGGTATACGTCTTGCTGTAAGGCAGGAACGATACAAAACTCTGGTTTCATTATTCCATTGTACAGGTAACTTGACTACTCCTATTACGGGTGTTTCCCCTCCATTAGCTGTCTTCACCTTTTCTCTTTTTAGCTTAATGATCTCATGTTCGCGTGTTTTTAAAATTTTCATTCCACCCTCTCCGATACAGCTGGTGGTGGCGCCGGAATCCAGCAGAGCCATCACCTCTACTCCTCCTATTTTGGTATGTGCAAAAAGTCTATTGTCACCTTCAATGGTACGGACGGACGAAATTATCTTATTCCTAATTTTTAATGCTAATTTTCGTTTTCTTCTTAATTTACTAATTTTTTTGTATTTTTTTTTGTTTTTTCTTTTCTATAGCTTCACAGAAAATGCGGGCTCGGGCTTGTTCATATTCGATTTTCCGTACATGAAGGGATTTGGGCTCATGCCGCGGCTTTGGTTCTTCATTCTGCGGTGGTCTAGCCAAGATTTTAAGATTTCCGGATATTAATTTAGCTGGCTCGGGACTCCGGCTACCTCCGCCAGTCGGTTGTTTAAATTGCGCTTGCTCATATCTCCTTCATATACGCAGTACGAATCGATTTTGCCACACAAGAAACACTTCATCTCATGGAATGTGCTCTTGCACCTATTCTCGTTTGGCACGGTATTTTTTTTGAAGTAGTCACCGGGCATTCCACAACCAAAACATAGGTTTAGGTGGAACGGCGAGGGACATAGTGTGGTATTTTTTTGAACACCTGCTGCGGAATTGTCCACAGGTAAATTTTGTTTTTGCATATTTGTATCATTATTAAATTTTCTGTTTTCGACTTTAGGATTGGACAAATTACCCGCTTTGAAAGCCTCGACGCTTGGACTAGGCATGATGGTCATTTTGGTTTCTACGGCTGTGTCACTATTCTGGATTTCATTGATTTGTCTGGGCTTGGGACGCGATTCACGCAGCACCTTTTCTGCCCGTCGACATTCAATTTTTAGATCCGACAGATATTGAATTTTACTAGCAAATATCATGGTGGCTAGTGGTCCCCGTATGTTACTTTTAATTATTTCTACTAATTCACTCTCTGCTATTCTCTTTTGTAGGCGAAAGCTAATGTTATGGACATCCGAGTAAAAGTCATCGAAACTTTCTCCGTTTTGTTGCTTGCGCTCGACTAATTCTCGGATTATTTCAAAATCAGACTGGCTGCCTTTAAAATGACTAAGCAATTCTCGCTTTACATCTAAATAATTTAAACCTGCTTTCTGTTTATTATCTTCTAGGAATTGCCAAAACCATTTCGTGGCACCGTCTTTCAACAGGCAGTGGAAATCGTTAAATAAAATATGGTGCGATACCCCATGCGTTTCTGCCATTCGTTCAACTCTAAAAATGAAACTTTCTGCTGTCATTTCTTTATTAGTTCCATCATACTTGATGTGCCACTTGTTGAGATCGATGTGGTTCAATTGATTAATCTCACGATTGTTCCTTGGCGCTTCAATAAGCAACTGAGGAATATTCGTAGGAGTGGACTGTGGAGGCCTATCAGTTTCTGGATGATTATTTTCCAAACAATCAATGCGATCTTCAATTATGTCGAATTTATGTTTCAACTCGACGCAGCTTTGGGCGCAATCAACCACAGCTCTATTGTGTGCTGTCATTAAATTTTTCAAATCGATCAATTGCTGGAGTATTGCTGGCTGACTCATTTGGGCTTCCTCACTAGGTACTTGTTTTTCTATAGAATTTAAATTTTTCCCTTGCTCATCACTTATTACATTTTCAGGATTAGTTTCCATGGCTTGCTTATTCTCAGAATTGGACATTTCGAATATGGCTTCTAGCTTGGACGAGAAACTCAACGACTGATCTTCCCTAGAGGATTGGTTGGCAATATTAGTGGATTCGAGGATTTCAAGATAGACGGGTGCTACCTGTTGTTGGATCTGTTTGAAGAGTGTTCTGGTAATTCGTTGGTCAGGTGGGATATTCATAGGTATTATATTTTTGAAAATTTTATTCACTAATTTTTTGTTTTATCTAATTTTTTATTTATTTATTTTAATTTTTTTTTCTCTTATATATATATATATTTTTTTTTTTTTTTATATTTCCAATTTAAAGTTTTAAATTCAATGTTACTTTTACTTCAATAAAGAAAAAGTATATTATCTTCATTTAATATAAAAAATGTCACCTTTTTGAGATTTTACCCAAAAATAAATAAAGAAAATATATTTTGTTTTTAAAACGATAATTTCAGTTTTTTGATTTGGTTTCAGGATTTTCCCTCTAGGTACTCCAGGTATTTCATGGTTAGTCTGTCACGTCCGCGTCACTCTAAGCCCCCTCCCTAACTTTGATATCTATAGCCGATGACTCACTATACACGTTTTATTTTCGTGAGCAGGATGCCTTCGCCTCCCTCCTGTTTAAACTTTCTAGGACATAGGCCTCACGCGTAAAGCCACTAAATCGCATGCTTGCGGCATCCTATGCCTGTTTGTTTTACCCCCTTTCCCCCATTTGCATTTAGTTCACTAAGAGCAAATTTGGTCCCGGGTCGGTGCCCTGCTGCCAAAGCCCCTTTGCTACTTATCATACAACAAAACTATAAAAATGATCAATTTAATTCCATTTGGTCCTAGGGTCATTACACAAAAGTCTCCAGCTTTTATTTCTCGGAGCTTGCTGCCATGAACCTGCGAAACAAAACCCGCCCCCTAATAAAAATGGATCCCTACGTGGTATTTGTGCAGCCGACTGTTTTTTTTTTTTTTTTTTTTTTTTTTTAAATAAAAATACAAGGAATATAAAAAAAACTGAGGAAAAGGAAAGAATAGAATTTTGAAATTGCAACTGGAGATAAGAAAATTTAGAAAATTAAAAAAATTTATATATAATAAAAAAAAAATACAAACTGCGAAAGAGACAAACGGATTATTATAACAAAAATGTTTAAGAGGACTGAAAATTTTACTTTATATTTTAAATTAGGTGGAAAGAAAAAAAGAAGAAAATGAAAAGGAATCAAAGGAAAGGAGAAGAAAGAGAAAGCAATAGTTTTGAATAGTCTGAACGTTGGGCGCCAGTGTAACTGATTGAGGGTCGTGTTGTTGTGGGCAGTGGCGGTTCGACACGTGGCATTGCGGCTAGCTCGCCGTGTTTGGGCGTAGGCTTTTGCCACCCCGCACATCAACCCAATCAATTCACAAAAAGTGTGTCGAAAAAGGTGGATTCCAATAAAATAAGAGAAACAAAATATATTCGAATGAAAGTAGAAATAGGAAAAGGAAAAGTGAAAAGAAACAAAAGGAAGAGAGTAAGGATGCACAAATACCTAAACTGTCCAACCAAAAAATGCACACCCTAATCCTCGCAGAACAACCTCACACATTCATTCATTCAGCCAACACACACTACCCATACCATCCTCACACATCAATCATTCATACTGCCATCCCACTAGAAAAAGTACCGCCCATCTATCACTCCGCCTAATGTCTCTGTCCGAGGTCAGGAGCGGCCCACCCACTGGGTACATTACTGCGGTACCCAGTCCAATGAGTACGCCATGGCTCCAACTTAAATTTTCAGCGTACTCCCCTTTTTCCAGTCCAATGTGTCCGTTAATCAGTCCCTAGTCCGTATGTCCATAGTTGTTGCTGAAATACCTGTTGGACCTATCGAGAATTCCCGAAACGTTTTAGGATCTTACCACATTTTTTCTTTTTTTTTTCTTTAATTCATAAAAATAAAAAAAATTAAATTTAGTTTTAAAAATTTATTCATGGTTCTGTTTTTATATATATATATATTTTTTTTTGTATTTTTAATTTTTTTCATTTACATATATATGTTACATAGTCTTTATTTCTGTTTTTTTTTTTTTTTTTTTTATTTGGCGAAATTGCTTACAGCGCAGCAGATCTAGCGGAATGTCTGAAAGCTATCTAGCGGGATTGTTTACGGCTTGGCGAATCTAGCGGAAAGACTGAAAGCTATCTAGCGGGGAAGTTATATCTTGAAGGGGAAGTTATAACCGAAAAATGTAGAGCTGGAGAAGGCGGAAGAGCACAAACAAAAAAAAAAATGGAAATATAAAAAAAAGAAGAAAAGGGAAACTGGAATGGATAATATTTGATGCGTTTCACAGTGGGCAGAATCTCATTAGAATCAGAATAAAAAAAAAAAAAAAAGAAGGATAAAGAAAAGAGAACACGCTATTTGCAAAAAAGGGATTTTTCTTTTTATTTAATTTTTATAAATTTAAAAAAAGGATTTTTTTTTTTTTTATAAAAAAACTTCAACACCACTGCATTTTCCGAAATCTTTTACCTTATACAGCATGTGGCGGTAAAGGTAGATTAAATCACCTATTACCTGCTGTAATTTCCTTTTTATACCCAGCGTAAGCGGGGTATATTAGTTTTGTGCAAATCTTGTAACAGGGAGAATTAAGCTCCGGAGATATAGAAAAATATATATAGACATGATCAGGATCAAAAACTGAATCGATTTAGACATGTCCGTCTGTCCGTCTGTCCGTCTGTCCGTCTGACCGTCTGTCCGTCTGTCCGTCCGTCCGTGGTCGGATCTCCTCCGAAACGGCTGAACCAATGAAGTCGAAATTCGGCACACATGTATATCGGGGTCCGTGTATGATCCTAAGTAAAAATCGGAGACATCCGCCCACTGCCACGCCCACAAATTTGTTGTGTTTTCAAAAAAATGCTTGTAACTTGCGAACCACTCAACACATTCCATTGATATTTGGTGTGCTGGTAAACTACGAAAAGGGACATATCCTGGCAAAAAATGGACGCCGCCCTCCTCGAGCCACGCCCACAAATAAGCCCACATATAAGGGCTTATCGTAACTTTTGAAGTAAAAGGCGTAGAAGCTTCAAATTCGCAGCATAGGTTTACCAAGGCAAATGAAAGGTGAAGGAACAAAAATTTATGTAGCCCGCCCACTGCCACGCCCACAAATAGAGAATTTTTATAACTTCCGAAGTAAAAGGCGTAGAAGCTTCAAATTTGCAACATAGGTTCACCAAGGCGAATGAAAGGTGTAGGAAAAAATTTTTTGTGGCCCACCCACTGCCACGCCCACAAATGAAGATTTTTTGTAACTTCTGAAGTAAAAGGCGTAGAAGCTTCGAATTCGCAACATAGGTTCACCAAGGCGAATGAAAGGTGTAGGAAAACATTTTTTGTTGCCCGCCCACTGCCACGCCCACAAATAAAGATTTTTCGTAACTTCCGAAGTAAAAGGCGTAGAAGCTTCAAATTCGCAACATAGGTTCACCAAGGCGAATGAAAGGTGTAGGGAAATAATTTATGTTGCCCTCCCACTGCCACGCCCACAATAGAGAAGCAAAACATAGTGCGCTCATAATGTCGGGACGCTGGGTATTTCAAAGTCGGGCTTGACCGACTTTAGCTTTCTTACTTGTTTTTTTATTTAAAGAAGATTTAAATTCTCTTTAGACTGATTATATCAGCTTGGTTGTTCCGAGTTAAACTCGTGGCAAAAAACTAAACTTTCTAGGAATGTGCTCTGATTTATATAGTCCTATTTTCCAACAACAAATTGCTAGTGACAAGGATCTACCAACAAATTTTCCGTTCTTTTCATTTTCATTTCCATTTGGGAGCTTTTTAAAATTATCTGACTCTGAAGTTTTGCAGAAAATTGCAACCCTGGGTGCCCTTCCAGTTTCCATTGTATGTTTGTCCCTCTTTTATGATTTTTGTCTCCTTCTTTATTTGTGCTCTCAGTCCTCTCCCGATCTTGAGCTGTCATTGCGGATTTTGACAGTGTCAATTGGTAAAATGTAAACAAGCCAGGTTTTGCTTACATGCGGGAAAAACAAAATAAGCAGTGTCGCGTGCTTGTTTTGAAAAGTGATCGTGAAAAATTTACGAACAAAAGAAAAGCAGAAAAAAAAAGGAAGACGGGAAGGAGAAAGAGGGGAATGCCAGCTGCCACCAGACTTTGTTTGGCTATTTTCCCTAGGACGGAGAAAATTTAAAGCTAAGTATTAAATTTTAATGCTAGATTTACCAAGGGCTACAATGCATGAGAAATTATTATATTCTTTTTTTGGTTTTTTTTTCTTTCTTTCTGTACTTTTGAGTATTTAACATTATTCTTTTATGCATGCTACTCATGGATTGCGTCCCTTTTACAATTTAATTCATTATAATTCATCTTAATTCATTTTTAATTTTTAATTCATTTTTAATTTTTAATTCATTTTTTAATTTTAATTCATTTTTAATTTTAATTCATTTTTAATTTTAATTCATTTTTAATTTTAATTCATTTTTAATTTTAATTCATTTCAATTCTACATTTACAATTTCTGCAGAGCTTTTGGCGTTTTGGCGCTTGCGGAGTCAATCGGGACGTGTTGGCGATTCTCTTTTTCGGTGCCTCTCGGGGAGCAATGTTGTACGTGTTGTCGCTGTATATATTGATTTGGTAAAATTGTTCATTGACCTGTTTCATTACTTTCAGGCGCTTATTAGGATGGCGGCCTATGGTTAGCTTAACCACTTCGATAAGTATCAAGGGAATCCCCTCCTGCTTCTCGGATTCAGGTATGACATATTTCTTCGTATATATATCTATGGGCGTTTTTACATTTATATCGCTCTCAGCTATCCGTGCTCCATAGCCTCCCCAGTCATCCTCCCATAATTCATGGTCATGTCCGTCTAGGCTCAGGCAATCCTCGTCCACTGCAAGTGCTGCTGCTGGTATTCCTGGTGCTGCTGGTATTTCTGGTGCTGCTGGCTTTTCTGGTGCTGCTGGCTTTTCTGGTGCTGCTGGTATTTCTGGTGCTGCTGGATCTGCGGATGACATGGCTACTGCTGGCATTGAGGCATGATTTGCCTGTTCAGGCTCTAAGTAGGTATCGATGAGGTTTTGTTTCTTATTCTTCTCGGTCGGCGGCATGGGCCGAAGCTTTATATGCTTAGTCCTTGGGTCTTGCCACTCGATTAAATCGCTTGGTAAGGTTAAGGTACGGCGTTGCAGTCCATTTAAAATGGCTGCTGATTCTCGGAACTTCTGGGCCGAAATTTCCAATCGATCTCTAAAGAGTTTGGTCCTGGACATGCTGAAACGAATCAGATATTGCATTTTGTTCTTTTTTTTTTTTTTTTTTTTCTTTTTTTTTTTTTTCAATAATAAGGCACTGATTTCGGTTGCACTAGATTAAAAATTCATTATTGAAGTTTAGGTATAATTTTTAATATCAATTTAATTAATTATTATTTAATTTAATTTAATTTTATTTATATTTATTTATTTTTCTAAAGTCTCTTTTCTTTTTTCCTTCTTCTCTTCTTCTTCTCATTTCAGATTACTGTGAACAGCCACGCAACAATACATATATATATATACTATAACTTGTAACAACCGAGTGGGACATGTCCCCTTGACAGCATCGATGATGAGATTTCTACAAGAGTTCTAGCATGATGTCATGCTTAAGGGAGCGATGATGAAAAAAGAATTTGATAGCAGCACATGCTCTTTTCTCTCTCAATGGTTGGAGAAATCATTTGAAAACTCTCTTCTTGTCTTCCTTTTGAATATTTCGAAGGTTTTTGAAAATATTTTTTTTTTTTGAACAATTGTTTGCCCTGCATTGAAATCGAACACGCTATTTTCGGATTATGAGGGTGGCATGCATCCTCTACGCTACTTCACGCTCTGACCCCAAAATCTTAGTTAAATTTCATTAGAAAACGAGATTCAAGGACACAAGATTCCACGATGACTTGTCCCACAAGGTGTCATGCATGATACTGTCACCTATATGTCATCGATGACACCACTGATGACTTTTTCATGCAGGAGATTATTTTCCGCTGGGTACATCTATACCAGTGGTACTTAGCCTTTTTGTCATGAGGGACCGCTAGACAAAATTCCTGACTAGCCCCGGATAAATAACGCTAGTTATTTAGCCACGACTTGTCGACGCGTTGTACATTGTACCCTTTTATTTTTACTGATTTTCATGGATGTTTTTGGGGACCACTTGGGATGCTTTCAGGAACCACCAGTGGGCCGCGGACCACCGGTTAAGAACCACTGATCTATACGTATGTATGTTAAAATATATTCAAATTTATTCTAGAGCCTTTAACTCATTCCCTGGAAAAATAAAACCAGTGAATTTATTTCCTTGTGATTAGGAAAATATTGATGAATTTGATTTAAATATTAAAATCACAATTTAAAAAAATTGCAATTTACGAGTAAAAAGCAGGGTAGATTGTCAAAAAATTGCCAAACGCCCTAAAGAATTTATATTATAGGAAAATTACTCAGCCCTTTTCTAATTGAATATTCCTCGGATATCCCGAAAAAGGAATTTTTTTAATAATCATTTACAAAATTCTTTATCCGGGAGAATTTTTTTCGCATCTGCGCGGTTTGATTAGATTTTTTTCTGTAGAAAAATTAAAAAACCCACCAAAAAAAAAACCATCATGCCAGAGTTTCGACGAAATCGATTATGGAATTTTGTGCGTTTTTAGTTTATTTGCAAAAACAAAGAAATATGTTTGATTTAGATTGTTGTTCTTGTTGTAATAGATATTAATATCACGTTGTTAATACAAACACTTTGAGAAGAGCGAGCACTGTGAGCTGGCCGGAAAATAATTATAGAAAAATAATAATAGTGATGAGTCTTCACTTAATAATTCATAAATTTTTTATTCTTGTTGATTTAATATTTTTTAAAGAAAATACATGTTTTAAGGGCTAACCCCTTAGGGAACGTGTCCAAACTACGTGACCTATTATTTACTACTTTTTACCCCCTCCCCCCCTCGGTAACCATCCGTGGTATATGAAAACAACCCCCCTCCCCACTACTTTTCACGTAGTAACTCATAAATATGGTTTTTCAATATATATATATTTGCAAAAAATTTGCGCGCCGCGCAAAAATATAATCCACAGGCCAAGAAAAATATTTCTTAAAGAAGCAGAAATGTTCACTTAATACAATGAAAAAATTTCCAAAAAAAAGTTATAAACAAATGCATTTAAAAATGTCCTCAAAAATTCTTCGGGTATGCCCTAAAACTCGTTTGAAAAATTTTTCTGTATATTATTTATTCATATTGGTTGCATTGAGTCTTAAATTTTTTTTTATAAGTAGGATATTTTTTCATTTTTAGTCAATTTTTTTAAAGGGATTTTTTTTTGCACAAATTACACTGTGCTCCTTTAAAATGCCCGATTGGTGGCTTTTATATCTAGAAATAATACGCCAGTGCGCCACCTCTAAACTTCACTTAATCTTTATCAAATTTTGCACACATAGCTTTTTGATAGTTAGCAATTTTTTAAGCCCCTGGGAGCGAGGAAATATCGCCATGGTGAAAAAAGGCCAAAAGGCTGTGCCCAAGGAGAATTTTAGAAGCCGTTTTCTTTTGAAAAAGCGGCCTAGAGGGAAATCTCTTGACTAGCTGTCGAGAGTTACAAAGTTCAAGCCCCCCACAAGGTGTTAAATTTTTTATAATAGCAACAGGACCAAATTGAAACGGAATTGTGTGAACCACATTTGTCTTCATGTTGTCGGTAAAATATTTATATCTGAGCACAGCATTATTTACAAAAACTTATGTTTCAATTTCTGTCATCTTCAATAAATACGTTCGAAGCATCAATCCACTCGGAGACATCGTAGACCACGGGAGCGTCAGCAGATTTTCCAGGCACAATAAATTGGTCATCGATGTCCTCGACGTCTATCCACTCCACGATATCCCCCGCGAAACACAAGACCTCCTTTGGTCTCCTGGACAGGACCCGAAGAGGTCGCACGCGAGACACGTCGCCAAGGACAACACCATGCACATTCTTTCGATGGTTGTGCATGGAATTTTTTGACGCAAAATATAGCCCACAATTAGAGCACATCCTTCCAGCGATTTCATCTTTAATAGATGGGCAGTACATATCGTAGGGAATTTCTTTACCGCGTAGCAGATCCGGACGCAGTGTTATACATTGCCGTACAAGTAATGACGGAAACATTTCTGATCCGACCTCATCTGGTTTTGGGATACAAAAAGGACTTTGAGACATCGGAAAGGGCGACGGCAAAAATCCTTGATAAAGAACCTTTTTTATTGCACTGCGGTGAGGAGCACAGCAAGAATCATTTGAGCACTTCATAATTTGAAGCAAATATTGGCTTTCACGAACGTGATTTCCATACCAGGCGGCAGAAACCTGCTATAACTTCGTGACCGTCAGTAACCATCTGGGACCAAATCTCTGCCAATGCTTCCCCTGAAAATAATATGTAATGAAATATATAAATTATCGCGATCCTTATTTCGAAAATTTACACCTTACATCGCGATTTCGTTCTACTGCAAAAAACTTACTCGTGATTTTTGTAATTTTTTTCTTTAAATTGAGTTTTGGCGTTCACTATCACGGGTCAAAAGTTTGTGCAAAAAAAAAATACTTTTTCGATATTAATGAAAATATCAAAAAACACTATGTCCAGACGTACATCAAAATTGCGCAATTTTAGAAATTTTCCGAACAAATCTGACATTTCAGATTGAGGAATTTTCAATTTTGTTCTGAAATTGAGTAATTTCGATGTACGTCTGGGGATGCACTAAGAAGCTCTCTTAAATTTAGACCTATGTGAAACTTTAACCCGTTGTTGCAACTCCTAATACTCATCATACGATATTTTAAAAAACTAAATTAAAATTAAACTAAATTAAGGAAATAACAAAATCTCGAGCTCGTTCGTACGTAGTAGAACCGATATAGCGTTGAAATATTCGAAACTGTACAAAATAAGGAGCACCCTATTTACACAAATCAAATACATATACAATACGCAGCAACAGAGAAACCTAATTATCATTTTATTGATATACCTGCATGCTGAAAGTTTTTCAATTCTAACTCGCTATCGATAGTTTTGCTTTGAGTATTGAGATGGGACCCGTAGTGATCATAAGGCAGGACTACCGTAGCTAGCTCACGGCTCAAGGGTGCCATCCTTCGCTCAACTCGGTTGTAAGCAGATCGACCAGGTGCATTCGTAAAAACGAACAGCCCATCCAAGTCAAACGATTTAAAGTGTGATATACAGTGGTTTATCACCTTTTTGTACCGCGGGTTTTCATCCGGCCCTCCATCCACCGATAAAATCATCACCAGCTTGACTTTACCATCCTTTCCGATTGCCAGATTTTTGAAATTGTCCAACTTCAAAAGTTGGGTAAGGTCTTTGGCGTGAGTTGTTGCTGTCGAACTGCTGTGCTTTCCACTGCGGATCGCGATATACTTTGGACCAGAATATGAAACAGCTTCTTTTCTACCCATACAGTTTTCTCTTATTGTGATACCGGCATATACCGAAGGGGTCAGTTGGTGGCGTTCTCCAACAGCAAAATCATGGTCATCGAGGCGCACTTTATAGGTCATATGCATTAAAACTGGGGCTTGTACTTTTGCAGCTGTTTTTCCAATCGGTACTTTTGCCTTATCATCTTGAGATATAAATATCACCTGTTCAGGCCCAAGTATTGATGCGAGTTCCTCAAGCCCATTGATAGAAGCCCGGCAGAAATGTTGACCGACATGATCTCGGTGTCTATCTGCTTGGGCTCGACACAGTTTCACAGGCACAGTTGTGACATGGCGCTTGCCCTCTAAGGTCCCAGAATGTTTCGGAATCAGTCTACGGTATGTAGAAGTTCGCGATATAGAAAATCCGTTTTCAACAAGCCGTGCATGCAATTCATCAAGAGTCTTGCAAGAGCTCAATACTTCTGATCGGCGTCGATCAGCAGCTGAGCTTCCATATATTGCTATATAGCAAATTGCTTGAAGAAGGCCTTGCTGGTTTTCTTCAAGTGAAGGGCGTCCTGGCTGGGACCTTATGGACGTGGATTGCACGTTATGATGGATGGATTTCAGTTTCAAAATTTCAGCCTTTTGTTTTTCCCTAAATTTTCTCATGTTCTGTGCACGAGCAATTTTTTTCTGTAATTCTTTTGTCTTCATAGCAGTGTCATGCCTTAATTTTTTTATTTTCTGCTCAATCCCTTCTGCACCAAGTCCTGCATCTCGCTTTTTTACGGTGGCATTTAACTCAGCCTGAAGTACTAAAATCTAAGTTTTCAAAGAGTCCTGTTTTGGTGTCGGAGCTGAAGGATAAATTGAAGTAGAAGATTTGTTCATGGAGGGTTCATTGTCACTGCAGGCTGGAAAAAACTCTCATAAGTTTGTATTTTAAGATTTAAGAACAAGAGTTTGTATTGTAATACGTATTGAAATTGTCTATTAAAATTCCTGCAAGGCGACATCCGAAAACGCGTATATTTAGAACAAAGTTTAAATTGCCTTCATTCCAAATGTCAAATTTGTTCTAAAATATTCTGAAATTGCGCAGTTCCAATCTACGCCTGAGTGGAAAGACTTTTTTTATTTGCTTTTTGGTAGTTAACGTTTCTTTTGAAAATCTTGGTGAAGGCTGGGGTAAGGCATTTTAAAATGGCCTTAGAATGCAAAATCATTTAATTTTCATATATTTTTGAGAGTAAAGTCACCGTAAAAAGATTTGAACAACGTTATATTTTGTACGAATGAGGCTAATAGCGCAAAAGCATTATTGAAACCCTTTTTAAGGTGACTTTATTCTAAACAAAAAGAAATTAAAATGCGTTTCAGCTGAAATCCATTTTAACATTTCTATAAATAACAGGTTGGCTGATAAGTCCCCGGTCTGACACATAGATGGCGTCGCTAGTATTAAATGCATATTATTTTTGTATAGTGGCAACCTTCAAATGATTCGTGTACAAAATTTGACGTCTGTAAGTCAATTAGTTTGTGAGATAGAGCGTCTTTTGTGAAGCAACTTTTGTTATTGTGAAAAAAATGGAAAAAAAGGAATTTCGTGTTTTGATAAAATACAGTTTTCTGAAGGGAAAAAATACAGTGGAAGCAAAAACTTGGCTTGATAATGAGTTTCTGGACTCTGCCCCAGGAAAATCAACAATAATTGATTGGTATGCAAAATTCAAGCGTGGTGAAATGAGCACGGAGGACGGTGAACGCAGTGGACGCCCGAAAGAGGTGGTTACCGACGAAAACATAAAAAAAATTCACAAATTTTGAATGACCGTAAAATGAAGTTGATTGAGATAGCAGAGGCCTTAAAGATATCAAAGGAACGTGTTGGTCATATCATTCATCAATATTTGGATATGAAAAAGCTCTGTGCAAAATGGGTGCCGCGCGAGCTCACATTTGACCAAAAACAACAACGTGTTGATGATTCTGAGCGGTGTTTGCAGCTGTTAACTCGCAATACACCCGAGTTTTTGCGTCGATATGTGACAATAGATGAACTGATTGAGGGTGGTGTTGTTGTGGGCAGTGGCGGTTCGACACGTGGCATTGCGGCTAGCTCGCCGTGTTTGGGCGTAGGCTTTTGCCACCCCGCACATCAACCCAATCAATTCACAAAAAGTGTGTCGAAAAAGGTGGATTCCAATAAAATAAGAGAAACAAAATATATTCGAATGAAAGTAGAAATAGGAAAAGGAAAAGTGAAAAGAAACAAAAGGAAGAGAGTAAGGATGCACAAATACCTAAACTGTCCAACCAAAAAATGCACACCCTAATCCTCGCAGAACAACCTCACACATTCATTCATTCAGCCAACACACACTACCCATACCATCCTCACACATCAATCATTCATACTGCCATCCCACTAGAAAAAGTACCGCCCATCTATCACTCCGCCTAATGTCTCTGTCCGAGGTCAGGAGCGGCCCACCCACTGGGTACATTACTGCGGTACCCAGTCCAATGAGTACGCCATGGCTCCAACTTAAATTTTCAGCGTACTCCCCTTTTTCCAGTCCAATGTGTCCGTTAATCAGTCCCTAGTCCGTATGTCCATAGTTGTTGCTGAAATACCTGTTGGACCTATCGAGAATTCCCGAAACGTTTTAGGATCTTACCACATTTTTTCTTTTTTTTCTTTCTTTAATTCATAAAAATAAAAAAAATTAAATTTAGTTTTAAAAATTTATTCATGGTTCTGTTTTTATATATATATATATTTTTTTTTTGTATTTTTAATTTTTTTCATTTACATATATACATAGTCTTTATTTCTGTTTTTATTTATTTTTTTGAAGTGAAAACTTCTATAGGCGCGTTGAGCAGGGAGCAAATCTTTAAGTTCAAAATGCATTTGTATATGTTGTAACCGTCACGGTTGTCGTGTACGTATATCTCGGCTATATTAGTGTGCGTAGCTTTCAGTGAGAAGCATTCCTAAAAAGTTTTATGTGATTCGTCGACGTAACACCCCAGTCGGCAATTTGATATTCCATGAATATCTTCTTTTGGAAATTCATTGATGACAAAGGAAAAATATTACGTCTTAAAAATTCGTGAGTGGTTAAAAACAAATTCTACGATAGCTATCATTCATTTTTATGACATCGCAATTATAATTTTGAACGACAAATTCCGCATAGAAACTATTGCAAAAATAGTAATAGCTAAACATTGCATATTCCGACTGGGATTTGATTCAACTCGCTCTTGGTTTCTCACTTTGACTTCGGTTCTCTCAGTTCATTCGATCTTCTTTCTCACTACAGCGCAAAGAGAGTATGCAAACGGTTTGCCATTTAAAAAGATATAAAAGTGCCACAGCGATTCAAAAAGAGCCAATGGGAATTAAAAGGGTCCAACACTTATATTACATGTATATATGTATGTATATTGTAAAACAAAAATTTTGTGATGTGGATTAGGTCCGCTAAATCTAAATTATTTTGAGTGTTTGCACCGAAAATTTTTTGCTTTGAATTCAAAGCAAAGTGGTCACTGAGTAATTTTTGTCGTGGCGTAATAAAGCCAAAAAAGAGCCAAATACAATGAAAACGATCCACACCGCCGACTGTAAAATATAGTGTCAGTTTTGCGTTAAAACGCCAACTGTGGCAGCCATGAGTCATATCTGCTCAATAATGCGTGTATGTATGTTCCCAGCAGAATATAGTGTCGGCGGTGAACAAGTCCAAGCGTCTTTCATTGCGGACGCCTCGGTGATATGCTCAGCATGAGAGTGTCTGCGAGGTGGAGCGACATAGTCATGCCAATGTGTTTACATATAATTTTTAAATGCTCAGGATATCTCAATGCGCTATGCACTTTTCCTATGAACGTTTTAGGGAACGTGTCCAAACTACGTGACCCTTTTAGGGGGGGGGAGGGGGGTCTTGAAAGTACTACACTTGGACAAATTGGTCACTTAAATTATTCTACGGATTGTCACCGAGGGGGGGAGGGGGGTAAAAAGTAGTAAAAAAATGGTTCACGTAGTTTGGACACGTTCCCTTATGTACACATCGAATCATAGCACCGAAATTGAACATGTGGTAGGCGGTAGGCATTGTTGGCCGCTGGGACGGTTCATCGCTTCCGTAAGCAGCACTTTGGCCGCTGGGTACTAATAGAAAACGAAAGCTCGACGTTGTGATTCTTAGTATTGTCACTGGGCATGCAACATATTGTATTGTACATATTGTATCTCCGGTGTCCTCGGATAATGATAGAGACGACGATGAAAAATCAAATGAAACTAAAATATATAAAATATTTTCTGGCGAAAAAAACTCGTCTCATTTTTTCTAAAAACCCAATTCAAATATGAACAACTCATCGGATTTTCTTTTTCTGGGTCTTGAAATGCTCTTAGAAATCCACTCATTTACTTAAGATAGCCTAAACCTGAATACCGAATCTTCTTCGGAAATTATATGGGCTTGAAATCAAGTTTTTGTACGAAGTTGTTAAAAATTTCTTAAAATGTTTGCCTTTATCGCCCTATAGCTCCTAAGCTGTTGAGCCGATTTCATTCATATGTATGAGGGATATGCTGTATATTTACTCTTCTTTTATATGAATTAAATTTTTTGAAACGGTCGAACGATAAAACTACGACTAAAAAATATTGACAAAGAATCGCAAAACCTTTCTTAGCGAATATTTTAAAAACGCGAGCTAACTTTCAAACTTAAAGCATATATTTTGCTTCAGCGAAACAAATACGACAAAAAAAAAGTTGGTTTCAAGTCAAAGGAAAATTTAGTGTTGAGCAGTGTAATTAATTGTTAAAACTTTGTGCAGCCAGCAATATATTTCAATAATAAAATAATAAAATACTTTACATATAACATGCCTATAATTGTTTCTCTGAGTCTCACTAAATTTAAAAATCCAGATTGATTTTAATAATTTTAAATCAAATATTATGCATTTCAAACTTCAATACACATTCCATGTTTTCACTTCCAACGGCAGTTCCATAACTGCCAACTTTTTTTTTTTTTTATTTGGCGAAATTGCTTACAGCGCAGCAGATCTAGCGGAAAGTCTGAAAGCTATCTAGCGGGATTGTTTACGGCTTGGCGAATCTAGCGGAAAGACTGAAAGCTATCTAGCGGGGAAGTTATATCTTGAAGGGGAAGTTATAACCGAAAAATGTAGAGCTGGAGAAGGCGGAAGAGCACAAACAAAAAAAAATGGAAATATAAAAAAAAGAAGAAAAGGGAAACTGGAATGGATAATATTTGATGCGTTTCACAGTGGGCAGAATCTCATTAGAATCAGAATAAAAAAAAAAAAAAAAGAAGGATAAAGAAAAGAGAACACGCTATTTGCAAAAAGGGATTTTTCTTTTTATTTAATTTTTATAAATTTAAAAAAAGGATTTTTTTTTTTTTTATAAAAAAACTTCAACACCACTGCATTTTCCGAAATCTTTTACCTTATACAGCATGTGGCGGTAAAGGTGGATTAAATCACCTATTACCTGCTGTAATTTCCTTTTTTTTTTATTTAAAGAAGAATTAAATTCTCTTTAGACTGATTATATCAGCTTGGTTGTTCCGAGTTAAACTCGTGGCAAAAAACTAAACTTTCTAGGAATGTGCTCTGATTTATATAGTCCTATTTTCCAACAACAAATTGCTAGTGACAAGGATCTACCAACAAATTTTCCGTTCTTTTCATTTTCATTTCCATTTGGGAGCTTTTTAAAATTATCTGACTCTGAAGTTTTGCAGAAAATTGCAACCCTGGGTGCCCTTCCAGTTTCTATTGTATGTTTGTCCCTCTTTTATGATTTTTGTCTCCTTCTTTATTTGTGCTCTCAGTCCTCTCCCGATCTTGAGCTGTCATTGCGGATTTTGACAGTGTCAATTGGTAAAATGTAAACAAGCCAGGTTTTGCTTACATGCGGGAAAAACAAAATAAGCAGTGTCGCGTGCTTGTTTTGAAAAGTGATCGTGAAAAATTTACGAACAAAAGAAAAGCAGAAAAAAAAAAAGGAAGACGGGAAGGAGAAAGAGGGGAATGCCAGCTGCCACCAGACTTTGTTTGGCTATTTTTCCTAGGACGGAGAAAATTTAAAGCTAAGTATTAAATTTTAATGCTAGATTTACCAAGGGCTACAATGCATGAGAAATTATTATATTTTTTTTTTGTTTTTTTTTTCTTTCTTTCTGTACTTTTGAGTATTTAACATTATTCTTTTATGCATGCTACTCATGGATTGCGTCCCTTTTACAATTTAATTCATTATAATTCATCTTAATTCATTTTTAATTTTTAATTCATTTTTAATTTTTAATTCATTTTTTAATTTTAATTCATTTTTAATTTTAATTCATTTTTAATTTTAATTCATTTTTAATTTTAATTCATTTTTAATTTTAATTCATTTCAATTCTACATTTACAATTTCTGCAGAGCTTTTGGCGATTTGGCGCTTGCGGAGTCAATCGGGACGTGTTGGCGATTCTCTTTTTCGGTGCCTCTCGGGGAGCAATGTTGTACGTGTTGTCGCTGTATATATTGATTTGGTAAAATTGTTCATTGACCTGTTTCATTACTTTCAGGCGCTTATTAGGATGGCGGCCTATGGTTAGCTTAACCACTTCGATAAGTATCAAGGGAATCCCCTCCTGCTTCTCGGATTCAGGTATGACATATTTCTTCGTATATATATCTATGGGCGTTTTTACATTTATATCGCTCTCAGCTATCCGTGCTTCATAGCCTCCCCAGTCATCCTCCCATAATTCATGGTCATGTCCGTCTAGGCTCAGGCAATCCTCGTCCACTGCAGGTGCTGCTGCTGGTATTCCTGGTGCTGCTGGTATTTCTGGTGCTGCTGGCTTTTCTGGTGCTGCTGGTATTTCTGGTGCTGCTGGCTCTGCGGATGACATGGCTACTGCTGGCATTGAGGCATGATTTGCCTGTTCAGGCTCTAAGTAGGTATCGATGAGGTTTTGTTTCTTATTCTTCTCGGTCGGCGGCATGGGCCGAAGCTTTATATGCTTAGTCCTTGGGTCTTGCCACTCGATTAAATCGCTTGGTAAGGTTAAGGTACGGCGTTGCAGTCCATTTAAAATGGCTGCTGATTCTCGGAACTTCTGGGCCGAAATTTCCAATCGATCTCTAAAGAGTTTGGTCCTGGACATGCTGAAACGAATCAGATATTGCATTTTGTTCTTTTTTTTTTTTTTCTTTTTTTTTTTTTTTCAATAATAAGGCACTGATTTCGGTTGCACTAGATTAAAAATTCATTATTGAAGTTTAGGTATAATTTTTAATATCAATTTAATTAATTATTATTTAATTTAATTTAATTTTATTTATATTTATTTATTTTTCTAAAGTCTCTTTTCTTTTTTCCTTCTTCTCTTCTTCTTCTCATTTCAGATTACTGTGAACAGCCACGCAACAATACATATATATATATACTATAACTTGTAACAACCGAGTGGGACATGTCCCCTTGACAGCATCGATGATGAGATTTCTACAAGAGTTCTAGCATGATGTCATGCTTAAGGGAGCGATGATGAAAAAAGAATTTGATAGCAGCACATGCTCTTTTCTCTCTCAATGGTTGGAGAAATCATTTGAAAACTCTCTTCTTGTCTTCCTTTTGAATATTTCGAAGGTTTTTGAAAATATTTTTTTTTTTTGAACAATTGTTTGCCCTGCATTGAAATCGAACACGCTATTTTCGGATTATGAGGGTGGCATGCATCCTCTACGCTACTTCACGCTCTGACCCCAAAATCTTAGTTAAATTTCATTAGAAAACGAGATTCAAGGACACAAGATTCCACGATGACTTGTCCCACAAGGTGTCATGCATGATACTGTCACCTATATGTCATCGATGACACCACTGATGACTTTTTCATGCAGGAGATTATTTTCCGCTGGGTACATCTATACCAGTGGTACTTAGCCTTTTTGTCATGAGGGACCGCTAGACAAAATTCCTGACTAGCCCCGGATAAATAACGCTAGTTATTTAGCCACGACTTGTCGACGCGTTGTACATTGTACCCTTTTATTTTTACTGATTTTCATGGATGTTTTTGCGGACCACTTGGGATGCTTTCAGGAACCAACAGTGGGCCGCGGACCACCGGTTAAGAACCACTGATCTATACGTATGTATGTTAAAATATATTCAAATTTATTCCAGAGCCTTTAACTCATTCCCTGGAAAAATAAAACCAGTGAATTTATTTCCTTGTGATTAGGAAAATATTGATGAATTTGATTTAAATATTAAAATCACAATTTAAAAAAATTGCAATTTACGAGTAAAAAGCAGGGTAGATTGTCAAAAAATTGCCAAACGCCCTAAAGAATTTATATTATAGGAAAATTACTCAGCCCTTTTCTAATTGAATATTCCTCGGATATCCCGAAAAAGGAATTTTTTTTAATAATCATTTACAAAATTCTTTATCCGGGAGAATTTTTTTCGCATCTGCGCGGTTTGATTAGATTTTTTTCTGTAGAAAAATTAAAAAACCCACCAAAAAAAAAACCATCATGCCAGAGTTTCGACGAAATCGATTATGGAATTTTGTGCGTTTTTAGTTTATTTGCAAAAACAAAGAAATATGTTTGATTTAGATTGTTGTTCTTGTTGTAATAGATATTAATATCACGTTGTTAATACAAACACTTTGAGAAGAGCGAGCACTGTGAGCTGGCCGGAAAATAATTATAGAAAAATAATAATAGTGATGAGTCTTCACTTAATAATTCATCAATTTTTTATTCTTGTTGATTTAATATTTTTTAAAGAAAATACATGTTTTAAGGGCTAACCCCTTAGGGAACGTGTCCAAACTACGTGACCTATTATTTACTACTTTTTTCATTTCATTTCATTTATTTCGTCTATGATATTTCATCGTACAGACTTGCTTAAACTTAAATTATAAGTAAATATAAAATTAAGGAAAATGAAAAATAAAAATATTTTTCCAAAACTAAAACTATTTAAACAATTTACGTAACTAAGGTATTCACAATTGCTTTAAGCTTATCTTTCGAGACAGTAAAATCAACAGCACTATTAGAGGAAATAACATTATGGGCAGTCAAAGATCTTTTAAGGGGAGAATTTAGAGCATAGTTTGTGCGCGAGAAGCCATTATAAAACAACTCTAATTGCCGAAGATTTCTAATTGGTACATTAAGAGAAATAAGATGCAAAAGATGCATGCAATCAATTCTGCCACAGATTATATCAGAAATAAACATTATTGACAGGATTTTTCTTCGTATTTCAAGGAATTTAATATCTATAAGCATACATCGAGTCCGATATGGTGGCAACTGTGTACCAAAATTAAGAGAGCGCAAAGCAAAACGGGTGAATGTCTTTTGCACTCTTTCAACGCGATTAATGTGCACTTGGTAAAAAGGACTCCAAATCACTGAGGCGTATTCGAGCTTCGATCTAACTAGAGAAATATAGAGACTTTTGAGCGTATATGGATCCCTAAAATGAAAACTATTTCTTCTGATAAATGCAAGCATCGCATAACATTTTGGAATAATATAGTTTAGATGGTTTACAAAAGTAAATTTTGAGTCGAATACCACTCCGAGGTCCTTAAAAATCTCAACTTTACTAAGAACATAATCCTTTAGTAAGTAAGAGGAATTTATTGGGCAATTTGATTTTGTGAAGGTGGCAAAAGCACATTTCTTTACGTTAAGAAAGAGATGGTTTTGATCACAAAAATTTAATATTTGATTTATATCCGACTGTGGCTCTGGGATAGCGTAGGGGATGCGTGCTATGCTCTTGATCCCAGAGTCCGAGGTTCGATTCCCGGCACAGGCGAAACGGAGTGTAATGTTCCAAGCCTAGCACTGGTTTTTCAAAAATCGCATGTTAGGGGCACACTACATAAAAAGACAATACACTCACACAAACACAAGAAAACCTCCGTGGTATCACAATGGGCCGATTAACGGCCTAAGTGGCAGCCACTTCAACCTACCTACCTATATCCGACTGTATTAAAAGAGCATCCTTAAAATTATTCAATTTACGGAAAATTTTTAGGTCATCTGCATATAACAAGCACTCAGAGTGATTAATAACTTTAGTTATATCATTAATAAAAAGAGAAAATAGCAGGGGGCCAAGTATACTTCCTTGAGGCACTCCCGAGGATGCTACGAAAGGTTTAGAGAAAGCGTTCTCAATACACACGTAACAAGTTCTATCGCATAGGTATGTTACAAGCCATCGCAGAAAGTGGGAGTGGAAACCTATTTTGTAGAGCTTAAATATCAATAATTTGTGGGAAACTTTATCGAAAGCTTTCGAGAAGTCAGTGTAGACAACATCTACTTGGCAACCATTTGAAAAAGCTGAAATGCAATACTCAGTAAACAACGCAAGATTTGTCATAGTTGATCTACCAGGAAAAAATCCATGCTGGCGAGAAGTTATAACATTTTTAACGGCAAAGAACATTTTATCTTTCACAACGGACTCGAATAACTTACTGATATTCGTTAGTTTAGATATGGGTCTATAATTTTCCACATTATTTTTATAATATTATTTTTAACGGAGACACGATATTATACAAACAGTTTTTTAGGATAGACCCAGAGAAACCATCATTATCGATTTTATTCGAGACTTTTAAGTTAGCAATGCCAACTTGAATGTCATTTTCTGATAATGTCAATGCACCGAAACTCAAGCTTTCATTATTGGCAGAAAAATTGCAAGCTTCATTGAAACCTTCAATTTCAGGTTCGAAGTTCGATTTGAAAAAATCGGCAAACAAATCCGCAGATTCAATTCCAGAATTTGAGTTTCTCGAACGAAAAAAGAGAGATTTTGGGATATTAGAACTTTTTCTTCTAGAGTTAATAAAACGCCAGAAATCCTTAGGATTCGTTTTAATACTAGCTTCAAATTTAGAGACGTAGCGTCTATATAGGAACTTATTTAAAAAGTTGAACTCACGCATGTAGTGTCTGTATAGATTGAAAAAGGCTAGGTTTTTAGATATCAAATATTTTTTATAAAAATTTTTCCGAAGTTTTTTTAAGTACCTTAAGGCAGGAGTCGACCACGGCGTCGAATAAAATTTACAGCGGAAACGAGGTGTACATTCATGTATAAAGCTTAATAATTTTTCTTTAAAATGTTTGAATGCAGCAGCAGTATTTAACGAATTCAATTCAGAATTCCAATTAATGCTGTTGATTTTTAGATTTAACAAACTATAGTTACAATTTTTATAATCTAGACGATAAGAATTATTACTAATAGGATTGGAAGAGAGAAATTCATAAAATTCAATAGAAAGTAATAACGGAATATGATAGAAACTGGAAGATGAAAACGAAAAGTTTGCCTCAGTGACAACAGGATTCACATTATTACTAATAAAGGCTAAATCTAGGAGTCTGTCTAACTTATTAAAACAATAATTAGATTGAACGAGATCCAAGTTAGAAAAATTATCTAAAACATAAGATTCAGTTTCATTTAATGAGCTAATGGGCCAGAGACCAACTCTGTCCAAGGCAGGTTTCCAAACCAATCTACTTAGATTGTAATCACCTAGTACACAAATACAATCATTATCACTTAGTCTTGAAGCAATTTGAATTATATTGTCAACATGTGCTTTATATATTTCAAAAGAACTATTAGGCGGAATGTATGAAATTACAATAAAAATAATGCCACTATTTCCTTGAATAGTTACACAAGTATAAGTAAGAATAGTTGGTCCAAGCGAGAGTCATTATTTTGAAGTTCAAGTGATGTCGCAACTAACGGACGTTTGACCGCTATAAGTACACCACCACCTCGATTATATCCAGTCAGCAGTGAATCACGATCCTTACGAAAAATCATAAAAACCTTAGCATCAAAGAATTCTTCTTCAGCGAAAGATGAATTTAACCAGGTTTCAGTTAAGACAATGACATCAGCATCCAAGTGAACACTATCAGTAAAGAATAATAGCGTTTTCGTACGCATACCAGACACATTTTGATAAAAAATCCGTAAGAAACGACTAGGAGGTCGATTTAACAACGAAGAGTTCGCATTAAAGGAACTACATGAGTAATTACTACTCTTCTGCTTTTGGAAAAAAACGAAAATTACGTGCTCTCACTTCATTTGGCCAGAGATTTGGTGATAGGAGCTTACTAAAATGCACTGTAGGTACGCCAAGTTTAAAGTTTACTCTCTTTATAGAATCGATAGCAGTGTCTTTTTTTATAAGTTTATAACACAGTAACAGAGATTTATCAATACCAGCATGTTTAGCAACATACGAAGCAATATCATCCTCTGTGACAGTGGGCTGGAATGACGATAAATGCAGCCACTTTTTTCGGGCTATTACATTAAGCTCAGAATTTAAATTTGAGCCAACAACAATTCCATTTGAATTTTTTGCACGTTTTCTACCCACGACTTCGTTCCACTGTGAGCGTTCACTAAGTTCGGAGTTTTCAACAGCGAGAGAGAGAGTATCAGCATTTACATCGACGTTTGCAGGCAAAGTACAGCAAGACGAGCTCGGAGATGAAACAGCGATTTGATTTATATCTCTAGCTTGAGAGCAAGAGGCACTTCTACGGCGAGACGACTCAGAGACAATTGTGGGAGTCACCATATTCTTACGAACAGCAGTCTGAGAGGCAAGAATTGAACGATTCATTACTGCACTGGAGCTGGATGAACTGTTTTTTACAGTAGCATTGATTTTGCGCGATGGTTCAATAGCCTTTGTTTTAGATCGTGTTACTATTGCATTGCTGTTAGGAGAACGAACGTCCACAGAGGCAGAGAGTCGAGAATTTATAACAGCTTTTGTGAGCGACTTTTTATTTAACGCTGATGTAGCAAAGATACCTTGCCCCGCGCAGTCATCAAGAAAGTTCGAAAATTTTAAATTGACCTTTTTTAGATCATCCGCAAAGTTAGCAATCTTTTGAGTAATATTTTGTGCCATTTTTAAGCATTCATTACAGCTAAAGACGACATTACCACAACTCTTTAAGATCTCAACGACATTCGCGTTTATTTGATAGCACGACGAATGCACAAACTTTTCACAATTGTTGCATTTTAAATCGCAATCAGGGCGATTACAAAGAGCACAGACCGATGACATTACTCGCAACTGAATCTAAACGCAGTCAGTTGAAGACTGACCCTCCCCCCTTCGGTGACCATCCGTATTATATGAAAACAACCCCCCTCCCCACTACTTTTCACGTAGTAACTCATAAATATGGTATTTCAATATATATATATTTGCAAAAAATTTGCGCGCCGCGCAAAAATATAATCCACAGGCCAAGAAAAATATTTCTTAAAGAAGCAGAAATGTTCACTTAATACAATGAAAAAATTTCCAAAAAAAAGTTATAAACAAATGCATTTAAAAATGTCCTCAAAAATTCTTCGGGTATGCCCTAAAACTCGTTTGAAAAATTTTTCTGTATATTATTTATTCATATTGGTTGCATTGAGTTTTAAATTTTTTTTTATAAGTAGGATATTTTTTCATTTTTAGTCAATTTTTTTAAAGGGAATTTTTTTTGCACAAATTACACTGTGCTCCTTTAAAATGCCCGATTGGTGGCTTTTATATCTAGAAATAATACGCCAGTGCGCCACCTCTAAACTTCACTTAATCTTTATCAAATTTTGCACACATAGCTTTTTGATAGTTAGCAATTTTTTAAGCCCCTGGGAGCGAGGAAATATCGCCATGGTGAAAAAAGGCCAAAAGGCTGTGCCCAAGGAGAATTTTAGAAGCCGTTTTCTTTTGAAAAAGCGGCCTAGAGGGAAATCTCTTGACTAGCTGTCGAGAGTTACAAAGTTCAAGCCCCCCACAAGGTGTTAAATTTTTTATAATAGCAACAGGACCAAATTGAAACGGAATTGTGTGAACCACATTTGTCTTCATGTTGTCGGTAAAATATTTATATCTGAGCACAGCATTATTTACAAAAACTTATGTTTCAATTTCTGTCATCTTCAATAAATACGTTCGAAGCATCAATCCACTCGGAGACATCGTAGACCACGGGAGCGTCAGCAGATTTTCCAGGCACAATAAATTGGTCATCGATGTCCTCGACGTCTATCCACTCCACGATATCCCCCGCGAAACACAAGACCTCCTTTGGTCTCCTGGACAGGACCCGAAGAGGTCGCACGCGAGACACGTCGCCAAGGACAACACCATGCACATTCTTTCGATGGTTGTGCATGGAATTTTTTGACGCAAAATATAGCCCACAATTAGAGCACATCCTTCCAGCGATTTCATCTTTAATAGATGGGCAGTACATATCGTAGGGAATTTCTTTACCGCGTAGCAGATCCGGACGCAGTGTTATACATTGCCGTACAAGTAATGACGGAAACATTTCTGATCCGACCTCATCTGGTTTTGGGATACAAAAAGGACTTTGAGACATCGGAAAGGGCGACGGCAAAAATCCTTGATAAAGAACCTTTTTTATTGCACTGCGGTGAGGAGCACAGCAAGAATCATTTGAGCACTTCATAATTTGAAGCAAATATTGGCTTTCACGAACGTGATTTCCATACCAGGCGGCAGAAACCTGCTATAACTTCGTGACCGTCAGTAACCATCTGGGACCAAATCTCTGCCAATGCTTCCCCTGAAAATAATATGTAATGAAATATATAAATTATCGCGATCCTTATTTCGAAAATTTACACCTTACATCGCGATTTCGTTCTACTGCAAAAAACTTACTCGTGATTTTTGTAATTTTTTTCTTTAAATTGAGTTTTGGCGTTCACTATCACGGGTCAAAAGTTTGTGCAAAAAAAATACTTTTTCGATATTAATGAAAATATCAAAAAACACTATGTCCAGACGTACATCAAAATTGCGCAATTTTAGAAGTTTTCCGAACAAATCTGACATTTCAGATTGAGGAAATTTCAATTTTGTTCTGAAATTGAGTAATTTCGATGTACGTCTGGGGATGCACTAAGAAGCTCTCTTAAATTTAGACCTATGTGAAACTTTAACCCGTTGTTGCAACTCCTAATACTCATCATACGATATTTTAAAAAACTAAATTAAAATTAAACTAAATTAAGGAAATAACAAAATCTCGAGCTCGTTCGTACGTAGTAGAACCGATATAGCGTTGAAATATTCGAAACTGTACAAAATAAGGAGCACCCTATTTACACAAATCAAATACATATACAATACGCAGCAACAGAGAAACCTAATTATCATTTTATTGATATACCTGCATGCTGAAAGTTTTTCAATTCTAACTCGCTTTCGATAGTTTTGCTTTGAGTATTGAGATGGGACCCGTAGTGATCATAAGGCAGGACTACCGTAGCTAGCTCACGGCTCAAGGGTGCCATCCTTCGCTCAACTCGGTTGTAAGCAGATCGACCAGGTGCATTCGTAAAAACGAACAGCCCATCCAAGTCAAACGATTTAAAGTGTGATATACAGTGGTTTATCACCTTTTTGTACCGCGGGTTTTCGTCCGGCCCTCCATCCACCGATAAAATCATCACCAGCTTGACTTTACCACCCTTTCCGATTGCCAGATTTTTGAAATTGTCCAACTTCAAAAGTTGGGTAAGGTCTTTGGCGTGAGTTGTTGCTGTCGAACTGCTGTGCTTTCCACTGCGGATCGCGATATTCTTTGGACCAGAATATGAAACAGCTTCTTTTCTACCCATACAGTTTTCTCTTATTGTGATACCGGCATATACCGAAGGGGTCAGTTGGTGGCGTTCTCCAACAGCAAAATCATGGTCATCGAGGCGCACTTTATAGGTCATATGCATTAAAACTGGGGCTTGTACTTTTGCAGCTGTTTTTCCAATCGGTACTTTTGCCTTATCATCTTGAGATATAAATATCACCTGTTCAGGCCCAAGTATTGATGCGAGTTCCTCAAGCCCATTGATAGAAGCCCGGCAGAAATGTTGATCGACATGATCTCGGTGTCTATCTGCTTGGGCTCGACACAGTTTCACAGGCACAGTTGTGACATGGCGCTTGCCCTCTAAGGTCCCAGAATGTTTCGGAATCAGTCTACGGTATGTAGAAGTTCGCGATATAGAAAATCCGTTTTCAACAAGCCGTGCATGCAGTTCTTCAAGAGTCTTGCAAGATCTCAATACTTCTGATCGGCGTCGATCAGCAGCTGAGCTTCCATATATTGCTATATCGCAAATCGCTTGAAGAAGGCCTTGCTGGTTTTCTTCAAGTGAAGGGCGTCCTGGCTGGGACCTTATGGACGAGGATTGCACGTTATGATGGATGGATTTCAGTTTCAAAATTTCAGCCTTTTGTTTTTCCCTAAATTTTCTCATGTTCTTTGCACGAGCAATTTTTTTCTGTAATTCTTTTGTCTTCATAGCAGTGTCATGCCTTAATTTTTTTATTTTCTGCTCAATCCCTTCTGCACCAAGTCCTGCATCTCGCTTTTTTACGGTGGCATTTAACTCAGCCTGAAGTACTAAAATCTCAGTTTTCAAAGAGTCCTGTTTTGGTGTCGGAGCTGAAGGATAAATTGAAGTAGAAGATTTGTTCATGGAGGGTTCATTGTCACTGCAGGCTGGAAAAAACTCTCATAAGTTTGTATTTTAAGATTTAAGAACAAGAGTTTGTATTGTAATACGTATTGAAATTGTCTATTAAAATTCCTGCAAGGCGACATCCGAAAACGCGTATATTTAGAACAAAGTTTAAATTGCCTTCATTCCAAATGTCAAATTTGTTCTAAAATATTCTGAAATTGCGCAGTTCCAATCTACGCCTGAATGGAAAGACTTTTTTTATTTGCTTTTTGGTAGTTAACGTTTCTTTTGAAAATCTTGGTGAAGGCTGGGGTAAGGCATTTTAAAATGGCCTTAGAATGCAAAATCATTTAATTTTCATATATTTTTGAGAGTAAAGTCACCGTTAAAAGATTTGAACAACGTTATATTTTGTACGAATGAAGCTAATAGCGCAAAAGCATTATTGAAACCCTTTTTAAGGTGACTTTATTCTAAACAAAAAGAAATTAAAATGCGTTTCAGCTGAAATCCATTTTAACATTTCTATAAATAACATAAGACAGTACTTGATTAAAATAAAAGTTTATCAATATTTCATATTAAAATGTTTTTTTATAATTGCCACATTTCCTAAATGCACTGACAAATTTAAAGTACTTAAATTTACCTATCTGAGAAAAGGACCCTTCCACAGTTTTCTCACTGCTATCTTCGGTGATGGGAGGCACATTGGGGTTATCTTTTGTTGCTGGAGCTCTTCGTGCAGGTACCTACATTCACCAAATTACAAAAAGACCCTTATTACCGATGTTCGCACACGCGAGAGCAGAAAAAAATGTAGACTTCTTCGACTCAAAAACATATAGTTTCGGGATGCATGCATTAATGAAACACACATATAGTTTAAATTCAGCTTTGAACAGCATAATTTTGGCTTATGTATGGTATATTTTTGTTCGCACTGCTAATCAGACTGTCAGTTAGAATCAGCTGGCTTAAGTTGACTTCTACGTCTTACAAAACAATGAAATAACCATTATTCATGTCGGCCCGGCACAAGAATTTAAAAGGTTTGATTTCCGACCACACTTTAACAACATGCAACAAATAATACATATATTACATTTTAAGCACACAAAAAAAAAACAAAAACCAACATTCAGAATTGTCACCTTTACAAAGAAATTGAGTAGGGAAGCGCTTTTCTTTGTCTCAATCTGAAGAAGTTCCTCAATTTTTAACTGTATAAGACGCTCCAGCTCCTTTGGATTCTTTTTGTGCTCATCCCTTAAAGGAATCCAAAATTCATTTGTCTTCTTCTGTATTGCCTGCTGCGTTAAGGAACCTTTATAGCATTTTATAAATGCATTGTAAAGCCGTTCGTATAATGACATGATTGTGACGACACGATTGGTAAACAAAATACTTTTGGTCACGTATAAAAAATATATTCCACTTCACTGCTGAATACAAAAACTTTTTAAATCAGCCGTAATCAGTGTTTCCACTTAATTTTTTTAAAATACGGTAGACCCAAAAATTTAGGTAGATTTCAGCAAAATCCGGTAATTTTTTTTAACACTCGAACACTACCCAGCCGGAAATTGCACTACTTCTGAAGTACTTCCGAAGTGGTGAAAATTCATGCTGCGAGTACTCGCATTATTAACCTTTATTTCTAATGAAGTTTGTTCGAAGATGGCCGCGTTTTTTCACTACTTCTAGATTCATGCGTCATTCATTAGCGAAAGGAGTGAATGACCGTAAACCGTATGAAAACTTCATTTGAGAAAAGAGTACATGCTGGATGGCTGAAATGGATCGAACGTTCATGGTTATTTCATTTGAAAAAGGAGTATTATACTCCTATATAATATTTCCACACAAATTATTTGATTTAGTGAACAAAAAAAAATCAATCGCAACAAAAAAAAATAATAAGAGAATATAACAGGGACCGTAATCATTATGTTATATTTTAAAACTCGCCCTTTAAACATTATTTTATGAGTTTTATTTAAAACTCAATATTTAATGATCATTTTTGAGTTTTACTTAAGCTTCAAAAAAAATAACCCACTTTTGATTTAATTTTTTGAATTCAAAAATAAAGTTTTTGTTTTAAATTTTATTTTATTTTATTACTCGAAAAATAAAAATTATTTTCTGAGTTTTATTTTATTCTTCAAAAATAAAATTCAATGGGATATTTCAACTTTTATGAAACACTTTCACGTATTTTTAAAAGTTCCTATTTGGGTAATAGAGCACTTTAAAAGCTGCCCAACGACATATATATGATTTAAATTCGTCTATCCATCTCGTTGAAATCGCAAATAAAATTTTATTTTTGAAGAATAAAATAAAACGCAGAAAATAATTTTTAGTTTTCGAATAATGAAAAGGAATCAGAACGTAAGCTTTATTTTTGAATTCAAAAAAATAAAATCAAGAGTGAGTTTTATTTTTTTGAGTTTTTAATAAAACTCAAAAATAGTCATTAAATTTTGAGTTTTAAATAAAAAAATCGGAAAAATAAACTCATGGTATTCTCTGAAAGCCTGTCATTTGAAAGTAAGTTTGGTATTTTTTCACATTTGTAGGATTACTTTTTGTCCGTGATTTTTTTTTGTGAAAAAAAGCAAAATAATAATTATTTTTGGTGCCTGGAATATACTTAATAAGAATTCAATAACGAAACAGACATGACAGCTTAATTTAAACCGCATTTTTACGAGACAAATAAAGGAGTTGGTTTGTAAGCTTTTGATTAATTTAGTATGTTTGTACCGTCTATTTAAAATACTATATTTCTTATCCAATCCGAAAATTGCAACTAAAATTAACGTTGAGAATTTTCATTATTGTTGGAGAATCTTTTTCGAAGCAGTCTTTTAATCTTATTCGTGAAAGATAAGAATATTTGCTTCTACAATAAACCATATATTCTGCTGGAAAATAGGTAGATTTTGGCCTTGTATGGTAGATCTAACGCATATGGGGCAGAAGTAGCCACACTGGCCGTAATTCAAGCATATGATCATCAGTGTTGTCACCTGTTAGTAAATATCGCTAAACGCTGTGCGCCATAAAAATTTGAATATAGCTCAAAAAGTTAAAGATTTTCCCAGAGCATATTAACTACGTGACGAAGACCTAAACACCCCCCCCCCCCCCCCCGTGTTGACGATTCTCTTTTTCGGTGCCTCTCGGGGAGCAATGTTGTACGTGTTGTCGCTGTATATATTGATTTGGTAAAATTGTTCATTGACCTGTTTCATTACTTTCAGGCGCTTATTAGGATGGCGCGGCCTATGGTTAGCTTAACCACTTCGATAAGTATCAAGGGAATCCCCTCCTGCTTCTCGGATTCAGGTATGACATATTTCTTCGTATATAAATCTATGGGCGTTTTTACATTTATATCGCTCTCAGCTATCCGTGCTCCATAGCCTCCCCAGTAATCCTCCCATAATTCATGGTCATGTCCGTCTAGGCTCAGGCAATCCTCGTCCACTGCAGGTGCTGCTGCTGGTATTCCTGGTGCTGCTGGCTTTTCTGGTGCTGCTGGTATTTCTGGTGCTGCTGGCTCTGCGGATGACATGGCTACTGCTGGCATTGAGGCATGATTTGCCTGTTCAGGCTCTAAGTAGGTATCGATGAGGTTTTGTTTCTTATTCTTCTCGGTCGGCGGCATGGGCCGAAGCTTTATATGCTTAGTCCTTGGGTCTTGCCACTCGATTAAATCGCTTGGTAAGGTTAAGGTACGGCGTGCAGTCCATTTAAAATGGCTGCTGATTCTCGGAACTTCTGGGCCGAAATTTCCAATCGATCTCTAAAGAGTTTGGTCCTGGACATGCTGAAACGAATCAGATATTGCATTTTGTTCTTTTTTTTTTTTTTTTTTTTTTTTTCTTTCTTTTTTTTTTTCAATAATAAGGCACTGATTTCGGTTGCACTAGATTAAAAATTATTACGGGAAAAGTATTTGTTGTTAAAAACGTGAGTTTTCAGTATGGTTATACAAACGGAAGTGCGTTTTTATTTTTGACATTTCATATATGTACATTTTCATCTTGCACGACATGGTTGCATTTACATTGCTGATAAATACAGTTCAGTATAAAATATTACATTCATTCAACACCCTACTGGAATGTTTTATTTTATATAAAGCAAAATAATATATTATGCATTTAGTCAACAAAAAAATATTAAAATTCACGACTTCATTGTACTTCTTTTACTTTACTTTGACCAAATGCTTTCTTCAAAAATTCAAAAATAAAATTCAATTTTATTTAGGTAATTTCTTAATTAAATAAGTCCAGCTTTATTCAAGAAAAACTGAACTTTGTGAGCATTGACAGCCTTCGTTAGATTATCCGCCAACATGTTCTCGGATTTAATATACTCAAGTTTAATCTCACCATTGGCAATTTTTTCTTGAATGAACTTAGCTTTTATGTCCACATGCTTTGTGCGTGCCGAAAACGAGTTGTTGGTTGCTATGAATATTGCACTCTTGTTGTCGCAGAATATTATCATAGTTTTGGGTACGCTTATAACAAGTTCGTTTTGTAATCGCTTCAGCCATATAGATTCTTTAATAGCGCAAACTGTTGACATTAACTCTGCTTCCGTCGACGACAGTGCCACAGTTTGTTGCCGCTTTGCTGACCAGGATATTGCGCTACCTTGAAACATAAAAATATATCCTGTGGTGGAGCGTCTGCTGTCGGTGTCACCGGCCCAGTCCGCATCACAAAAGCCAGTGATTTCGCCAGAATCTTTTCTGAAAAATAAACATTTATTTATGGTACCTTGCAAGTACCTCATGATGCGTTTTAATGCAGTCCAATGCGCCTTGCCAGGATTATTTGAGAAGCGACTCAACACATTCACTGCAAAACAAATGTCTGGTCGAGTAATCTGCGCAGCATATAGTAGGCACCCTACTGCCTGCATGTAAGGCACTTTTGCCATCTCATCTCGTTCAGCGTCTGTCTTCGGACACATCTCATGTGTTAGCTTTTGATTGATGTCGATGGGCGTAGATATTGGGTGACACGTGTCCATGCCAAAGCGTTTCAATACATCAGCAATATATGTCGACTGATCTATCTTTACACCGCCATCGTCCCATGTAACTCGCATCCCCAATACTGATTTGGCTTCGCCCATATCCTTCATTTTGAATGATTTCATCAAACTTGCTTTCAGTTTTTTGATTTTCTCCACGTTGTTGCTGAATATCAAAACGTCATCTACATATATGGCCACAAAAAAAGGTTCATCCTCCGTGTTGGCGTGATAAATACACTGATCCACTTCACTTCTGTGTAGACCAAAACTGAGTAGCACGGAATTGAGTTTTTCGTTCCAAACTCGACTTGACTGTTTAAGGCCATATATTGATTTATTCAGCCTGCAGACCCTTCCGGAACCGTCTTCAAAACCGGCAGGTTGCGTCATGTAGATTTCTTCCTTTAAACTGCCATTTAGAAATGCTGTGACAGCGTCCAATTGGTGGATAGATAGCTCGCATTTTGCAGATAAAGCCAACAGAAGTCGCAGCGAAGTATAGCGTACGACCGGTGCGAAAGTTTCATCGTAATCGATTCCCTTTTGTTGGCTATACCCTTTCACAACGAGTCTCGCTTTGTTGCGAACTGCTTCACCGTCAGCATTAATTTTGGTTTTAAAAATCCACTTGCTCTGAATGGCCTTCTTTCCTTGCGGTAGCTGCGTAAGTTCCCATGTCCCGTTAGTCATGTGCGCATCCATTTCATCTTCCATAGCAGACTTCCACTCGTCAGCATCTTCTCGAGATAACGCTTCTTCAACGTGTTGAGGTTCTTTCAAAATAAAACTCAATGCACAAAAATTATGCGCAGTACGCAACTGATTATTAAGACGTTCAGATCTACGTACCTGTGCATCCGGGTTAGTGACATTTACGTCCGGTACATAAGTTTCATCGTTGTCATCTTCAATTACATCAGTGGTGCTGTTGTAGCTTAACGCATCATTGCTGCTCATTTCTGCAGTGTCGTCCGCTGTTTCAGCTTCTTTTTCCGATAAATTTCTCTCAGCATCTGATGACGATTCACCATTTGCAGCTTCCTCCCCTGAATCGACATCATTTTCCATTGGTGTTTGCCCGAAATCTCGAACGTATTTATCATTGGTTAAAATTAAAATTTGTTTTTCATTTTCAAGAAAAACGGCGTCACGGCTAATGATAATTGTTTTTGTAACCGGGTTGAATAAACGATAGGCTTTTGCCGTTTCACTATAACCAACAAACGTGCATTCGACTGATTTTGCTGCCAATTTGCTTTTTCGTTTTTGTTTGGGTATATGAGCTAGGGCTTTGCATCCAAATACTCGCAAATGTTTCAAATTGGGTTTCTTACCCGACCAAAGTTCTTCTGGACTCGCACTATCCGATTTACGCGCAATACGGTTTAGTACGTACGCTGCCGTGTTTGCCGCTTCCGCCCAAAACTTTTCATCTAGACCACTGTCCAGGAGCATGCACCGAATTCGTTCCATTAGAGTTCGATTCATACGCTCAGCCACGCCGTTTTGTTCTGGCGTATACGGGGTTGTAGTTTGATGTAGAATGCCACATTTCGCAGTATATTTCTTGAACGATTCGTTTACGAATTCTGTCCCGTTATCCGATCGCAATATTTTAATGCTTTTAGAGCACTGCTTTTCTACGAAATTTTTGAACTTCACAAATTGTTCAAATACGCAACTTTTCATTTTAAGTGGTATCGCGAACACTTTACGTGTGTAATCGTCGACAAATGTCAGAATGTATCGTGCACCTGAGTATGACGGCACATGAAGCGGACCCATAACATCTGCGTGAATAATGTCTAAAACGTTTTTAGATGAACTTTCACTTTCACTAAATGGTGCTCTAGTTTGTTTGCCTTTAATACAAACAATGCATTTAAAGTTGTCAGATGTTTTGAAATTCATTCCAGTCGCCGTGCCCGTCGCATACGCCAATTTGTAGCTTACATGACCAAGTCTTCTGTGCCACAAGTTGTAGTCAACCGCCGCAAACGCTTGATGGTTTTGCATTCCACCTGGTACATAGTTCAATTTGTAGAGTCCGTCCACTAATTTTGCAGATGCAACCACCGTGTTCTTTTTATCGAAAATTTTGCAAATGTTGTTCTCGAAAACAATTTTCTTTCCATTCAAAGCCATTTGACTTACTGAAAGAAGGTTCGTGCATAAATTCGGCACATATTCAATGTCTTTAATAGTGATTTTCTTTTTTTCATTGCCTTTTACAATGGACAATTCCAAATCACCAACACATTCGACGTTCAACTTATTATTGTCTGCAATTGTTATCACTTTATTTGTTGCAGGCTTTATGTTTCGAAGATTATTTTCACTGCATGTCATATGATTGGTTGCGCCTGAATCAATATGCCAATCTGCTGCATTTTTGACGTTTGTACACAGCGACGCTAGCAGAACTTGATCGTTTTCTTTCTTTGTTTTGTCTGGGCAATTCTTAGCAAAATGACCAGGCTTCTTGCATGTATGACAGAGAAATTTTTTTTTATTTCCTTTTTTGCTGCTATTCGCACCGGAATATAATGCACTCTCTTCGTTACTTCTCGAATCGAATTTAACGTCTTGAAGTAAAAGCGATTTTATTGAATCAACGGTTAGCATTTTCTTTGAATTCTCGACTGCTAAAACCAGAGATCTAAATTCGTTGGGTAACCCTGCTAATAATAATGATGCGATCAATTCGTCATCCAGAGCAAGTCCAGCTGTTTTCACTTTTATGGATGTGAGGACCATAGCATTAATGTATTCTTGCATTGAAGGAAAATCAGATAACTTCAGTTGAACAAGCTGTTTTAGCAACTCAACCTTCCTAGTCAATCCCTTGTCTTCGTATGCTTCCATTAAGCTATCCCATGCTTCCTTTGCAGTGGTCTTTTGAGCAATGATTCCAAAGTTGCTTGGATTAATCATCAGATAAATTTCTGCAGATGTACGACTATCGGCATCGATCTCAGCTACAGTAGCATTTTCTTGCAGGCCATACTCAACTGTTTTCCATAATCCTTTGATGACTAGGTATGATTTAGCCTGCTGTTTCCACACATCGAAATTTTCTCTACCCTGTAGTTTTTCGAACGGAAACGACAATGTACTGGAGCTCATTTTATCCGCGTATAAAAAATTAATCAACAACCGATTTTATTCAAAATTAGTCCAATTCTAAACTTTATTACTCAAACAATATTAAAACCATACACAACGGTGTGTAGGCCCATAACCTATTACGGGAAAAGTATTTGTTGTTAAAAACGTGAGTTTTCAGTATGGTTATACAAACGGAAGTGCGTTTTTATTTTTGACATTTCATATATGTACATTTTCATCTTGCACGACATGGTTGCATTTACATTGCTGATAAATACAGTTCAGTATAAAATATTACATTCATTCAACAAAAATTCATTATTGAAGTTTAGGTATAATTTTTAATATCAATTTAATTAATTATTATTTAATTTAATTTAATTTTATTTATATTTATTTATTTTTCTAAAGTCTCTTTTCTTTTTTCCTTCTTCTCTTCTTCTTCTCATTTCAGATTACTGTGAACAGCCACGCAACAATACATATATATATATACTATAACTTGTAACAACCGAGTGGGACATGTCCCCTTGACAGCATCGATGATGAGATTTCTACAAGAGTTCTAGCATGATGTCATGCTTAAGGGAGCGATGATGAAAAAAGAATTTCATAGCAGCACATGCTCTTTTCTCTCTCAATGGTTGGAGAAATCATTTGAAAACTCTCTTCTTGTCTTCCTTTTGAATATTTCGAAGGTTTTTGAAAATATATTTTTTTTTTGAACAATTGTTTGCCCTGCATTGAAATCGAACACGCTATTTTCGGATTATGAGGGTGGCATGCATCCTCTACGCTACTTCACGCTCTGACCCCAAAATCTTAGTTAAATTTCATTAGAAAACGAGATTCAAGGACACAAGATTCCACGATGACTTGTCCCACAAGGTGTCATGCATGATACTGTCACCTATATGTCATCGATGACACCACTGATGACTTTTTCATGCAGGAGATTATTTTCCGCTGGGTACATCTATACCAGTGGTACTTAGCCTTTTTGTCATGAGGGACCGCTAGACAAAATTCCTGACTAGCCCCGGATAAATAACGCTAGTTATTTAGCCACGACTTGTCGACGCGTTGTACATTGTACCCTTTTATTTTTACTGATTTTCATGGATGTTTTTGCGGACCACTTGGGATGCTTTCAGGAACCACCAGTGGGCCGCGGACCACCGGTTAAGAACCACTGATCTATACGTATGTATGTTAAAATATATTCAAATTTATTCTAGAGCCTTTAACTCATTCCCTGGAAAAATAAAACCAGTGAATTTATTTCCTTGTGATTAGGAAAATATTGATGAATTTGATTTAAATATTAAAATCACAATTTAAAAAAATTGCAATTTACGAGTAAAAAGCAGGGTAGATTGTCAAAAAATTGCCAAACGCCCTAAAGAATTTATATTATAGGAAAATTACTCAGCCCTTTTCTAATTGAATATTCCTCGGATATCCCGAAAAAGGAATTTTTTTAATAATCATTTACAAAATTCTTTATCCGGGAGAATTTTTTTCGCATCTGCGCGGTTTGATTAGATTTTTTTCTGTAGAAAAATTAAAAAACACACCAAAAAAAAACCATCATGCCAGAGTTTCGACGAAATCGATTATGGAATTTTGTGCGTTTTTAGTTTATTTGCAAAAACAAAGAAATATGTTTGATTTAGATTGTTGTTCTTGTTGTAATAGATATTAATATCACGTTGTTAATACAAACACTTTGAGAAGAGCGAGCACTGTGAGCTGGCTGGAAAATAATTATAGAAAAATAATAATAGTGATGAGTCTTCACTTAATAATTCATCAATTTTTTATTCTTGTTGATTTAATATTTTTTAAAGAAAATACATGTTTTAAGGGCTAACCCCTTATATCTTTGACTTTACTGTGACTTTCTTTCGCCTCACAAAAGTTTACGCGCAAAGGTTTTCCGTAAGTTCCATAAACTAAATTTAAAAAAATTTTTTTTTTTCTTAAGGGACTGAGGTCAGGCTTGCGTGCAACTACATTGAACTGCAGTGTGATAAGAATATGGGCGTTTTCGTGTATGAAGTGAGATTTTTTCCTCCAATAGACTCGCACGATTTGAGAATGAAATATTTTCACGAGCATCGAGATAAAATAGGAAGTACAAAGATTTTCGATGGCGTTACTTTGTACTTGCCAAGATTGTTGGGTGATAAATTGACAACATTCGTATCGAAAAATGTTGCAGATGGCTCTGAGATAGAGATACGAGTTATGTTTAAACGAAAAGAATCTCTTAAGGACTGTATACATCTCTATAATGTGTTGTTCAATAAGGTGATGAAAACACTGAAATACGTGCAGTTCGATCGCAACCAATTTGATCCGACATCGCCAAAAATTATTCCACAAGCCAAACTTGAGGTTTGGCCAGGCTATGTTACCGCCGTCGATGAATACGATGGAGGTTTGATGTTATGCTGCGACTAGGGATTCAAAAAAATGGCCAAAATGCCAATCCCGGGATTTCGGGATTCCAAAATTTCAATCCCGGGATCCCGGGATCGGTCCCGGGATTAGGAAGAATGCTTAAAACGAATAAATTTTAAAATTTTTTTAGAACGAAGTTCTTTATGAAACGATAGCGACAGGGGACCTAGTCGAGAAAAAGTGAAAACCCGCTATAAAATCCGCGTTACCTAAATTGAAGTTCGCAAAAAAGGGTATAATAACCTTTGCAAAAAGAAAGAAATATACATATATTTACGTAAAATGACTTCCTGATGCGGCCGAGATATTATACTTTTTTAGGCGACACTTATTTCCGACGATATCCCGAAAAAACAATTAATTATTAAATTCAGAAACTACACAGACACATGCAAGCATAAATGCATTCAAACAAAACAAAGCAAAATGTGGTGCTGCCAGACTGAACGTTTTCAGAATAACTCCGATTAGTAGGTTTTTGCAAATATATAAGGGCATTTTAGGTAGCTTATAATTTTTTTGCGCTATCAAAGCATACGTCAATTCGTACATAATTAAAACATATTTAAAATCATCGTCTGTACTCCGGGGGCTGCGGATGTAATATCGGTGTGAAAAGTATCGATACTTTAAAACATCTTTATGTATGAAAATTCGCATTTTCGAGACTATCTCATTTGCGATGGAAAACCCTTTACACGTATGCTTTTTCAGTTCCAGTATATTCTGGTTATCTAACTTAGCACTTTGAGGGCTCAACGCTGTTAAAGTAAATTGAAAGGAAGTAACGAACTCACTACTTTGAAGAAAGGAAATCAGAGTTGAAATTTAGATGACAGGTTGACAGAAATATAGGAAATGTGTGACTTAAATGCAACCCTGTGAGTCCGATTACTTGTAATAAGTACGTTCAAGTAGCGAAAGTAAGTCAAAGTACTTATTTGTTTTTATACCCAGCGTAAGCAACGTATATTACGGTATCTTGTAACAGCTAGAATAACGCTCCGTAGATATAGACATATATATATATATATTCTTGATGAGGATCAAAAATTCGATTTAGACATGTCCGTCTGTCCGTCCGTCCGTGTCCGGATCTCCTCCGAAACGGCTGGACCAATCAAGTCGAAATGTGGCACACAGGTATATCGGGGTCCGAGTATGATCGTAACTAAAAATGGAAGACATCCGCTCACTGCCACGCCCACAAGTGAATTTAATGTGTTTTCAGTAAAATGCTTGTAACTTGCGAACCACTCAACACATTTCATTGATATTTGGTGTACTGGTAAACTACGAAAAGGGACATATCCTGGAAAAAATGGACGCCGCCCTCCGTGAGCCACGCCCACAAATAAGGGCTTATCGTAACTTGTGAAGTAAAAGGCGTAGAAGCTTCAAATTCGCAACATAGGTTGAGCAAGACGAATTAAAGGTGTAGGAAAAAATTTTATGAGGCCCGCCCACTGCCACGCCCACAAATGGAGATTTTGCGTAACTTCCGAAGTAAAAGGCATAGAAGCTTCAAATTCGCAGCATAGGTTGACCAAGGCAAATGAAAGGTGTAGGAACAAAAATTTATGTAGCCTGCCCACTGCCACGCCCACAAATAGAGAATTTTCATAACTTCCGAAGTAAAAGGCGTAGAAGCTTCAAATTCGCAACATAGGTTGACCAAGGCGAAGGAAAGGTGTAGGAAAAAATTTTATGTGGCTCGCCCACTGCCACGCCCACAAATGAAGATTTTTCGTAACTTCCGAGGTTAAAGGCGTAGAAGCTTCAAAATCGCAACATAGGTTGACAAAGGCAAATGAAAGGTGTAGGAACAAAAATTTATGTAGCCCGCCCACTGCCACGCCCACAAATGGAGAATTTTCGTAACTTCCGAAGTAAAAGGCATAGAAGCTTCAAATTCGCAACATAGGTTGACAAAGGCAAATGAAAGGTGTAGGAACAAAAATTTATGTTGCCCGCCCACTGCCACGCCCACAAATGAAGATTTTTCGTAACTTCCGAGGTTAAAGGCGTAGAAGCTTCAAATTCGCAACATAGGTTCACCAAGGCGAATGAAAGGTGTAGGGAAATAATTTATGTGGCCCTCCCACTGCCACGCCCATAAATAGAGAAGCAAAACATAGTGCGCTCATAACGTCGGGACGCTGGGTATTTCAAAGTCGGGCTTGACCGATTTTCTTACTTGTTTGTTAATAAAATAAATATTTGGACGGCGTTCTTTTAAGAATTCAAGTATTGTTAAAGACATTCTGATATGTTACTCAAAAATACAGCAAAAAATTTCGGGTAGGTGCGTTTTTCGCGTAAGTGCATAAAATTGTCTGGAAAATAATTGAATGCAGCTCAGCAGAATATACTGTATCGCATTTTCGCTTGTTAAAAACAGTTGAAAACAACAAACAGCCGTCTTGTATACATATATTTTTCGATTAATAAAAACAATTGAGTTTTGCGAAAAACCTTGCTGCGAATTATATTTACTAAAATTTATAAATACCATAATGAACTTCGTTCTTATCTGGTGTCCTATGACACAACTCAACTTGTTTAATTGAGCTATGTTTCACATTAACAATAATAAGAAAAAAACAAAAACTTAATATCATTCCAGTTATTTGAAGCATAACAGCTGAATCAGTGATGTTAAATTCTTTTTCTGATATTCCCTACACAGCCCCAAAAAATCACTACTTTTTCCTTTGCTTACACAAATTTTTCCCTACAAAAATCCTTACGATTTTATTTACTTATACAGTGGTCGTCCAATATAACGAATCTTATGTTGCAGGGCTTGTTCTTAAATTCGAAAAATTCGTTATATTGGACAGTAAATTTTTGCACCAAAACCTTCCCTTTTCAGGCAAGAACAAGCTTTTATTAAAAAAAAAAGGACCCGTTTACACAGATATAGTTAAAAAAATCGGTTATTGCTGATTGTTTTTTAGTTGACTTCAACTTTTTTTTAACAGCCAGCTCCTGCAACTCTCTTAACATTAAGACTTTTGAGCATTCGACATTATTTTCTATTGCCCATTCAACAATATTTTCTAAATAATTTACTGCACATTCGTGCTTAATAGTAAATCCATTATCGTTTATGTTTTCGTCTAGTTCACTCTCCTGCTCGTCATCACTTTAATCAAAGTCTACCCCGAGCGTGCTTTGCCAACAAACGCCGTGTCGATGCTTGTTTTTTCACGCAATATAACGGCGACATACATAAATTGAATACACAAGTGTTAGGTATTTGCAAGCCTGTATATGAATTAGCACGTAAGCATAATGTAAACGACATGTTAAACTCATAGGTAATAAAGACAGTTGTTAATCAGACTTAAAGGTGTTCGCGTGCGTCATTTGATCAGCTCGGATACACCACAGAAATGGCGACGAGTAAAACAAATTGAAATTATTTGTAAAAGTTAAATTGTGATCAAATAATATTTGAACGCACAGAGCAAATAACAGAAAGAAAAACATAAAAGATTTAAATAAATCGAAGTCAATAAAAACCAAGAACAGTTAATCGATACGCACAGTGAAACAAAATAAATTGAACTACGAACACTTTTTGCTGTACAACTCCCAAAAAAAAAAAATAAAAAAAAAATAAATAAATAATAATAAAATAAAATAAAAGCAGAAGAAAAACATTTAATAACGAATTTCATTTGGAATTTAAAAGTTTATAAACCAAATAAGCCTTTTGAACGTAAATATATGCACGAAGGTATCACGTGATCATGTCAATTGATCCAAACGTACAAAGTTCACAACAAACGGTGGTTTTCCAGTCGAGTGTTCCAGAATTTCTTCCACAAACGGAAACGTGGACAATATGGAACGAAAAACTTGAGCTTCACTTTTGTGAAATACGGTGCACAGACGATAATAAAAAAAAAAGCTATTTTACTCAAATCTATTGGAGCAGCGCAGTATGCAGTTTTACACAGTTTGTGCAGTCCGAATTCACCTGTATCAAAAAGATATAAGGAACTATGTGGAATATTGAGAGCACAATATACTCCACCCATCATTGTTTTTCATGAAAGGAAAGTCTTCCACAATTCAACAAAATCCGAAGATGAAAGTGTTGCAGATTGGTTTGCAAAAGTTAAAAAGCTTTCCTTAAATTGCAAATTTAACCAACATCTTGATGCGTTTGTCCTCAACCAATTCATTATGGGCTTGCCAGAGAAAATGTTCGAACGATTGTGCGAAGAAGATGAAAAGCTTTCAATTGATAGTGCATTACGAAAAGCTTTGATCATGGAGACCAAAATGTCAAATAAAGGTGAGACTGTTAACTATGTCAAAAATAAAGGAAATTCATCACATCGTCATAAAAATGGAAAGCCGGCGAATGGAAAAAGGGGAAATAGTAATTCAAATAACAACAACAACAACAACAACAACAATGAAGATTCTAGCAAATCAAACAACAACAATAATGGAACGACGAAGAACCAAAACAAAACGCAAGCATGCAAACATTGTGGATGGCGCAATCATGCTTCGAAAGATTGTCGCTACAAAGACTGCAAGTGTCATTTTTTTTTTTTTTAAAACAATTCATTTAATTTATTGGATCACTCCTTTAGGATAGGAGTCTATCAATAATTTATAAAATCTTACACCTAAAGTTAACAATTACATATCACAGAGCATATTCAGATTTGAAGAATCCTTTATGGGATGTAATTTTTAGATAATTACGTGCCTTTTCGCTGGAGCTAGGCTTTTATGATGTGTGTGTAGGAGCACATGTAGTTGAGAACGGTGTTGGAGAGCTTAATATAAAGCTCAGTAAGGTGGTTATGCAGTGGATTACCCGGGAGAATGTAGATTTTTTGACTTTATAGCTAGGAAAGCTGTTGTTTTTGGAAGTGCATGGATTGCACTCCGAAAACCGCGTCGGCAATCAGCTAGGAGAGCTGTGTTGTTGCATGTGCATGGATTGCACTCCGAAAACCGCGTCGGCAATCAGCTAGGAGAGCTGTGTTGTTGAATGTGCATGGATTGCACTCCGAAAACCGCGTCGGCAATCAGCTAGGAGAGCTGTGTTGTTGTATGTGCATGGATTGCACTCCGAAAACCGAGTCGGCAATCAGCTAGGAGAGCTGTGTTGTTGAATGTGCATGGATTGCACTCCGAAAACCGAGTCGGCAATCAGCTAGGAGAGCTGTGTTGTTGAATGTGCATGGATTGCACCTGTTGTATTTGGAAGCGCTGGTCGATCATTTCTTTTTAGCCTCGAATAGTGTAATGAATTAGTTAGTGAACGCGCTAGTGGATTTACGTGCGCTCGCAGTTTACAAAAATATTTTTCTTTGATTTTGGCGAATTCCGTTTTCACCATTTCTACGTTGAGCTCTCTATGTATTCTTTCATTTGTAACAAACCATGGGGCTCCTGTAATTGTCCTAAGGATTTTAGATTGTGCTCTCTGTAGAATGTCTATATTCGAAGCGCTTGCATGTCCATACAATTGCAAACCATAAGTCCATATTGGTTTAATAACTTGCTTGTACAGAAGGACTTTATAATCTAGTTTTAGATCAGAGCGATTATTTATGAGCCAGTGTAACCTGCTTGCTTGCAGCTTCATTTGGGTTCTCTTAGCCTCGATGTGCTTACGCCATGTCAATCTTTTATCTAAGTGAATTCCGAGGTAAGTAACTTCTTCACATTGAGGGATGCGCGTGTTATTAAGGAAAATGTCCGGCGAAGCTTTCCTGTTTAGCGTGAAAGTGATATGTCGGCATTTGAGTTCGTTTATTTGGATTCGCCATTTAGTAAGCCAGTCATGGATTTCGCGGAGATGATTTTGGAGCTTAGAAGTTGCAACACAAATATCCTTGTGGCGGCTTAGTATCGCTGTGTCGTCAGCAAATGTCGAAATTGATACTCGATCGCTATTAGGAATATCCGCTGTGTACAAAAGATAGAGAATAGGCCCAACAACACTTCCTTGAGGAACCCCTGCATGAATTTCATAACATTTTGTTGTAAACGAGTTGTGTTTTACTTGAAACGTTCTATGTTTTAAGTATGACTCAAAGGTCGCGTGAAAATTTAAAGGAAGTAAGTTTCTGATTTTATGCAGCAAACCGTCGTGCCAAACTTTGTCGAACGCTTGTTGCACGTCCAGAAAAACTGCTGAGCAGTACTCGCGATGTTCAAATGCGATTCTTATTTCGTTGGTAATACGATTTACTTGCTCAATAGTACCGTGTTTTTTTCTGAATCCAAATTGATGGGAAGGAATAATATGTTGTTCCTGAAGAAATGGAGTCAATTTGGATATCAAAAGTTTTTCGAATAACTTTGAGAGGCAAGGAAGGAGACTTATGGGTCTGTAAGAGGAAGTTTGCGTAGGATCTTTACCGGGTTTAAGCACCATTTTAATAACCGACCGTTTCCAATCTTTTGGAAAATAACCATACTTTATAATAGAATTAAAAAGCACAGTTAAAAATACTACTGCTACGAAAGGTAAATTTTTTAACATTTTCGGAGTAATAAGATCATGTCCAGGGGCTTTTTTACAGACTAGTTCACTTTTTATGGTATTAGATAACTCACTCGGAATAAAGTTTGCGCGAATTCTGTTTGTGTTTTCGGATTGAGTTGGAAAGTTGTGTACAATAGTGCTCGGGTTTGGTTGAAATACTCTATTAAGGTGTACTGCAAAAGCCGTTGCTTTCTCTTCGTCGGAACGCGCCCACCCATTGTTAGGTCTACGAATAGGTGACTCACTATATACAGGAGTATTAAAAGTGCGGCTCGCTATCCACATGGACTCCCGATTAACACCCCTGGGTGTAAGTTTCTGGATAAAATGGCTTTTTTCAATTTCCTTTTCCCGGAATAGAGCTAGTCTAAGCTTTTTTTCAGCGTCTTTTAGTCTATCTTTGGCAAATGGTGACCGGAATCGTTGCCATTCGCGCCTGCATCTTCGTTTTTTGGCGACAAGGTTTTCAATTTCTATATTGGTCCTGGTTTTTCTAGTCCTGTCTTCCGTACAAGGAGTAGAATTTTTCGCTGCTGATTCAAGAATGGAAGAAAAAACAGTTACGGCGTCATCAATATGCTCATTGCAGTCTATTTTATATTTAGTATGTATATGCGAACTTATATACTTTTTGTACTTCAGCCAGTTAGTCCTTGGATTTGTTAGGCTGATTGAACGTTCAAGTTTTATTGGATACTTGTGTAATAGAAATACAACAGGCGAATGATCCGACGAGAGGTCAGCTGTCGCTTTTGCTGAAATAAGTTCTCTTGCAATACCCTTAATGATCCCGAAATCTAAGAGGTCAGGAATTTTTTGGAGGTCTGATGGCCAGTAAGTTGGTTGCCTTGGGGACACAAAGTCAAGAGCATTATTTTTGTCAATTATTGTCTTGTATAATTGTTGGCCCTTAGAATTGCAGGTTCGCGAGCCCCAGAGAGTATGCTTTGCATTGTAGTCACCTGCTGCAAGAAACTTATCCCCTAGTGTCACAAAGAAATCTAGAAACATTTTTTCTGTTATACTGAAGCGAGGTGGGCAATAAATCGCCGATAAAACGATATTTTTACCACGTAATACTACGCAAAGTGTCGTTGCTTGAAGGAAATCATAACAATAGGAATCTAGAGAAAAATGTTGGATTCTTTTGCGAATAAGTATACCAGTGCCTCCATGCGCCTTGCCGTTTGGGTGGTTGGTTTGATAGAATAAGTAGCCTGGGATAGAAAAGAAGTTTTTATTTGTTAAATGAGTTTAGGAGAGGAGCAATACATCAATTTCCTCTTGGCTTAAAAAACTCTGAATTTCCAGCTTATGCTTAGTTAACCCATTCGAATTCCACGCACAAATTTTCAAGACACTCATTTTTTCTCTAAAACTGCAGTCAAAAGTTTATCGAACTTTTGCATCATTTGCACAAGTACATTCAAAGTTTGAGCTAGACTGAGTATCATTACTTCAAGACTGCTATTCGTGTTAGCAGGGGGATTAACAGTGCTCGCGGACTTTAATGCATCAGCATAGGAAATTCCTGAGTTCACAGGGTTGTTATTAGAATTTGAAGGGGCTATTGGTGCGGAAAAAATTATATTATTAGAAGGATTTCTTACCGATTCTTGCTTGACATTCAAGCGTTTTTTTAGGTCTTGATAAACTAAGCAACCTCTGTAATTTGCAGTATGGTTAGCTTGACAATTACTACATTTTATTAATCTGCGATCGTTTTGAGCTTTTTTATTGCAAACTGAGCTATGATGAAGCTCGCCACAAACTACGCAAACGGTGCGCAAGAGACAATACGACTTTGTATGTCCAAACTCTTGGCAGTTGGCACATTGAACTGGACCATTTCTTTTGTGTGGCTCTTCGACCGATATTTTGCGATGTAATAAGAATTGTAAATTATATATGGGATGAATTTCGTTTTTCTTCAGCTTTAAGTTGTCAGGCAACAAATCTACTTTAAACATAGGCTGTGGAGCTTTAGATTTATTAAATATATTTATAACGGATCTAGCGTGAAAGCCCTTTTCCCCCAGTTCGTTTTTTATGTCATTTGTGTCAACGTCTGCTTCAATACCTTTGATCACAACTGTAATGCCTTTGCTACTCTTTAGCTGGTATGTATAAAAATTTTTGTTATTAGCTTCGAGCTCTTTTACAACACTGCGGAAATTATCCTCCGTTTTAGTTTGTATTTTAGTTTCGTGAATATTACCCTTTGTTAGGGGAACAACATAGAAATTGTTGTTTCCTAGCAAACCAGTTAATTTGGCAACGAGTGCACTAGAGTTCCGCTCGCGCAAGTAGATTGGGGGTGGTTTAAGAGTTTTAGCTGGCTGAGATTCGGAATTTTCGCTGATAGTTTCAGCTGGAGGAGCGAAACGGTTTCCCGCTAGTGTTGTTTGCAGAGGAATTTCCGTTTTATTTAACTTAGCCCTAGCATCAGTTTTTCCGACAGGACTTCTTTTCCTCTTCGTAATATGAATATACCTATGCGTACCGATCAGCACCGGTTGCTGTTCATTTGCCTTTTTACTCATTTCATCCGAGTCAACTATTTTGTTTTGTTTGGGCGAAACGGGTTTAGTTTGAGCACTAGGAAAAGTGGGTGTAGGGTAACCAGAACTCGAACTTTCGAAAGTATTGTTGGTCCTATTATCGTTGCTGGCACAGCAATTTATTCCACTAATAGATCGCGATCTTTGTCTCTCAAATTGACTTTTTATATTAGAAATTTGGCTTGTACCTGGCTGTACACTGTTGAACTGGTCCAGATTGAGACCATCTTGCAAAAGTTTCCGACTGGGAAGTTGTGGAGCTTGGCTTATTGCGCCATATGTAAGTCCAGCTGACTTATGGTTCGTGTCTAGGCTACTCGAGGGAGGTGATCTATCCACTGCAGAGCTGCCCACCACTACAGGCGCAATTAGACTTCATGTAAATGTAGTGGTACAACAAACACATAAAATTTAAAATGCTAGAGAGTAAGAAAAAATCAAGCGACATAGGTCGTGCCTCGCCGAAAGTCTATAGCATACTAAACTCCTAACGCTCTTTAACTGAGTGAAAACCAAAAATTATACGAAAAAAGGAACAAAAATTTAAAACAGAGCGACACACGTCCAGCCTCTTCGAAGTTCGTCATTCCACTGATTTGAAAAATTTACATTGCCTCTACAAATTTCCTTTATTACCCTGCAGTAAATGCGGACTCAATTACCCCTATGTTACCAGTGGTGCATCAGAGACAAAAGAACCAGAGATATGGATATGAAATTAGCTGCTCAAAGTGGTAGCTTCAAGTGTGAATGAGCTTAAAAAAAATTTTTTCACATGCATAGGAACCAGTGTGGCCACTTCTATCGCATATGCGGTAGATCTATCTTATAATTTTCCCCAATTGTCATTCTACCTATTCTACCGCACAGGGCTTAGAGTCCACCAACTTTTCTGCTGCACAAATTGAATCATTTAAGATGAGGGAAATTGCTTTAACAGAGATTCTTGAGCATTTTCAAATATTTGAAGACTTGTTTAGTCTTAATTTAAGCTGTCATTTTAAGATAATATGGAAAAAATATGAACAATATGAACAAGAACTGTGTCGCTCTGTTTTATTTCCCCCCTTTTTTTCGCATAAATTTTTGTTTTCACTCAGTAAATTTATACTTTATACTGTAGCGCACTAGTGTCAGCATCTGATTTCCTCTCGCATATACGTTGATAGAAACTTTCAATAGCAGAAGGCAACACCACGGGTACAGATGGTCACTAGTACAAGAATGACTAGCACTAGTGATATTTACTGCAGGGTTGCGACAGATTTTTTTCCTTTTTCATCTCTCGCTCACAGTTTCTATGCGTGTGAAAAGATTTTCTCTTTTACGCTCATTCCCACTTGAAGCTACCACTTTGAGCAGCTCTGATCCACTGGCATCACCTTCTTTGATTAAAAAGCTAGCCGGCAGATGGCAGCTGTAAACAGCTGCAGAGACCAGCTGTCTCTCTCTCGGTTTTGTCTGTAATTGGGTTACAATGTAAATCCAATTCACGTATGTATGTATGTTTTTCACAATACTTATCTTTATTTACAGCGCCGGAATATCCACAAATTAAATGGGCCGACACTGAATTTCTTCTCGAGATGGATCCTTTTTGAGCTTTTGCTCAAGTTTGGTTGGTTACTCTTTCTCGGGATTTTAAACTTTGTTTAACTTTGGTTTTTTTTTTTTTTTTTTTTTTACCGGAGCGCAAATTAAAACAGCTTCACTCGACTAGGGTTGCCGAATGATGATGATTTTATTTCTTGATTTTCTAGGAGAGACGTCATATTTTTTTTTATTTTTTATTTTTGAATTATTAACCTCAGTGGTTATTGAGGGAAATATGCTAGGTAAGCATCTTCAAAGGTGTATTTGGAGCACTAATCATGGTCCGCCCACTCTGATTAATGCATCATTTTAAAGGGGAAGAACTAAGCTTTAATTCAAAATTAAAAAAAAAAAAACTAAAATGCCAAATTTGTCTCATTTACCGTTATCGAAAAATTTTTTTTGTATTGTTTTCGAAAAGTTCAGACAATTTTTTCTAAGAAACATTCGAAAAATTTTTGAAGCGAGGCGATTTTAACCCCATTGTTATTCAATGAAATATGTTCTTCGAAGCAAAAACCTAAACTTTGACACCCTGTATCTCGGCACCCTGTGATTAAAATTTACTTTTTTTTTGCACATTTAACGTACTCTTACATCTTAACAGCTGTACCAAGTTTCATCCAAATCGGAGAGAAAAAATTTTGCCGGTGGTACACTTGACGTGTTTTGCCCCATATATAGAAATGATCAGCGTCACCAGGAGATTCGATTTAGCCCTGTCCGTCTGTCTGTCCGTCTGTTTGTATACAGTTATATTATCGAAGGAGTTGAGCTACCTTGACAAAATTTGGTGTGCGTGCTCACGGGGACATGAGTAAGAACAAGTTCGAGAATGGACCCAATCGGGCCATTTTTAGGGGTACCTCCACTACTAGGGACTGTCACAAAAATCACTAAAACAGCCCCAAAATCGAAGTTTTTCAAGATATATTGATGAAATTCGATATTTGAACATTTTTAAAGGCAAGTTATATGATTTCAAAAAATTCGTAAAGTGGGCGTGGCAGAACGGCGTTTTTCGAAAATTGCCTGCTACACCCGAAATGCAAATGGGACTTGAACGAAATTTGGCACTTATGCTTCCTTTGTAGCCTATAACATTATCTCTAAAAAAATTTTTTGACATATCCATTATTAAGCGTACCTCTAGTACTGGTGTCTGTCAAAAAAATTTCAAAACTGCCCCAAAATCTGACTTTTTCGAAATAATTCAATGAAACTTAGAATTTGAGCGTATATATAATCTTCCGATTAGAATACAAAAAAATTGGTGGGCGTGGCAAAGGGGCGGTTTTCATAAAGAAATTTAGCAAAAGTTGGTATATGGGGCCCCTAATGGCCTTGACCACTTCTTGATATTAAAAATTATTTGAACATGTGTGTCTTTGTCGGGTATTCTATTGTCATGCTCGCCTGACTATAACACCCTTACTTGTTATTATAAGTATAAGGAAGCAGTGCGGCCAACTTAGGGTATTTTACCCTATTTTTGGGGGAAATTGATTTGAATTGGGTATTTTTTTGGGGTAAAATATGTTTAGGGTTTTTTGCGGGGAAAATTATTACTGAATCCAATTTTTTTTTTTCATTCATACCGCATAAAATTTTTTCGCTTGTCTTTCATCCAAAACTCGCTTGTTTCTTAAACAGCTTTCCATGTACCAAATTTTTTCGGGTGCCATTCGATACATGGAAATGCTGACTTTTAACGATGGTTTTCTCACATCTCTACTTAGGCCAATACAACGAAAAACGGTACACGCATTTTTAGGGTAATTTAGTTTGAAATTGCCGGATTTTAGGGGTTTTTGAAATTTATTTAGGGAAAAAAATTTTTTGGAGTTGGCATCACTGGAAGGAAGTAAATGCTCAACAAAACCCTTACTTGTTATATTGAAGAAATGCTGCGATCTCTTTGCGATTGATATTTTCGTAGAGCCTTAAATGAGCCGTTAATTCCTGTGCTAATTAAATTGCTGTAATTGTTGTGCAAACCATTTTTTCGACCATGCTCTGACAGCTTAACGTTAAGCTAGCAGAACATGGATTTTCCGGAAAATGGCTGGAGCCGAAAATTTCGGATTAGGGCATTTAATCAGCCTTTAGTTAGCCTTTAATGTTCCACATATTTTTTTTGGATTCTGCTGACTTTGCTCTTCCAGCTTTAGGGACGTTCAATGAGGACCCTTATTGAGTTTCCCAGAAATAAGTGCGCTCTGTGGAACGAAAATTCGTGCCTGCGCATAGATTAACCACTATAATAAAGAGGTGAGCTTGTGCTGCCTTTTTTTAGAGGAAACACCAACACTATCTAAAGAATCAAAAACAAAATGTTCGCCCTAATAGCAGATTTCCACTAAAGAGATAAAACAAAAAACAGGAACAAAAACTGTGTTTCTGAACAAAACACCAATGTTTTTAATTTCCCACTCAGGATGGGAAGGTGTTTTGCATATATAACTATATATCATATGTCACTCAGGAGCCATTTCTATTTTGGCTCTTTTCAGCACGGTCTTGGGTACCCACCAAAATGAGCATTTTTCACTTAGGTACTCACCAAAAGCAGTGATGCCAACTTAGCTCCTTTTCGGGCTATTTTAGCCCTAATTGGTATGCCCAGAACGCAAAAATTTTTTTTTTGCCCGAAACTAAAATACGCGCAATTTTAGCCCATTTCCGACAAAAAAAATTAGCCCTCTTTTGCGTTTTTGAAATTTTTTAAAATCAATTTTTCGCCGCCACATGCAGTCAATTTTGTTTGCAAGCATGTTTGTGTGGCGAATGAATTACTGCATGAAGACAAGAAATGATGTATGTCACTCATGAATGTTCGTCAAATAGGGCGCAGTCTTCCTGAGTTTCATAGGAGACCGCGGCTGCCACTTCAAAGAAAAAATAAGTGCCAAGGTGATTCAATTAAAAAAAGTTAATGTACATGTTATGTTAATAACCGCTAATCTCCTTATCCACCTTGAACAAGGTGGAGCCGATGCGGTGCTGGTCCAGGAACCATGGGTATGGGACAATCGGATCTGTGGGATTGGCACCTCAAATTATAATATTTTCTGTCAGACTGGTTCAGGTAAACCAAGGTCATGTATTCTAGTTAAGAAAAATTTTAAGGCTTTCTTCCTGCAAAACTTTAGTGATCACGACACGGTTGCTGTATGCATAGAGGCTGGTGGCAGGAGGACCTGGCTGGCCTCGGCCTATATGGCCCACGATATAGAAGCTCCCACTCCCGTTTTAAGAGGACTCTTGGCGGAAGCAAAAACCATGGGCATTGGTGTGGTGGTGGGGGCTGATGCAAACGCGCACCACACAATATGGGGCAGCACGGACACAAATGAAAGGGGTGAGTCACTTTTTGATTATTTATGCAACGAAAACGTAGGCATATGCAATAGGGGGGAAGAACCCACTTTCATAACAGCTAACCGGAGAGAAGTGCTAGACATCACACTGACATCTCTTCTGGACGAAAATTTTGTTACTGACTGGAAGGTGCTGGAGGAACACTCCTTCTCCGACCATCGATATATACAGTTCACTGTGAATGCTGGAACGCAGCTGGTCAAGGTTCTGTCGTACAGGAACAACCGTAACACGAACTGGAAAACTTTTAGCGAGACTATTGGGCCTTTTCTGATAGACACTCCGCGAACACCTACTAACTCTGAAGAATTAGAGTGTATGACAGATAGTCTAACTACCGCGTACAGGGAAGCTCACAATGTGGCCTGCCCTATAATCAAACGCTGCGGGAAATCTAAGCCGCACTGGTGGAATGAGGACATCGAATGCCTCAGAGCATCGTGCAGAAGGTTGTTTAATAGGGCCAAGAGCTCGAATGAAGCAGAGGACTGGCAGGTTTACAGGGCTAGCCTTAGCATATATAAGACTGAGATTAGGAAATCTAAAAGGACTTCATGGAGGGCTTTCTGCGAATCAGTGGAAAGCAGTTCAGAAGCTACAAGATTTCGTAAAATTCTGTCAAAAAGAGCTCCTGCGATTGGTTATATTAAGACTGATAGTGGCGGGTGGGCTACAAGTAGCGAGGAATCCCTCGAGTTTTTGATGGATAAGCACTTTCCTCCAGCTCAGGAGCAAGGGACTAGTTTGATCCCATCGAACCTGGCGGAGGATAGCTTGCTGCTGTCGGATATAGTCAATGAAAACAGGATTATATGGGCTGTAAGATCCTTTCAGCCATATAAATCACCTGGCCTAGACGGTATTTTCCCTGCACAGCTACAGAAAACGCTCAGTACGGCGCTTAAGTGGCTCCAGACGATCTTCACTGCCTGTGTCCGCCTGGGACACATCCCTAGGGGCTGGAAGATGACTAGGGTTGTTTTCATTCCCAAAGCGGGAAAAAGATCACACACCTCACCTAAGGATTTTCGTCCCATTAGTCTCTCCTCCTTTCTCCTGAAAACCCTGGAGAGACTTCTTGAGATATATATTAGGAACAAAGTTCCCAAAAGTAGGCTATCCAACTCCCAGCATGCATATACGAGGGGGAAGTCGGTGGATACGGCTCTTTACTGCTTGATAAATCAAGTGGAGGGCTCCTTGACTCACAAGGAGTTCTTACTGGGAGCCTTCCTAGACATTGAGGGAGCCTTTAATTACGTACATCCGGAGGCCATCACAAGTTCTCTTGTCAGTCTGGGCATACCGGGCAGATTGGTCGAGATGATTCACGAACTGCTTACGGACAGAACTGTCGTAGCGGAATGGGGAAGCTCGGTAAGGACGCGAAGGGTCAGAAGAGGAACCCCCCAAGGGGGAGTATTATCACCCCTTCTGTGGCTCATCGTAATGAATGGCCTCCTAGAAAGGCTTGATTCATATGGATGCCGCACGGTTGCCTATGCAGACGATGTGGCGCTATTGGTAAGAGGAAAGCATTTAGACACCCTGAGTAGTCTAATGCACTCCTATCTAAAAATCGTGACAACCTGGGCCAGGGACTGTGGGCTTGCTGTTAATCCAAGCAAGACTGAACTGGTTCTCTTCACAAGGAAGCACAAAATTCCGCATTTCCGGGCACCATCTCTGGATGGTGTCCCCTTAACCGTCACAGACAACGTGAGATATTTGGGTCTTCTAGTTGATAGGAAACTAAACTGGGGGCCGGCGATTGAAGAGCGCATTAGGAAGGCTGAGGTAGCGCTCTACTGTTGCAAACAGGCCATTGGTAAGCGATGGGGGCTGTCCCCCAAAGCTGTGTACTGGATCTTCACTGTGGTGGCCAGACCCATACTTCTGTATGGCTGTGCTGTCTGGTGGCCTGCGTTGAAGAAGACCTCGATTTGCAAAAAACTAGACAAGGTCCAACGTTTAGCTCTCGTGGGTATCACGGGAGCACTTGGATCTACTCCCACGCTCGCCTTAAGTGCGATGCTCAATATTATACCCCCCGACATAGCGGCGAAGCGAGTGGCTTTGACCACTGCTCTGCGTTTGAGGGAAGTTGGTGTAAGAAGTAGAACTTCGAACCTACCAATGCCCGTTCTTTTGGGCGACATACCGGAGACTACGGACTACTGTGTACCAACGGTTAGTCTGGAAAAGCCCTTCCGGACTTCTATACCCTTGAGGGAGGACTGGAAGGGGGGGTCCGTCCGGGATGGGGATCGTCTGACCTTCTTTACAGATGGTTCTAAATTGGAAGGTAGGGTTGGAGGAGGTGTTTTCTGTAAAATGCTCAATGTGAGTCTTAGTTTTAGACTCCCTGATCACTGTAGCGTTTTTCAGGCAGAGATAGCCGCAATCAGCGAAGCAGTTAGATGGCTGCGTCGGAACGTGATAACTCACACAAGAGTTAGTATTTTTACTGATAGTCAGGCAGCAATTAAATCACTCGACTCCTTTGTGGTCAATTCAAAATCGGTCAATAAGTGTCTGTCCCTTCTTTCTGAGATGGGAAAGTACTTCCAAATAGAGATCGTATGGGTACCTGGACATAGCGATATTCCTGGGAACTGTACAGCTGATGAGCTGGCCAGACACGGCACCACTCTGACGGCTCCACGAACAGGCGAGCAAACAGAGGTTCCTCTTGCTACCTGTCGCCTTCTCATTGAGGAATGGGCCAACAGGTCCTTTCAAGAGAGATGGGAAAGCGGGGGTTTTTGTGAGAAAGCTAGACTAACTTGGCCACGCATAGGGCATAAACGGACTGAGGAATTACTCAGGATGTCAAAAACGCGTCTTTCGGTGACAGTCGGACTGTTGACCGGTCACTGCCTCATAGGTCCCCATGCCAGAAGGCTACGGGCACCTGCCTTCGATTTTTGCAGGAGTTGTCAGGATGAGGAGGAGGAGGAAACTCCTCAGCACCTTCTCCTGCACTGCCCAGCCTTTGCTAAACTGAGATTTAAAACCTTGGGATGTTACTTCTTTCACTCCCTATCGGAACTCGGGGAACTTAACCCTGTGAGGATAGCAAGCTTTATTGAGCGAACAAAATGGTTTCTTAAATAGGTGTCCTAAATCCGTGGGTATCACAATGGACCTTCCTTGGTCTAAGTGCGCCACCTTCCTGGTGGGCGGCCCCTACAACCTAACCTATGTTAATAAAACGTACCTAGTTATAAATAAAAAAATGTTTTGAACGGTTTTATTGATTTTGTTAGCCAACTTAATAAAAAAAAATGTACAATTTCATCTGCGCCCACTTGAGGTTGAACAAACAAAATACTTTTGATATCCCTTTTTGGTTTTTTTTTTTGTTTAATTTAGCCCTTTTTAGCTCTTTTTAGCTAACCGCGGTTTAGCCCCTTTTTTAGCCCTTTTTGACGAAACAATTACGCATTTCCTTTTTAAAGAGTTGGCATCACTGACCAAAAGTATTTCTCTCTCGCTTTTTTTTTTGCTTGCCGAGTAACATCTCTTTCTAACTGGCGCGAAAGGTCCCGCCCAAAATCTATGAGAGTGACATATATAGTAATATATGGTGTTTTGTTTTGAAAAACAGTTTTCAGAGACAAAAGTCCGTGTTTTTAGTTTTGCCTCATTAGTGCAAATCCGCCATAAAAATTACCATAACAAAAAGTGCACACTAAAAAATCCCCGTAGAAGGACGAATTCCCCCAAATTTAGGGGGAAATACCCTAGGGTGGCAGCACTAACTATCGATATATCGATACTATAGTATCGATTATAACAGCTGAGTATAACAGTCGAAAAAGGAATATAACAGTGCTGTAGAAACTATTGAGTACTTTTTTAAGGTACTTGGTACTAGGGCGATAGTTTCTTTTATCGAAAATCATGCTAGGGGGTAGTGCTAGCTTAAACTATAACGTGCCACGCCCAAAGTATGATTTTTTCAAATTAAATCAATGCTTCACATTTTTTCCACCTCAAGCACTTATATCTAGGATCAATTAATAAAAAAACAAGAAAATTTTTTCGTTTAAGCATTCAGAAATCTTAAGCGTGCTAGCTTAAGTCTGGACCCAGCACACCTCAATATAACTTTTTTTCTAGTTAGCACTAAATTCTAAAAATTTTATATGACCTTCCGCGTTGCTTTCCGCAGAATATACACACAAATTTTTTTTGTTATTTATTGTTATAGAGAAATGGGGGGCCAAGTTAAGTCTTAAGTTAGCCTACCCTATAAAAGTTAGGGCAGGCTAGTTTAAAAAATAAGCGAGCCCACCATCTGTTTTTTCAAGGGATTAGATAATAATTTTCTAACATTTGAATTAGTTATATATGTTTTAAGGGAACACCAATCGAAAGAAGGCAGTTTTAGATGGGGAAAAAATGCGTGTCTCTGGTCGGCCAGGTCGGCCAGCTTAACACTTAAGCTGGCACCCCACCGCATAACTTTCAAAACTTACGAGAACCATTTTTTTTCCACAACTATCCTTACAGCTTTAAGTAAGCACTAATTAACCAAGTAAGCAATACTATGGTGTGCTATGGTGTGCCAAAATGGGTGGGCTGGCTTAAATTAGCTCACATTGCAGGTATTAGGAAGAAGAAGAGTCCTACAGTCCTTCATGCAGTAAAGTCGCATTCGTAGTTCTGAGAAGTAGTTTACGTATGATGAAACCAAACAGTTTCCAGACTATATATTTAAAATACGATTTTAGCTCCTAAATTAACATTTAAAAAGCCTGAAAGGGTTCAAATCCTGCTGAAAGCTTCAGTGGCTTATAATTTATTAATTTTTTTATAAAAACAAACAAAATTTTGTCGAAAAGGTAGAAAATGAAACGACTTCCACGAAAAAAAGACTAAAATGCTTTTCCATGCCAGGGTATTAACTCAGCCGAGTCACCAAGGACAGTTTCCTTACACTTATTTATTTTGAAAGGAAACCCACAAAAGATTTTCAGTTTATAACAATTTCAATTTTATTCTTAATTAAATAAAACTATATTTACAGGCAAACTGGTCGACTTCTTTAGGGTCTTTGACCAGGATGGATTCAATCGGGAGAGTACGAAATATTCCTACCTAATTTATTAATATCTAACTAACTAACTACGACTAACCTATTTTACACGGGGCCTAGCTACTTATCTGCGCGTAAAGAGCCTCTTTGCATTTAATTCGGTGCGTCAGCGAAACTGAGCAGTGGGTTGACAGAGCGGAGCTCTATCCGTGAAATTCTTGAAATCGACTCAAGGAGGCTCGTGCAGAGGGTATTAAATGCGGTTATGCAACTGATCTCGTGTAAAAGCGGCAAAAACGACCGTGCGTCGGTATATAAATCTTGGCTTGTATAACTGGTCTCGTGTAAACGCGGCGAATCGACCGTGCGTCGGTAGGTAAATCTTGGCTTGTACAACTGGTCTCGTGTAAACGCGACGAATCGACCGTGCGTGGGTATATAGATCTTGGCTTGTACCACTGGTCTCGCGTAAACGCGGCGAATCGACCGTGCGTTGGTATATAAATCTTGGCTTTAGAATTTTTACTATGGTGATTAAATCCCTGTGGCGAACGAAAGTTGACCCCAATGGGTCCTCTGGGCACACGTGAGCTTCCACTGCACGTGGTAACTACTAGAATAACCTGAATCGCACGCAAGTTTCAACTGTGCGTGGAAACGGGTATGAGGTCCTGAAATGAATAGATATTTCCTCTGGGCACACGTGAGTTTCAACTGCACGTGGTAACTACTCGAGTAACCTGGATCGCACGCAAGTTTCAACTGTGCGTGGAAACGGGTATGAGGTCCTGAAATGAATAGATATTTCCTCTGGGCACACGTGAGTTTCAACTGCACGTGATAACTACTAGAATAACCTGGATCGCACGCAAGTTTCAACTGTGCGTGGAAACGGGTATGAGGTCCTGAATTGAATAGATCTTTCCTCTGGGCACACGTGAGTTTCAACTGCACGTGGTAACTACTCGAGTAACCTGGATCGCACGCAAGTTTCAACTGTGCGTGGAAACGGGTATGAGGTCCTGAATTGAATAGAGATTTCCTCTGGGCACACGTGAGTTTCAACTGCACGTGGTAACTACTAGAATAACCTGGATCGCACGCAAGTTTCAACTGTGCGTGGAAACGGGTATGAGGTCCTGAATTGAATAGATCTTTCCTCCGGGCACACGTGAGTTTCAACTACACGTGGTAACTACTCGAGTAACCTGGATCGCACGCAAGTTTCAACTGTGCGTGGAAACGGGTATGAGGTCCTGAATTGAATAGAGATTTCCTCTGGGCACACGTGAGTTTCAACTGCACGTGGTAACTACTAGAATAACCTGGATCGCACGCAAGTTTCAACTGTGCGTGGAAACGGGTATGAGGTCCTGAATTGAATAGATCTTTCCTCTGGGCACACGTGAGTTTCAACTACACGTGGTAACTACTAGAATAACCTGAATCGCACGTAAGTTTCAACTGTGCGTGGAAACGGGTATGAGGTCCTGAATTGAATAGATATTTCCTCTGGGCACACGTGAGTTTCAACTGCACGTGGTAACTACTAGAATAACCTGGATCGCACGCAAGTTTCAACTGTGCGTGGAAACGGGAATTTAATCCATAGAAAAACCTCGTTCCGCCACGAAAGTACGTGAAATAATTCTTGCAAATTTCTTTAAGTTATCTCACCACTCTGACTTGTTGCTGACGTCGTCTCTCCGTTCCTCTTCCTGTTTCGTTTGGTTGGCTTCCTTATATCTCGTTTTTTTCCCGTCTTGATGATTCGTGATGCTTGCTTGGGGTTCCTCGTCGTGTTCCTCGCTACTCGTTTCCGTGTTGGTTCCAAACGTTGGGATCGGTCCGATCATATATTACTATATGTGGCACTCCCAACAACAACCAAATTAGTGATGCTTGAATGTTTTGAGTACTCACTCAATTTTGTAACTAAGAATTCTTGCGTTGAAATTTTTTAATGTTTTCTTTTTAGTATACAACCTTTTAGGTTTTTGATGAAAGATTATGCAATACTGTGCCCTTTTCAAGAGAGGAGTTCGAAAAATAAGTAGTTTTTATATTCATTTTAGCATGATTTGTCATAAGTACTTAAGCCATTAGTTTGGTATCGAGCTAGAATTTTTTCTACATCACTAAAAAGTTCATATCAGCTGTTCTGTTTTGTAAACAAACATTCGGTCATATTCGACGTATGAGTGCTCTTCTTTAGCGTTGTTGAAGAACAAAAGGAAAATTTCATATAAAGATTTTTGATATTATATAAAAACCATATTTTAGTCGAAAAAAATGAGTTTTAACAAAAAATATTTGACGAACACTTATACATGTATATGAGTTATAACAAACATTTTGGTACATGTTACAAGATTTGAAAAGATTTGTTAGACCGGACCCGGAATTTCTCGGGGGCGTGCTACGTTTTTGATTTTGCCATAAGAATGCATGCAACGGGGGCCTACTTCAAATCAACAAGCATAGTTGTTGTAGAGTGCCACATATAGTAATATATGGGTCCGATCGTTTCGGCTGCTCAGGAACAAGTGAAGTCGGTCGTGACCATATATTACTATATGTGGCACTCTACAACAACTATGCTTGTTGAGTTGAAGTAGGCCCCCGTTGCATGCATTCTTATGGCAAAATCAAAAACGTAGCACGCCCCCGAGAAATTCCGGGTCCGGTCTAACAAATCTTTTCAAATCTTGTAACATGTACCAAAATGTTTGGTATAACTCATATACATTGTGAGGACTCACAAATTTTCAGGTGTAGATAGTTCTTTTTCCTTGTCTATTTTTTTATTTTTTTTTCGATAGTCTTTTTTTTTTTCTATTTTACGTCCAAGAAGGGTAATTGTAGTTTATAAGCAAATAGTTCCTAAGAATAAGCATTTTAGATTAAGTAAGGTTGACTAACAGATATTAGGTTAAGTCTTTAGTGACGTCAGTCTCTAAATTTGCCGTAGGCAACACTGCCACTAACTTGGTGGATTTGGTAGATTTGTGATTGTAACTGCGTGTAACAGGGGACTTACGTCGAACAGCTGTTAATGCGACACGGAACTGGAAATGGAAGGGTGGCAGCACGATCGCGAGCTTGGGGCGATAACAGAAAAGCTCGCGATGAAATCGCTCTCTTTGTCTCGAGCAGCAGCCTAAAGCGGACCGCTTCCGGAAGAACTCAACAGCGATCTCTGTGGACAAGGCAACGAAACCACGTGCAATAGCCAAGAAGAAACCAAATACCAAGGATATCACCAGGTAAACTTTCGAGAAACGTTTGGTGAGTTTAAGTGATCTTCGCAAACGGGAAACATTCTAGACTCGCTGGGCGAAATAGAATTATGATTCCCGAACAACAATTTTTATATATCAGGACCTATTACCGGTTTCCGCGCACAGCCGTGCTTGCGTGCGAATCCAGTACTCTGCCAGTGACCACGTACAGCTGTGCTTACGTGTGCCCAGTAATCTACGTTTTATATATCAGGACCTATTACCGGTTTCCGCGCACAGCCGTGCTTGCGTGCGAATCCAGTACTCTGTTAGTGACCACGTACAGCTGTGCTTACGTGTGCCCAGTAATCTCCGTTTTATATATCAGGACCTATTACCGGTTTCCGCGCACAGCCGTGCTTGCGTGCGAATCCAGTACTCTGCCAGTGACCACGTACAGCTGTGCTTACGTGTGCCCAGTAATCTACGTTTTATATATCAGAACCTATTTCCGGTTTCCGCGTACAGCCGTGCTTGCGTGCGATTCTAGTGAACAACGTGCAGCAGCACGCACACGTGCCCAGAAAACTAATACTTCATCTAGACTTCGGCGAGTTTCCACGCACTGCCCTTTTCTTGTGGGTGATCATAGTTTACAGCCTACAGCGGTACCTACACGAGCCCCTATCACGGCCAGGACACCGTCCTACCAATCCGACGTTTTCAGCTCCGCTGAGATAACCTCCATCGCCGCACCAGTTTTCCCCTGCACATAGCTAGGGTTAGGTAGCGAAACTTGAAAGTTTGTATGAAATTTTTAGTATGTAAACTCACGTGAACTCATTAGTGTTAGTTTTTTTTGAGATAAGAAATAGATAGTTTTACTTAAGTTGTTCTCTTTATTTTTTTTTGAATCACTCTGGTCAAAGACCTTAAAAAGTCGCTTCATTCGAGTTGTTGTTAAATTTAAGAATAAATTACAAGCTTGTAAAAATAAAATTAAGAACTTTATTAAGACGAAAATCTTTTGTGGGTTTCCTTTCAAAATAAATTTTTGTAGGGAACTGGCCTTGGTAACTCGGCTGAGTTAATACCCCGGCTGAAAAAAAGGTTCTTTACAATGGCGCCCGAGCAGGGACCCACAAGAGATAAAAGTCAGCAGGCTGATAAGAGTGATTCAAGAAGAGAGACAGATGCAGGTCCGTCCTCCGTGGGATAAGCAGCGCTAGACCAAACTGGCAAATCTACCGCCGAAATTTCCGCCGGAAAAATTAAGTTACGTATCGGGTGGATATATAAAGTCAGGAAAGAAGATCTAGTAGTATACTTGGCCGAATTTGGACTAGACAATTCAGGGAATGTAGATATCTTACGGCAGAGATTTTCCACTTATATTAATGATAGCGAGCATGACGAGGAGGCAGTGAAGAGACTGTATGAACTTCAGAGCAAACACGCTCGTAGCAGTTCTCCTGTGCCCTCGGTCATAGTCACGCCTGACACTCCTGGCCTTCCAGATAATACGATTCCAATGGTTGCACCACGTTCGACTAGCCACGCGTCGGTCATAGACCAAGTCAGGAAATGGGCGGTGAAATTAGACGGAACTACCGAGCCGTTGGAATTTATCGAGAGAGTCGAGGAATTAGCGGAAGCTTATGGCTTTCCAACAGACGTCCTTGTCAAAGCCCTGCCAGAACTCTTGACCGGTAAAGCTTTAATGTGGTTCCGGAGCAGTAGAAAATTTGAAAGATGGGGTGATTTCAAGAACGAACTCTTTACCATTTTCCTGCCCGCAAGATTCTCCCGACGATTGGAGGAGAAAATCAAAAGTCGAAAACAAACCTTCTCTGAGACTTTCTCCGATTTCGCCATTTCATTGCGACACTTCATGAAGTTCACTTCGTGGACTGAATCTGAGAAGTTAGATTTGCTGTACGAAAATAGTTTACCAGGCCTCCAGTTGTACGTCAAGAGACACGAAATCCAATCGATAGCTGACCTAATACACCATGCAAACGAGTGGGAGAGAATACAGGATGACGGGGCTCAGGAGTCCACATTTCGAGTCCATTCTCCCCCTCACTCCAGAAAACGAGTCACTTTCGCTCCAGCCGCGAGCATTTTTACAGAGCCCGAAGAGGCCACGAAGCCAACCACTCTGGCCTTGGCCGAGAGTGTACCCCCTGATACCTCCCGAGTACTAGCTACGTGCCGGCGTTGTGGTCAACCAGGCCACTGGGCAATTTCTTGCAAAAACCCACCACGCCTATTTTGTTGGAATTGTGGGAAAGAGGGCCAAAGAACCTTCGAATGTTGCCGTCCGGGAAACGGAAAAGATCGCAAGGCCAGAGGGGCGGCCTCAAGCGATCACTAACAAGTAGCCCCTCTCCAGAAATAAAATACTTGTCCACAGATGGCAGACGCATTGACGCGCAAATCAGAATTGAGGGCCTCGCTATGCGAGCTACTATAGACACAGGTGCTACTCGTAGTTTTATAAAAGCACATATCGCCGAACGGCTACGAACCCCCTTAAATTCTGAAAAGACACAAGTAACCGTGCGTTTGGCTGACAGGTCACCATCACTAGTGAACGAGACACTTAATGTCGTAATTCGGTTAGGACAAACAAAGGCTCAGGTCAAGGTTCTGGTGATGCCGGAGGCAATGGACGACATAATTCTCGGCATGGATTTTCTAGCTGTAGCGAAAGCCGAGCTTGTGATAGGCTCCGAAAGAGTTCAGATTTCGAAAGATTTAGATCCATATGAGAAGCACCAAAGGCATGGGGCGATTACAGAATCCAATCCAATTCAGGGCGTTGAGGATATCCAGGATTTCCTTTCCGCAGAGTTAAAGCTATTTGAAGGGCTTGCGGGAGTCACGCATATAGCCAACCACAGCATTCGAATGAAGCATGAAACCCCCATTAAACAGCGGTACTTCACGTACAATCCTATAAAACAGAGAATCATGAACAAGGAGGTCGATCAGTTGTTAGAAAAGGGTTGCATCGAGCCATCTAGAAGTCCCTACAGCTCCCCAATCGTGCTAGTGGAAAAGAAGGTGCCTGGAGGTTATGTATTGATTTCCGCAAAATCAACGCGAGTTCTATTCCGGATGCATATCCACTTCCACGAATACATCACATCCTAGACCGGCTACGAGATGCCAGCTACATTTCGACGCTTGATTTAAAAAATGGGTATTGGCAGATTCCGATGGCCGAAGCCAGTAAACAATACACAGCATTTACCGTGCCCGGTCGTGGGCTTTTCCAGTGGCGGGTCATGCCTTTCGGCCTGCATTCGGCCCCAGCGACCTTTCAACGAGCTCTGGACACCGTCATCGGCCCAGAACTCGACTCCTTCGCGTTCGCCTACCTCGACGATATTATAGTCATAGGCAAAGACTTGGAAGATCACCGACGTAATCTCCAAGTAGTATTCCGACGGCTTCGTGAAGCCAATCTGTGTCTCAACATTGAGAAATGTTCATTTTTTCAGCGCGAACTCAAGTACTTAGGAAACGTCATCAGCGACAAGGGGATCCATACGGAGCCGGACAAGGTGGCTGCCATCCAGGCTCTAAGCGTGCCACGTAACGTGCGTGAGGTTAGGCGTGTCCTAGGAATTGCGTCATGGAACCGGAGATTCGTACCAAATTTCTCCACACTCGTGCAACCACTAACGTCACTCCTCAAGAAAGGAAAACGGTGGAACCGGGGTGAGGAACAAAATCGGGCGTTTGTGGCCCTTAAGGCTTGTTTGACGCAGGCTCCAGTCCTTACGTGCCCAAATTTCGAGGAACGTTTCATTTTGCAAACCGACGCAAGCGATTACGGTTTAGGGGCCGTGCTAACGCAAAACGTCGACGGGACGGAGCGCGTTATTTCTTATGCAAGTAGAACTTTGAACCCCGCAGAGAAAAACTATTCCCCTACAGAAAAGGAATGTCTGGCTATTGTGTGGGCCGTTAGGAAAATGAGGCCATATTTGGAGGGTTATCGTTTTACGATTATAACAGACCATCTCTCGCTGAAATGGCTCAACTCAATTGAAAGTCCGTCAGGTCATAAAGCTAGGTGGGCACTGGAACTGCAGCAGTTCCAGTTTGATGTCCAATATAGGAAGAGAAAGTTAAATATCGTTGCAGATACTCTATCGCGCAGCCCATTGGAAACACTGGGCCTCTCGAGAGCAAACAAAGAAGTGGACTGCTCTTGGACAAAAAGGGTAAAGGAACGCCTACAGAAGGAACCTGAGAAGTATCCCGACTATTTCGAGGTGAACGAACACATTTATCGACATCTTCCAGTCACGGATGCCGCCGACTCCTTTGCGTGGAAACTGTGTGTACCTAAGTTCGACAGAGAATGCGTATTGAGCGAAAATCATGCTACGACCACAGCGGGCCACCTCGGAATCCGAAAAACCATCGCCCGAGTCTGCCAGAAGTATAATTGGCCGGGGATGTACCGAGACGTACGAGCATATGTGCGAAAATGCGGGAGTTGTCAGCGTTTCAAGACTAATCAGCAGCAGCCAGCAGGACAGATGTTGACGCTGCTACCGGAAGGTCCGTGGGAGGTTGTCAGCCTGGACTTCGTCGGGCCTCTTCCACGGTCAAAGAAAGGAAATAGCGTGGTGCTAGTTATGGTGGACAAGTTCTCTAAATGGACCGAAGTAATGCCCATGCGACGAGCCACTACAGAGGGCACCACCAGGGCTATACGGGATCGATTGCTGAGCCGATTTGGGGTCCCCAAGGTAATTATCACGGACAACGGAACGCAGTTCACCAGCCGAGCATTTAAGGCGTTGATGAAGGATTGGGGCGTAGAGCATCGGTTAACTGCTCCTTACACACCGCAGGAGAACCCCACAGAAAGGGTCAACCGAACTCTTAAAACAATGATTGCTCAGTTTACCGAAGGAAACCATCGGAATTGGGACGACAAACTGCCCGAGCTGTCACTCGCGCTCAACACAAGCGTAGCCACTTCCACAGGATTTAGCCCAGCTTTCATTGTTCAGGGACGAGAGCTTCGTTTGCCAGGCACCCTCTTTGACGATATAACGCCCGGGGCGGGGCATCCAAGCATTTCCCCAAGCGAGCGAGCTAAACAGCTAAAAGAGACGTTCGTGTGGGTCAAGAATCAATTGGCCATGTCAAGTCAGGAGCAGGCTAGACACTATAATCTCCGTCGTCGCCCTTGGAAACCTGGAATAGGTGATCGAGTGTTGGTGAAGTCGCACCCACTTTAAAGTGCCGCCGATGGTTTTGCGGCAAAGTTAGCACCGAAATATGAGGGGCCGTATGTGGTCAAAAGATTTGTATCGCCAGTCATCATCGAGTACGCCGTGGAAGGGACCCGACGGTCCGGGCGAGCACACCTCAGCGATCTTAAAGCCTATCACGAAACTCAGGATGAAGTCGCCGAAACTCATGGAAATCAGGAAGTATCAAGCCCCCATCCAGGGGATTCACAAGTCGACCTTACGGTCGCTACATAGAAAATATCTGCATCAAAACTAATGCCATACCCTTGCATCCTTGCACACTAGTTTCGATTTTTTTTTATCTCTTTTAAAAAGAAAAAAACATATTTCTTCCCATTCTATGAATTTTGATTTTATTTCATTCCATGACACTGCTTAACCATAAAAAAAAAAAAAAAAAAAAAAAAAGAAACATATTGGCATGATCTAATGTCGTTTGTCTTTCAGAAAAAAAAAACACCCTTCGACATGTCTTTCGACGAGGAGACGTCGGGCGAAGAGTTGGATCGGACTTTGCGATATGAGATGGACGGGGATCGTCCACCACCCCGGCGCTCGAAGCGAAAAGCAACCATCACTAATCGTAAACGTAGGCGACCACGGACAAATGTCGGCTCCGACTTGGATACCGGCGTACCATCATACTGGAGTCGAGACCCGCGCCGAAACAAAATTCCTACCGGTCCGGAAATCGTCTGCGGACGAATGTGTACCCGAGAAGACGACACCGAAGGAGACAGGACCACAGGCAAAGAAACGACCCCAATAACCGCCCACACCACGTCGTACAACGATGGTTTCTCCCCGGTTCAAACACAAAACGACCATTCATCACCAACACCTTCACCAAGCGAATCCCTCTACGAGCCTTATAATGAATCTCCGCCACCTTTCCAAGCACAGAACGACACCATCTATGTGCCGGGAAGCTCGACGGAAGAGGAAGGCGAGGAAGAAGACGAAGAGGAGGAGGAATATGTGCCCTCGGGACGCTATACATGGCGGAACGAGCGCCGACTAGAGTTGGTGTCACGCGTCCTCGATGGCTCACGGTTGGTGAACGCCGAAGTGGTGGTCACGTCGCGGTGGACCTTAACCCATGATATATGGACACCACCCACCGACACGGATGAGGCACAAACGGGAATAATGCGCTCAAACGCCGTACCACCGGACATAACGCCAAATCCACCCGACGAGCCGGAGCATGCATCAGAACAAGATAATTCCAGGCGTCAGACGTCAGAACAAGATAATTCCATGGACACCATGATCGATGAAATACTCGCGGTGAGTCCGGAGGAGCTTGATTGGTTTCTAAGCCAGTGTCTCGAGGGGAACAGTCCCGCGTCAACCAACGGGGTGCACACCCCACACAACCACCAGACACCAGAAGTCGACTACGACGGCGCCGTAACGGTGGCACCAAGAAACAAACAGGCCACCATAGAATACACGACAGAACCCGCGTTTCTGGAAGCATTTCAACAGATCCCAGGACCAATTCGTAGCCAGTTCATTTCCGCCGTTGAGAAGTGGAACACTGGACATAAGGCCAGATTGACGCGGACATATCAAGACCAGAGGTGGAAGTTAACCATCACCCGAGAGGGTCGCCGTTTCCTCACCGGCCCCTAAGAAAGGGTGGAGTGTGAGGACTCACAAATTTTCAGGTGTAGATAGTTCTTTTTCCTTGTCTATTTTTTTTATTTTTTTTTCGATAGTCTTTTATTTTTTCTATTTAACGTCCAAGAAGGGTAATTGTAGTTTATAAGCAAATAGTTCCTAAGAATAAGCATTTTAGATTAAGTAAGGTTGACTAACAGATATTAGGTTAAGTCTTTAGTGACGTCAGTCTCTAAATTTGCCGTAGGCAACACTGCCACTAACTTGGTGGATTTGGTAGATTTGTGATTGTAACTGCGTGTAACAGGGGACTTACGTCGAACAGCTGTTAATGCGACACGGAACTGGAAACGGAAGAGTGGCAGCACGATCGCGAGCTTGGGGCGATAACAGAAAAGCTCGCGATGAAATCGCTCTATTTGTTTTGAGCAGCAGCCTAAAGCGGACCGCTTCCGGAAGAACTCAACAGCGATCTCTGTGGACAAGGCAACGAAACCACGTGCAATAGCCAAGAAGAAACCAAATACCAAGGATATCACCAGGTAAACTTTCGAGAAACGTTTGGTGAGTTTAAGTGATCTTCGCAAACGGGAAACATTCTAAACTCGCTGGGCGAAATAGAATTCTGATTTCGGAACAACAATTTTTATATATCAGGACCTATTACCGGTTTCCGCGCACAGCCGTGCTTGCGTGCGAATCCAGTACTCTGCCAGTGACCACGTACAGCTGTGCTTACGTGTGCCCATTAATCTACGTTTTACATATCAGGACCTATTACCGGTTTCCGCGCACAGCCGTGGTTGCGTGCGAATCCAGTACTCTGCCAGTGACCACGTACAGCTGTGCTTATGTGTGCCCAGTAATCTACGTTTTTTTTATATCCGGACCTATTACCGGTTTCCGCGCACAGCCGTGCTTGCGTGCGAATCCAGTACTCTGCCAGTGACCACGTACAGCTGTGCTTACGTGTGCCCAGTAATCTACGTTTTATATATCAGAACCTATTTCCGGTTTCCGCGTACAGCCGTGCTTGCATGCGATTCTAGTGAACAACGTGCAGCAGCACGCACACGTGCCCAGAAAACTAATACTTCATCTAGACTTCGGCGAGTTTCCACGCACTGCCCTTTTCTTGTGCGTGATCATAGTTTACAGCCTACAGCGGTACCTACACGAGCCCCTATCACGGCCAGGACACCGTCCTACCAATCCGACGTTTTCAGCTCCGCTGAGATAACCTCCATCGCCGCACCAGTTTTCCCCTGCACATAGCTAGGGTTAGGTAACGAAACTTGAAAGTTTGTATGAAATTTTTAGTATGTAAACTCACGTGAACTCATTAGTGTTAGTTTTTTTTGAGATAAGAAATAGATAGTTTTACTTAAGTTGTTCTCTTTATTTTTTTTTGAATCACTCTGGTTGTACAATTCACCCTCGTCGAGGGAGGTTAAGAGCAGAAAAGTGGAACGTACCTTGATCTCGCCGGATGGTGTTGAAACGTCGATTTCTTCTCCGGCTTATGGGTTGACGGGAGCACGAGGATAGCGAGGTTGCTGGAACGGGCGGTTACGCGTCGCGTATTCACGTTTATAGTTTATTGAGAAAGAAAAAAAAGATTCCGGCTTCTTGCCGTTAAATGGAAAAAAAAAATACGATACACTTTGAAACTTATATATATATATATATATAATACACCACTTCACTGGGGCTTCGTGCCCAACTTAGTTTCTAACAAAAAAATGGATCCACCATTCGAGTGGGAGTATATTCAATTTTGAAAAATTTGTTGTTTTTCGTGAAAATTCGGTTGGTTTTTTATATTTTTTTTGTTCGAGTTTTTTGTTTCGGGAGCCGGTTTTCACACGCCTGTCACGAACCGTTGCTGCTTTTCGAGTTAGTGTCCCTCGCTGTCGCTAAAATCGCGGAAGAGCCGAGTTCGTTCTTTCTGTCTGTGAAGTAATGAGTAATTAATTGTCGCCGTGCATTAGTCGGCGTTTACGCGGCGCGACAGCAACTTTGAACATACTGCCCGCCTTGCGCTACGCAACAATTTTTCCTGCTTACCTCTCGCGGCTGAGCAGAAACTCCCGAACTTCGCTGATCACCTCCCTTATAACAGCCTGCTCTGCCTCGGGGGGTTCATATCGGTCTCGGCTCGCCGGTGACGATAAGGCGGTGGATCCCCGGGAGGATGGCGCGAAGCAAACCCGGCAACTCCGACGGGACATGCTGAGCGGACGGTGGCGATCTCGTGGCGGCGGCGGGCTGTTTCTGCCGGTGGCCCGTGAAGCCCCCGCTTGGTTGACTGATCGCGTCGGCGGCGGAGATGGGCGTCGGCTTCTCTGGGGACACGAGCTACGGCGACGTGGTCGGGACTGGTGGCGGCGGGCCGATGGGCTGCGCCGGCGTGGCGGAGAACTTCGATGTCGCGGCGAGTGATCACGTCGAGATGGCCGTCCTTGACGTCGGCTGGGCCGTCTTCGGCGCACGGTCAGTGGAATGAGCTCCGGCGGCTCTGTTGGGGGGCGCCACGGACCGGCACTCAGCGCTCGGGGCCGATGTTGCTGTTGATGGAGCAGCGGGTGGTGGTCCTCTCCGCAATGTTTGCACCGTCGCGGCCACCAACAATCCCTCCGAAGGTGCGTCGGCGCCATGCAGGACAGGCAGCACTTGTGGACCTGCACCGTCCGCAAGCGCAGCTCGGCCGGTAAGCTTCGGAAGCGGCCGCAGTCCTCCAGATGGTGCCGGCGGGCGCCGACCGGGCATATCGGGCAGATCGGGAGCTGATTCATGTTGTCCGGCTGAAAGGTACAGAAGGTGTAAATGCAAAGATAGATTTTGGGCATGGAAGAAGGGGGGAGGGGGAGGTGTTGCGAATGGGGAGGAGCTAGTCATAATTCTTCAGATAATTCGACTGGCAAGAGGCAAAGTTTGGTAACTGGCCGTGTCATGGTGCCAAATTGTGTTTTCACGTCAACAATGCGTACGAGACCATCGTCTCCGGGATGTATTTCGACAATTCTTCCCTTTCGCCACTCGAATGGAGGTAACTGATTATCCATTATGACGACGAAATCCCCGATCTTGAGATTGGGTTGTGGGATCTTCCATTTATCTCGTAACCTGCATAAGGTTAAGAAGATATTCCGTTTTCCATCGTTGAGCGAAGCGGTGATAGAGAATCTTCGCCCGTTCCCATCGTGTGGTGAGTGGCAATTCGGCTTGCAATTCCTCGGGCCATGCTGTCAGCGGGGCTCCTCGCAGAAAATGCCCCGGTGTCAATGCTAACAAATCGTCCGGATCTTCTGACATCGGGGTGAGCGGACGTGAGTTGAGGACTCCCTCGATGCGCGCCAATAGCGTGGTGAACTCTTCAAACGAGAATTTATGGGGGCCGGCTACCTTCACAAAATGCGTTTTAAAGCTCTTAACGGCGGCCTCCCACAATCCACCCATATGGGGAGCATGAGGGGGAATCAAATGCCACTCGAAGCCTTGGATGGAGTATTTTTGCTGAAGATCATCCGCGGCTCTGGAGAGAAATTGTGTGAACTCAGCATCCAAATTATTTTTCGCACCGATGAAATTGCGACCGTTGTCCGAGAAAATTCGTCTGGGTAATCCACGTCGTCCGACAAAGCGGTCGAAAGCGGCTCGAAAAGCCGCGGTTGAGATTTCTGAACAAAGTTCCAAATGAACAGCTTTGGTGGCGAAGCACACAAAAACGCAGACGTATCCCTTAAGGAATGGAGCTGTACGGACGGCGGAGCTTTTAATGTCGAACGGACCAGCGAAGTCCACTCCAGTGTGTGTAAATGGAAGCGATAAAGTGGCTCTTTCTGTTGGCAATGCGGCCATCATCTGGGTTCTCAAGCGTTGTTTGTGGATCGCGCATGTGTGACAGCGGTTGATGCAGCTCTTAATCTTCCGTTTCAGACGCGGGACGTAGAACTGGTGGCGTACCATGCGATACATGAGTTGAGCACCTCCATGCTGCAGCATTTTATGCATGAAGTCCAGAAACAAACGACAGAATCGTGACGCGGCCGGCAAAATGATGGGATATTTTTCATCTGTAGTCAGATCGGCGTTGATCAGGCGACCGTTCACTCGCAAGAGTCCATCGTCATCCAGCATGGGGTTCAGCGTCAATAATTCGCTCTTCTTTCCGATCGGTTTACCTTCACTTAGCTCCAGATATTCGAGTGGATAGTGCATCGTTTGCGACATTAAGATGAGCCGGTTGCGTGGGATATGCATTTCGTCTTGTGAGAGGATGAGTGTCGTTGGACTTGGCGCCAGCTCTTTGCGGGCTTGCTTGCAGAATCGCAACATGTACGCGGTGACTCGCAACGCTCTATCGTATGAGGAAAATCGGGTTAGCAGCTCATCATTCTCGACGGTGATCGTAAACACAGTCGTTTTGCGTTCTTCGATGATTGGGGCCGTTGGTGCTTCACTTTGCGGCCATTCATCTGCCACTCTCGATAGCCATGGTGGTCTCTTCCACCAAAGCGGATTCCCGTGCAAGTCCTGAGCCAAGGCTCCTCGTGTCCCCAAGTCGGCCGGATTATCCTTTGATCGTACGTGGCGCCATGGTGAATTGCCTACATTGGTCAAAATTTGCGAGATTCGGTTGGCTACGTACGTTTTCCACGCGTTGGCCGGTCGTTTCAGCCATGCGATCACGATGGAACTGTCCGTCCATAGAAAGGTTTCATGTTGATGGATGCGCAGTTGACCAGTGACATTTTTTATCAATTTAGAAAGCAGCACGGCGGCGCACAATTCGAGCCGGGGTAGACTGACTGTTTGGAGCGGAGCCACCTTCGACTTGGAGGTGAGCAAGTGAACATAGATGTAGCCGCGATGTTCCACTCGCACATAGATGGCGGCACAGTATGCTCGTTCGGACGCGTCACAAAATCCGTGGAGTTGGACCTCCGATTCAGGTTCATATTGCCGCCATCGCGGGATTTGAATCTGCTCAATGAATGGCAGATCCGACACAAATGCATGCCAACGTTCTAGTGCTTCATTGGTGACTCGTTCATCCCACGCGGTGCCCTCCAACCACAATTGCTGCATCAGGACCTTAGCTGGAATGATGATCGGAGTGAGCCATCCTGCCGGATCAAAAAGTTTCGCGATATCGGATAGAATTTGCCTCTTGGTGGTGGAGGCGGTGGCGGATTGAGCACTTAGTTTGTAAGAAAAGCAATCAGTTATTGCGTTCCAGCGGATGCCTAACATTTTTGCCTCGCTTGCCGATTTAAATTTCAGGAACTCTGCGTCCAAGAGATGTGAAGGCTCGACATCTTCCAGCAATTCCGAATGATTGGCTGTCAGTTTCCGCAGCGGAAATCCTGCGGAATTGAGCGTGCGGATAAGTTGCGATTTTGCCTGGCAGGCGTCTTCCAGTGAGTGTCCTCCAGCCAATACGTCGTCGACGTAGGTTTCTTGCCGTAATATCGCGGCAGCTTGCGGGGCCTCCTGTTCAGCGTCACTAGCTAGCTGATGGAGCGTCCGTATTGCTAAAAAAGGCGCACAATTTACGCCGAAAGTTACCGTTTTCAACTCGTAGTCGCGAACGGGAGCATCGACAGTTTCTCGAAAGACGATGCGCTGGAACGGTCGGTCGTCGTCGTGGACCATGATCTGACGGTACATCTTCTCAATATCGCCATTGAAAACGAATCGATAGGTGCGCCAATTCAACAATAAGATGACCAAATCCGTTTGCAGCCCCGGTCCGGTATGGAGGACGTCATTGAGGGATAACGTGGATGTTGTTCTCTGCGACGCGTTGAAAACGACTCGCACCTTGGTTGTCGTGCTCTCAGGCTTCAGCACTGCATGATGTGGAAGGTAGAATGAGAAGAAATTATTATCCTTAGAAATTTCGGAGGCGGAGCATCTCTCCATGTGTCCGCACTTGAGATACTCGAGCAACACGGCGTTGTATGTGTCACGCATGAGTGGCTGCCGTGCGAGCCGTTGCTCTAAATTCCGGTATTGGTTAAGCGGCCTAAATCGAGAGGCACCTAGACGTACAGTGGATTTGGAAAATTCGCTTTTAAACGGCAGACGCACGACATAGCGGCCAGTTTCGTGGCGATAGGTCGTTTGAGCATATAGCTCCTCACAATAAGCATCCTCCGGCGGAGGCTGCGGATGGTTGGGAACTTCTTCCTGTTCCCAAAAGGATTTTAACAGCTCGTGGAGCCGTTCGTGGTGATCTCCGGCGGAGACGGTGGTGGTGAAGGTGTGGACATTTTCATTGGCGATGGGTCCACTTAAGTACCAGCCGAAAACTGAGTTTTGTGCAAGCAGACTTCCACTAATATTTATGCGCATGCCGGCCAATACGATCTTTGGCAAAAGATCAGATCCAATAATCATATCGATGCGGTTGGGCGACAAGAAGTTTGGATCAGCTAAATCGAGCGAATCTACATCCTTCAACTTGATATTCGAGATTTTCGATGACGGTAGCCAATTTGTCAGTTTCGGCAGCACGATGGCATTGATGTTTTCGGCGAAGTCAGAGCGGGGCGATGCAAGCGTGAGGGCGCACTCTCTTTTTGCGATTTGGGTTTGCTGCCCGCCCATGCCAGATATATTACAAGTCATCGCGTATGCAGGCAAATCTAGCTGGAGTTGAATCCGTTCCGTTATGAATGTTCGCTGTGAGCCTTGATCCAAGAGTGCCCGCACCAGAAATCGTTCTCCTTGATGTACAATATGGGCTAAAGCCGTCGGCAATAGCACTTGATGTTGGCTGGTGGCCACATGCGCATGTGCATTAGAAGTAGCACCACTGTTAGCTGCCACAGTGGTCATCATCTTCGTCTGTTGTGCGGAAGCCTGCACGGATTGGCTCGTCGTCGACGGGCCGGACATCTGGTTAGACTGAAAAGATGAAACCGAATTATTCTGGGCTGAGCTTGAGTTAGGAAAGTGGAGCAGGGTATGGTGGAGCTTCTTGCATTTCGCACAGCGGAATGTGCTGGGGCACTGGGCCTTCAGATGATTGGCAGCAAGGCAGTTGAGACATCTGTTATGTTTCGAGATGAATTGGATTCGGTCGTCGACCGAGAGTCCCAGGAACGTGTCACATTGTCGCAGTCGATGATTGCCATTACATAATGCGCAAGAAACCTTATATTTTCCCTCGGTATGGAACACATTGGCCGAAGGAGTCACTGGGCTAGAGGAGAGAACGGGGGCTTTCACTTTGGTGAAGCTGGCGAGGCGTTCAACGACCTCGAAACGGTTGCTGAGAAACGTGTTCATCTGCTCCCATGTTGGCAAATCTCGATGCGTCGAAAGTGACTGCTCCCAATGGGCGATCGTGGTAGCTGGCAGTCGGCTGGAACAGAAATGGACTAACATCGCGCCCCAGAAATCGGTAACACCTTGACTCTTCATCATCGCAATGCAATCGTTGACGGTGTTTTGGATCTTCAGAATTCCTTCACTAGTTTCTTCTTCAATTGCTGGCAGATCAAACAGTGTTTTCAGCTGATGGTCGATTAGGATGCGCTTGTTTTCGTAGCGCGCTTTGAGAGCCCTCCACGCCGGCGTAAAATTGGTCCCAACGAGCGGGTATCCTTGCACAATGGCCCCGGCGGGGCCTGTTGTCTTATTTCGGAGATGGAACAATTTTTGTACGGGTGGACATCGGTGATTGTTCACGTACACGGCAGTGAACATGTCGCGGAACGCTGGCCATTCATTGTATCCACCGGAAAAGGTCATGACATCACACGGGGGCACCCTTATATAGTCATCAGATTCCAGTTGATCGATTTGGTGCGGCGCATGGGTGCTGGATAATGGCAGCGTCTCGATGCTCATTAGCTTCATCATTTCTTGTAGATGTGCCTTGGTCTGGAGGTACGTATTCCGACAGTGCGTTAGGGTGGATTGGAGCGTTGCATACGCTTCGGCATTCGCTTCGGCATTCGCTCCTTCAGCTGATCGAGCCACTTGGAAGGCATTCTTGGCAGTCCGCCAATAAGAATCGATTTCTTCTATCTTGAAGTGCAGCAGAGAGTCAGTTTGATTCGCCGCATCACCGCTGGATAAATCCTTGCATACCTGCACTAGATCTTCGGCAGCTTCTATAAAACTGGGAGGCGCCATTATAACGGAATTAATTTAACGAAAAGGGGAGAAAATGTGGCTGGGAAATCGCCTGACTACACAGGATTATTTATATTTATTTCTTGAACAATATGCAACCGTGGCAGCGAATATTCAATATTCCTGCGTTGCGATATAAATTTCCTAAAATCCCGTAAAATTGTATTTTCGATGTATAGGGGCGACCAATGCCGGTTGTAGCGCCCCCAATAATTTTGATAGGGCTCGGTGAATATTGGAATATTTACAGTTTTGCTCGGCGTGAAGTAGGCGACCGCTGCTGTGTGTAGCGTATTTGCGGGAACTGGTTTATCAATTGTTTTCGACTCCAATTGAATTCCATAAATCAAACGGGAGGAAAATACTCAGCAGGGACACCGATGCGACCAGTGCTGGTTGTAGCGTACTAGCAGAAAAGGTTGGAGAAATATTTGTCGTCTTCAACTGAATTCTTTGAAAAATTATAATATAAATTAAAGCGCACAAACCATAATAAGAACGACCAATGCCGGTCGTAGCGTATCGGAATAAAACAAGACCTCCTTTATTCGCAACACCTCACCTACAACCCCAATTAAAATAAAACACAAGTAGCAAATGTTTATTAAAGATAAAACGCAACACGAATAGCGAATCTTCGTCAACGGCACAATAAACCCCTAGAATCGACCAAAGCAAGCTGACTTCGAGCTTAGGTACGTATGTATGTTTCGTCGCTTGTTTGTCTCTTCGATGCTCAACGCAATCAACTCTTTATTGCGTCCAGCGAACACGTAAATATGTACGTCCGTGTGTGTATGAACTAATAATATACGACTGGTCTTAGTCAAAGCACCGAATGCAACAGCCAACAACAACAACTACCGCTCACTGATCGAGTGACTCGCTGTCTACTAGACTCAGCGACGAAACGTCGCAATGACAAACAGACGGCTTGGCGCCGGTCGCTTGTTGTTGTTGTTGCTCAACTTTCGCAGCCAAATTTATTCTTTTTGGTTGCTCTTTTTGTTCTTCGAACTAGCATTCAGGTACGCGCGAATGCTAGCTTAGAGGAGGGAGGGGGAAAAAGGTCGGTCCACCAGCTTGGCGCGTGATTATGCACTTGTGGTTTTGTAGTGCGGGAATGACATCTGAAGGGCACTCGAATTCCCCTGCACGTGGCCGGCGTGGACTGATCTTTCCCGACCCTTCCTCTGAAAAAATGGTCCACCAGAGTCTGATTCCAGACTCCTGGCTCAGGATCGCCAAATGTACAATTCACCCTCGTCGAGGGAGGTTAAGAGCAGAAAAGTGGAACGTACCTTGATCTCGCCGGATGGTGTTGAAACGTCGATTTCTTCTCCGGCTTATGGGTTGAAGGGAGCACGAGGATAGCGAGGTTTCTGGAACGGGCGGTTACGCGTCGCGTATTCACGTTTATAGTTTATTGAGAAAGAAAAAAAAGATTCCGGCTTCTTCCCGTTAAATGGAAAAAAAAATACGATACACTTTAAAACTTATATATATATATATATATAATACACCACTTCACTGGGGCTTCGTGCCCAACTTAGTTTCTAACAAAAAAATGGATCCACCATTCGAGTGGGAGTATATTCAATTTTGAAAAATTTGTTGTTTTTCGTGAAAATTCGGTTGGTTTTTTATATTTTTTTTGTTCGAGTTTTTTGTTTCGGGAGCCGGTTTTCACACGCCTGTCACGAACCGTTGCTGCTTTTCGAGTTAGTGTCCCTCGCTGTCGCTAAAATCGCGGAAGAGCCGAGTTCGTTCTTTCTGTCTGTGAAGTAATGAGTAATTAATTGTCGCCGTGCATTAGTCGGCGTTTACGCGGCGCGACAGCAACTTTGAACACTGGTCAAAGACCTTAAAAAGTCGCTTCAGTCGAGTTGTTGTTAAATTTAAGAATAAATTACAAGCTTGTAAAAATAAAATTAAGAACTTTATTAAGACGAAAATCTTTTGTGGGTTTCCTTTCAAAATAAATTTTTGTAGGGAACTGGCCTTGGTAACTCGGCTGAGTTAATACCCCGGCTGAAAAAAAAGGTTCTTTACAACATGTATAAGTGTTCGTCAAATATTTTTTGTTAAAACTCAATTTTTTCGACTAAAATATGGTTTATATATAATTTCAAAATTCTTTACGTGAAATTTTCTTTTTGTTCTTCAACAACGCTTAAGAAGAGCACTCATGCGTCGAATATGACCGAATGTTTGTTTACAAAACAGAACAGCTGATATGAACTTTTCACTGATGTAGAAAAAATTCTAGCTCGATACCAAACTAATGGCTCAAGTACTTATAACAAATCATGCTAAAATGAACACAAAAACTACTTATTTTTCGAATTCCTCTCTTGAAAAGGGCACAGTATTGCATAATCTTTCATCAAAAACCTAAAAGGTTGTATACTAAAAAGAAAACATTAAAAAATTTCAACGCAAGAATTTTTAGTTACAAAATTGAGTAAGTACTCAAAACATTCTAGCATCACTAATTCGGTTGTTGTTGGGAGTGCCACATATAGTAATATATGGTCGTGACTTCGGATTCTTAGCAGAGCGCTTCGCTTCACTTTCCGTTGTGCTGCCACTCTTGGTCTTCTGCATCGTGAGTTCAGCTGTTCGGCGTTAGTCACTCTTTACACGCAGTTACAAACATATTTCCCAAATTATGGGTTATGAAATACTTAAACCTAGGACTTTTAAATGGTGGCAATCATTCTTAATACTATTCTAATTCGTACTCCTACTCATAACTGTTCCTTGTTTAGATGCTATCATATACAAAAGTTAATCTTACGTTTTTCTTAAATCTACCAAATTATAATTTAAACCTACCATTCGATAACTTTTACCTACTTCTTATCGTTAGTGTTGTTCCTACTATATAAAATGTTAAGGGGGAATCTGATCGCGCCGTGACGTCATTTTAGCGTGTTTTTTGAATTTAGGAAAAAAAAGAATATAAAGCGAAATTTATAAAAAAATAACAACTAAACTAGCCCACTCGGTAGCATGAATATATATATATAAAAAAAAATAATATCTTCAGATATTATGTTCGGTGGATTTTGTGAGTCCTCACAGTACTAACAGTAAAACTCGATAATCTCAAAACTATATAATTTCCATTCATTGTTTCAACAGCTTTGTGAACATTATCGGTAGTCTTTATTCGCTTGTTTAATTGATTTTAAGAAATTTTCCCCTTACTACGTATAAGCACGGTTGCAACTTGAAAAAATCAGATAGCGCCAAAAAAATCAAAAAAAGAACCAAACAAAATTTTTCTTCTTTTCGCTACTACACAGAAAAACTGGCTACGTAAAATTCCAATTAATGGTGATTGTTAAACTCGATTCATTGGCATTTTGTCACAATTAAAAATTTAAAACATATCACGAGTTTCGGCAACAGTTTGTAATATTAATTTTTAAACGAAAGTTTTGTTGGACTGATTTGTCATATCAATCACCAAAAGTATTAACACCCCAGCCAACCATATGCGGAGCGCTCCGAAGTAGGAGTGTAAAAGGACTCCTCCCTATGCACCTTGAAGGAGCGTTTTCGGAGCGCTCCGAAGTAGAAGTGTGATAGGACTCCCAAATATACACCTTGAAGGAGCGTTTTTGGAGCGCTCTGAAGTAGAAGTGTGAAAGGACTCCTACCTATGCACCTTGAAGGAGCGTTTTGGGAACGCACCGACAATGGGCTCCTCAAATGCACCGTTAAAGAGCGTTCAGGGATTCACGCCTTGAATTTGGATTATCTAGTTGGCATTGTTTTTGTCATTCCTTATGGTTTCTGAAAAAAAAGCGAAGCCAAGCAGTGATGCAAGTTTAAGAGAGCTTTCCTCAATGAAATGGAGAGAAGATTTAGGGGAGAAAATCTTTTTGGGTAATTTTTAGAGATTAAAGTCTTAAAATGCAAATTAATTACACTGCTTAACAAATTTGGAATTTATAAAAAGCAACTGAATATTTGTGCAATTTTCCTGTAGATCTCGGCCTCCTAAGCAAGAAAAAAAATTTTTTTAATTTTTTTATGGAAGAGTTTTTGAGAAAAAATTTTTTGAAATTTTTTTCAGTGCATTTCGTAGGTGCACTTGCTATTTCAAGCATATCTCGGGCCCCGATCTACCGATTTTAATAAATATATTTTCCAAATATAGATAATTAAGCTCCCTACAACTTTTAGAAACAAAGTTTTTGATTTGCATGAGTAGTTTTAGTGCTAGAGGTGCAATTATACAAGAAAATTGTGTTTTTTTCAAAAAAATCAGGGTAAATTTTTCATATAAAAATTTGTAAAAAATAGAAATCGAAGTGGAAAACCCATTTTCAAATTTTTTGCGTATAGCTAAGTATTTCTTCTAAAAAATAAGCCCCGTTTGGCTAAAAGCGGTGAAAAATTTACGGAGCTATGATTTTTTTGCCAAAACACTAAAAAATCGATATTTCACAATTTTTGCTTTGTTCACAAAACTTGTTCATATGAGCCGAAATTATTTTATGAAGGTGCAATTGAGTAAATTTTCACATATATAAATGCATAAATGCTGCCTCTTTATTGATTAAAAATGAATGTCGTTTTGCCCTGCCTTTTAGAATATTGTGGTGGATTTGTTTACCTGCCGGTCTCAATGACCTGTACCAGATAAAAAAGGGTGCAGTGCTTTCCCTTAGTGGAAAAAAATATAAGGTATCATGAATACGTTTTGTGCGTTAACGTCAGTTTTTATACTAAACGTGTTTCTTTACTTTCAATTTTGCCTAATGAATTGAGCGTAGTATAAAATACCTGAGGTTTTGCATACTTTACATACATACTTACATACTTACATACATACACCGGGGCCGCTGTGATGCAGCCCACTTTAAGACAACATGAACTACCAAATTGGTACAACTCCTGTAAAACATTTGTGAAATAAGCTCTAATGCAAAAGTGTTAAAGAAATAAAAATTTATTTCCAAAATTATTTTTATACAATTTGAAAAAAGTTCTTGCTTCCGCAACCACAAAAGTCCAGATTACAAGCAAATAGTAAATAACCTACTAAAGAATTATAAGAAAGCCGAAGTACACATGTCGTTGAAGATCCACTTTCTCGATTCGCACTTGGATTTTTTCCCTGAAAACTTAGGAGACGTAAGCGATGAGCATGGCGAACGTTTTCATCAGCAATTAAAGGATATTGAAAATCGCTATAGCGGCCTTTTCGACACGGCAATGATGGGTGATTACGTGTGGTCCCTTGTGCGTGAAAATGATGGTAGTAAATATAAAAGACAAAGCGGAAGCAAGAACTTTTTTCAAATTGTATAAAAATAATTTTGGAAATAAATTTTTATTTCTTTAACACTTTTGCATTAGAGCTTATTTCACAAATGTTTTACAGGAGTTGTACCAATTCGGTAGTTCATGTTGTCTTAAAGTGGGCTGCATCACAGCGGCCCCGGTGTATGTATGTAAGTATGTAAGTATGTATGTAAAGTATGCAAAACCTCAGGTATTTTATACTACGCTCAATTCATTAGGCAAAATTGAAAGTAAAGAAACACGTTTAGTATAAAAACTGACGTTAACGCACAAAACGTATTCATGATACCTTATATTTTTTTCCACTAAGGGAAAGCACTGCACCCTTTTTTATCTGGTACAGGTCATTGAGACCGGCAGGTAAACAAATCCACCACAATATTCTAAAAGGCAGGGCAAAACGACATTCATTTTTAATCAATAAAGAGGCAGCATTTATGCATTTATATATGTGAAAATTTACTCAATTGCACCTTCATAAAATAATTTCGGCTCATATGAACAAGTTTTGTGAACAAAGCAAAAATTGTGAAATATCGATTTTTTAGTGTTTTGGCAAAAAAATCATAGCTCCGTAAATTTTTCACCGCTTTTAGCCAAACGGGGCTTATTTTTTAGAAGAAATACTTAGCTATACGCAAAAAATTTGAAAATGGGTTTTCCACTTCGATTTCTATTTTTTACAAATTTTTATATGAAAAATTTACCCTGATTTTTTTGAAAAAAACACAATTTTCTTGTATAATTGCACCTCTAGCACTAAAACTACTCATGCAAATCAAAAACTTTGTTTCTAAAAGTTGTAGGGAGCTTAATTATCTATATTTGGAAAATATATTTATTAAAATCGGTAGATCGGGGCCCGAGATATGCTTGAAATAGCAAGTGCACCTACGAAATGCACTGAAAAAAATTTCAAAAAATTTTTTCTCAAAAACTCTTCCATAAAAAAATTAAAAAATTTTTTTTTCTTGCTTAGGAGGCCGAGATCTACAGGAAAATTGTACAAATATTCAGTTGCTTTTTTTTTGTTTGACAGTGTTATACAAAAGAGTCAATTATAATGATTTTCGGGGGAAAAATTGAAAAAATAGGCAATACTGCAGACATTTTCCGTTAGAATTTAAGCAATCCAACAACACTCCTTCCGGGTTATCTTTGGATTAATTTAGGACTCCTTTTCTCAAAAAATGTAGACTAAAAGTGGAGTCCTCACGGAGTCCTTGCGGTTTATCTAAGGGAGCATTTTAGGACTCCGAAAACAATCCTTAAAGGAGTCCGCAGGGCACACCCTTTTCATACGTTTTGAAAGGCCCTTTTCTCACGCAAACACGCTCCTTTAGGAGCCTTTTAGGAGGCTCCTTAGGAGGGTAAACGCACCGCATTAGGAGTCCTAAAGGTGCACCGTGCGGACTCCAATGGTTGGCTGGGTTGTATGCGGACTTGCATAAAAAAAGAAACAAAATTTTTTAAAATTGTAACAAACATATATGTTGTGATCTTATGATGTTTTCATTGAAAATATCCGTACGAAAACTGACTTTTCTGAAAATTTATTCCTTTTTGCCCTCGTTGCCTTTTTTATACCCGACACACTCCGTGTCGAGGGTATATTGCATTTGTGTGGTTGTGTGTAACACCCAGAACCAGTCGAGATAGACCATACAAAATTTATATAGAAATGATCAGCGTCACCAGGAGATTCGATTTAGCCATGTCCGTCTGTCCGTCTGTCCGTCTGTCCGTATACAGTTTTTTTTTATCGAAGACGTTGAGCTATCTCGACGAAATTTGGTACACGTGTTCATGGGAACATGACATGTGACGAGTTCGAGAATGGATCCGATCGGACCATTTTTAGGGGTACTTCCATCCGTAGGGTCTTTCATTGAAATCACGAAAACTGCTCTAAAGCCGCAGTTTATAGAGGTATTTTGATAAAATTCGATATTTGAAACTATTTTAAGACAATAAATGTAACTTTCAAAAATTGGAAAAGTGGGCGTGGCAGAAGGGCGTTTTTCGAAAATTTGTCTCCTACGCCTGAAATTCAAACGTGACTTGAACGAAAGTTGGCACGCATGCTTTCCTTTTAACCATTAATGTAATCTTCAAAAATTTTCGAAATCGGTCCGCTATTAAGGGTACCTCCAGTACTAGGGTCTGTCATGGAAGCCACAAAAACTGCTCTAAAACCGAAATTTTTTGATATATTTTGATGAAATTCGATATTGAAAGGTATTTAAGGACAAAGAATTAAAACTTAAAAAATTTAAGAAGTGGGCGTGGCAGAAGGGCGTATTTCTAAAATTTGTCTCCTAAGCCTGAAACTGAAATGAGGCTTGAATGAAAGTTGGCATTTATGCTTCTTCTATGCTTATGAAAATCCTCTCCAAAAATTTTCTAGATCGGTCCACTATTGCGGGTATCTCCGGTACTATCTCTGTCATAAAAATCCAAAAATTGCCAAAAAGTCGGATTTTTCGCGATTTTTTAATGAAATTAAGAATTTAATCTTATATCTAAGCCTCTGATAAACAAGTATAAAGATAATTTTTTGGATGTGTCGGGTATTGTATGGTCAGGTGCGCCTGACTATAACACCCTTACTTGTTTTATTTTTTATTTTTTTTTTAATTTTTTTTATTAAACGCCTGTTTTCAAGGGCAGCACTCAGACATCAATTTGCCCATTGTACTGACCCAAGATGGCATGTTATTCACAGGGTCTTCTCAGTTCTATGAACGAACCTTAGAAGACTCCTGAAAGATAAGGAAAGAGCTTTTTTTCTGTATATGTCACACGTACCGAATGCCATAACTCTGCTGCGTGAGAATGCAGGACATTCGAACAAATAATGCTCGGCCGTTTCCTCATTCTCCTCTCCGCAGCACGGGCAGTCAGCATTTTCGGTGACTCCTATCACTTTGAGGTGCTTTACAAAAGCGCCATGCCCTGTGATTGCATTAACCAAAAGTCTGAAGTCTCCCCTAGATAGGGACAGCAGAAATGTGGAAGATTTTCTACACAGAGATGGCAACATTTGCTTAGAGAACCTACATGTCGAAACATTTTGCCATTGCTGTGAACAGGTTAGGGAAACCCATTCCGCAACAGCCATCCTGATGTTGGCAGTAGCAGCTCCGATGTCCGGTTCCGGACCCAGAAAAGATGTATCAGATGCAAGTCTGGCTAGCTTATCAGCTTCCTCGTTGCCTTTAACACCAGCGTGTTCTCTGACCCATCTGAGTTGCACGGAGTTGAATTTACTGACGTAATTAACTCTATTTGTGCATTGTTTCACTAGATTTGACGAGACAGCAAGGTTAAGCATTGCCAGTAGCGCAGCTTGGCTGTCATTTAAGACACAGATGCTTCTACTCCGCCATATTTTATCAACCACATGATCCATTGCTTTAAGGATAGCAAAAACCTCAGCCTGAAACACTGTCGCTTTGCTCCCAAGTAGAAAAAAGAGTTGTTCCTCCTCTTCCCTCATAAATACTCCTGCTCCGGAACCTAGTTCCGTTTTTGAGCCGTCAGTATTAATGCAACTTGCGTAAACCAGAAGATCTGAGACATCTTCAGCTTCATCCAGTTTAACTTCATAGTTGCGTTTCAAGATCAGGGTGGTAGTGATCGCGTCAGACGGCATATGCAAAACGTTTGTATCAATGCACGTTCCCCCCGCTACATTACTTACGTCCCACCTTGGTCTTATTCAGTAACCATTGCGCTGTTTATCTACAGATCGCTTTGATGGGTTCTCCTTTGATAAAGATATCAAGTTGTTCCAGATTTAACAAGGCGTCGAGAGCTGGCCCAGGTGTTGTGGTGAAAGCACCAGTAAAACCTAGATTCACACTCCTTTGAAGTTTGGCAAGCGCCGCAACAGGAAATTTTTGTTTCATTGCGCTCCACCAAATCACCGACGCATACGATATCATAGGTGTGATCATCACTTTGTAAATCCAAAGAAATTTTCCCCATGTTTTGCCAAATACCTTCTGACACTTCCAAAAAGCGGATAGCGCCTTCGATATTTTGACCTGTAACTGCCTTCTCCACAGAAGCTTGGTATCAAGAACAACTCCCCTTAGCACTGGAAGAGTCCGTCCGTCCATCCTTCTCCTACTTGAAAAGAGAACTATACTAGTCTTAGAAGGATTTACGGGAAGCCCATTACAACTTGCCAACTTGTGAACATCCTGTGTGACAGAAGAGACCTGATCCAGTCAACTATCACCTTATCCACGCCAAAAGCTGCAGTTGCCCTGCACATTCCATCGAATGTTGCATTATCAAAGGCACCCTCAATGTCAACAAAAATACCTGCAGCGTATTCTTTCTTGTCGAACGCCCTCTCAGATCTAGAGACGAGTTGATGTAGGGCAGTTTAGCCAGATTTTCCGCGCTGGTACGCGTGTTGACATGGTGACAGAGGCTGCCTCGAAAGAACCTTTTCCCGAATGTGCAGCTTAACTATCTTTTCCAGACTCTTTAGCATAAAAAACATCATGCTAATAGATCTGAAGCTTTTTGGCAGAAAGTAATCGCCTCTACAAACCTTTGTTATAAACGTCACTTTGACTGTCCTCCATTGGGTGGGTACGTATGCTCTCGCGACGCGTGCCACAAAAATCTTTTTCATGACAGGCAGCAACATCTCAGTTCCTTCCCTGATCATAATTGGTAGGATTCCATCCGGCCCCGGCGATTTATAGGGGTCAAAAGATGCAGCCCCCTACCTTATGACCTCTTTCGTCACCAGCTGCCTCGCAATCCTCCAATTATGGTTATCTATGTGCGGCCTGCCATAGTCACAATCAATTGGACTGGGCTAGTCGCACACCAGTGTTGGATTTCCCGGAAAGTGAGTCGCGAGCAGCTCCATATAAGCTTCTTCCTTCGACTCAGTTACCGATCCATCCTCCCTTCTCACTGTATCCAGCTTGATCGAATGATCCTGCTTTAAAAACTTGACCTTTCTGTTGGAGTCACTGACGGATTCAATTCCGCTGTAAAAATCTTTAAAAGCTTCAAAGCGGTTTTATACTCTTTTTGCTTGGAACGATAAAATTTCCAGAGCTTCTCAGACCTTAATTTCAAAGCCTTATTGAGGGGTCTCCTGGATTCATTCCGAAGCTTTTGTAGATTACCATTCCACCAGAGAACCGATTTTCTACTAGGCCCCGGTTGAAGTGGACATGCACGTTCAAAACTGGATGTAAGACTGCAGTGAAGTTGCAATATCTACTCAACGATGGAGGCGTGCAAGCTCCAAACGCATTCTTCCAACCCGGTGTTACTGAAGGAGGTCATCGAGAAACTTCCAACTCAACAGAAACTATCGTGGGTAATGCATGCGAGAACGTTAGCCGCTCCAACTTTGAAAGACTTCAGCGAATGGATATATGGCTACGCAGAAGTGGCCGCAACCGTAGTGTATCCAGCGTCGATTAAGATGCACATCGTCAACACACACCAAAACAACGCCGTTGATACAGACAACAAGCCAGAATCTGTGGTCTGTAAAAAGGAATCTCATAAGCTTGGAGAATGTAAAGATTTTATTTCTATGTCACCTATGTCACCAAATATCTGCTGTGAAGTCCAACGATATATCCAACCGATGTCTAAAGCGTCATCGAAAACGCTGCTTAGAAAGGAGAACTGTGGCGTTGACGGTTGTAAATCGAAGCATAATCCACTGTTGCACGCAAGCGAAGAGCCAACGATCCGCAATCAAGAGGTGAAGAACCACGGGCTTGTGAGTACGCACCACCAGCAAAGTGATCAAACAGATAAACAGTACTTACGGATTGTTCCGATTAAGCTACATGGAAAAAATGAAACCGTCGAAACATTCGCGTTCCTCGATGAAGGTTCTTCAGTAACGTTAATTCAGAGCCATATTTTTCGAAAACTGGAGATCGAAGGCACACCTAAACCTTAGTGTCTTCAATGGACAGGCAATACAACACGTATGGAAAGTACTTCGCTACGAGCTTCAATTCAAGTCTCTCCGAGTACAATGAACGTAATAAGAACTGGCTGAATAACGTTCAAACATTGTTATGAGAATGCGGAGCCCGGAATATTATTCGGCAACGACAATTGGAAGGTAGCCATGCCAATCAAGGTACGTGAAGGAAGATGGGATGAACCGATCGCATCAAAATGCAGATTGGGCTGAGCGATACAGGGAGGCACAAATGGATCCAAAGGGCGCGTAAGCGCATAGGCGGTGCGACTGTGAAATTTTGCATCAAGCCGTCAAAGATAACGACAACCTAGATGTTACCAACAAAGACAACATATCAAAGCCTGAAGAAAATAAAGCGCTTCAACTTCTAGGAGAAAATTGTGTCAAAAAGGACGGAAGGTTCGAAGTCGGATTGTTGTGGCGCGAGGAAAACGTACATTTTCCAGACAGCTATGCGATGGCAGTCAACCGCTTGAAGTGTCTCGATAAAATAATAAAAAAGGAACCCTCACTGAAACAGCTCATACAAATCAAAATTGACAATCTTCTTTCGAAAGCATTCGCCAAGTAACTGTCCGGCAAAAATATTGACGATTTCAAAGGGCGAGTATGGTATCTTTCCAACTTTATCGTTCGGAACACGAACAAACCCGACAAGATCCGTTTGGTTTGGGACGCTGCAGCAAGGCCGCATGGAAAATCATGAAATGATTTTTTGCTCGCCGGCCCTGATTTATTGAGTTCTTTGATCGCAGTCCTCACAGCCTTTCGAGTAGGTAAGTTCAGTGCCGTAGCAATTCTGGTTTGCGTGGGGGGGGGGGGGGGGAATAATTTTTTCAATTTTAACGTCTATTTAAATTAAAACCGTATTACATGCACGCTTTCAATGCAAGCGTTTAACGGACCTTAAGGAATCGTATCGAATGAATACTTTTTTAAAGCGTGTTCGAAATAATCAGCTGTTCTTCTTAGAGCTATTATACACGAGACGATATAAGCGGGGTAGGCAAACAGTTCAATTCAAAAAGTGCTGCCACACGCACGATTTTTCTCTCTTATAGCTTAAATTTTTCCTACTCTCCTCAAAATATCCCTTTTTTACAACAAGTACAGTGGGGTCTCGATATAAGTCGTTTCTGGTTCCTAAAAAATCGACGTATAGCGAATCGACTTATAACGAATCAGTTTTCTTCATATGTTTCTATGAAAGAATTTCTAATTGGTTCCTCAAAGCTCAAAAATTGATACACAAATTTTATTAAAGTCAATAAAATGAAATTTCCCTACAACTGGCATCACTGCTCTATAGTCTGATTTCGAAATATTCGTTGGATGCAGAACGTTTTACGCTGCGTCCACAACAACGCAATTGATTTGAGCTGCTTCCATATGCTTGCATGTGTTTGCCTCAATTGACGGAACGCACCTGACGCGTCATTGGAGATGGCACTTAGGGGCGCAAAAGACGAAAAAAAATGTTCCCCTCAAACTTTTACACGTAATTGCGAATCATTTGCGACGTATAGCGAACCAGGGTGTTAATTGATACGTGACGTAAGTTCGAATCGACGTATAACGAGGCGACTTATAACGAGACCCCACTGTATGCTTATAAGGTGGTTGAGCCAAATAAAACCAATTGCTTTATAAGGCACGATTTTCAGAAAACATATTTCTAGCACTCCCAGCATAATGATTTTTGGCATGTTCTAAAGCGTTTATATTTACTTCACAAAGCAAATAAAATTGCATCGATTGTGTACACCGAGAGAAAAAGGTAGTTATATTAACTGAAAAAGCAGGTTAAAATAACCGAGTTCACCGTTAATTGTTAGCTTATGTGTAGTAGCGGTCAATTCAACAGTACAAACACAGTCAATAGGGATATAACTACCTGATGGTTGATATAACTGTCTCGCGGTTAAATCAATTGTCACCAGCGACTGGGAAAAAATAATTTATTTTTTGCTTTGACTTTTTTTTATCTTCTTTTATTAATATTTTTTTTTTTATTAAATTATTATTTTTTTTCTTTATTTAATTGTTTCTAGTTAAATCTTTTTCTCTTTCATCTCTTAAAATTTTCTCGCCTCGGCCAAGCCTTGAACCGCTGACCTCCACTTCGCTGGGCGAACGTCTTGACCATTACGCTAAACAAACGAATTTAATTTGTTAGTCAAAATGCTCACTTGAGTTTATGGTTGCTCAAGCTTTAAGGAACGTGCTTAAGGAATTGTTTCACTCCCAAAATTTTTTGCTTGAAAATGAACCATTAAAAAGTTTTTAAACAAATTAAAATCTTAAAAATTTAGGAAAAAATTTTTGTCTTCCAAAACAACTACACTCTGAACAAAAAAAAAACCTGTAATAAAAAAAAAATCCAGAAAAATTCCCGCCGCCAGCAGGGATAGAACCCCGAAGCTCACGACTGTCGAGTCATAGCTTAAACCACTGAGCTATCGAAAACTCCGGAGACGGTTGATCAGAATGCGAACTAATACGTCTAAGTGAACGAAAGCGTATTTGAACATAAAAAGTAACTGTTTTTCAACTGTTCATTTGACTGCCTTTTTCTGTGCATTTAACGCGGAATACAATTTATTTGACCACTCTTACTTTAACTGTTCTAAGTAGTTGATTCAACTGTTGTTATTTCTCTCGGTGTAGCTAAGTAAATAGTAATCTTCCAACAAAGTCTACAGAAGTGAAAACAACGTACTTGATCTAATTTTGCGTGAGAAGAAGAGCAATGTTTTTTCTAAAAGTTGTTGATAATTTTGTAAAGTCTTGATGCTCATACCAAAAGTCGGACTTTATTCAAATTAAAAAGGATGGAAACAACCCCTAGCATTGCTGTATTCCGAATAAAACGTTAAATTATATTTAGTGGTTTTAATAAGGCATACAATAGTCACCTTGCAACTGGTTCTTAAAAACATTTTTTTTTGAGGCCCTAAATGGACCTTATTATACCAAGCACTTAAAAACAATGAGAAAGAAGGCCTTTCTCTGCAATGGGCAGCAAGTTAACAAAATTAGTATCGATAATGCATTGTACCTGCACTTGAATATACAACTTTGAGTTTTAAATATATTATTTTATATAAGAAGAGCTGTGCAGAGTATTTGTTTTAATTTTTGATCTCAAACAACATTTACAATGAAATCAGATAATAGTTTTATACTTTTCTTTAATTGCGTGGTTCGATTTTCATAATAATTAGTTTATATAAGGCCAGTACTGTATACATACTACATCCGGAAATTCAAGTGCCTACATGTAACCGTGGCGAAGTTATTAATTATTTCCCCCTAACAATCAATTCTGAACCACTGTGGGGCGGTTTGGTTTTTTGTTTGATTTGACTTTTTTTATGTCTTATTTTAAGACGAAAAATCATGTTTTAAAGCATATTTCTGGTTGCCCTAATTACCAAAATGTATTTTTCGACGACACCTCAAGGACATTTCGTAACAAGAACCTTAAAAGTGCTTCCTACAGTGATTTTTCATAATACCTGTCGTAAAATAAACAAAGGGCCCGCAGTCGGAAATATTTTGTTATTTGGAATAGATTTTTCAGTGCAATTGGGGAAAATTTCTACTGTGGTTAGATTTTTCTGTAGGATTAGGCAATGTTTTATACTTGTTTGTTGTTTGTTACACAAATTCCCCTGATATGACTGTTCGGCAAAATCATATTGATGCATAACAATCACAGGTAAACCAGATTTTAAAATATAAGCAATTCGATAGATTTTTTTTTAAATATCGGCATGCTGAGCCCATCTCAGCACATAACTCTTTTGTTTGGATCTCAAAAGTGGGGGGCTTGGTTCACCTACATCATATTTTACCCTCAAATTCATTCGCATCCCATTTCTATACAGGTTTATTATATTTTAAAGACTATAATAAATTTGCAATTCTTGAGTTTAAAGACTCTTAAGTACAATTAAAAGTTTTATTGATTGTGACCTGTTCGGTCGCTGTCTGCATTCAAAGTGAAGTTCAGTTTTTCGTCAACACTAACCCAAGCGTCCTGTCTGTTCGTTATGTCTTACTCATCGTCTACACGTCAAAAATTTCGTCCACTTCGATTACGGTGTTCTGATTTTACATCTATCACTAAAATACAATTGTTTTTGCTCATAATAAACTTGAAAAATATCCAAAAAAAAAAGGTTTTTTTTCGAATTTGGAAAATTTTTCTGGTATATTTTACCTTCCCCAGGTAGCTTGTTCTATCCCAAATCGAAATCTAAAGTGAAGAGATTAAAATTATTTACTTGCTTGAACTAAAAATTTGATGGCGTACACATCTAATTCCCATACAAATGCATGTAACCGCATAGGGGTCTGGCCAGGCATCAAGTGCCTGAACTAAGGTGTCTCTTTTTAATCGTTGTTTTTCTTCCTTTCCTAAGGACTTTTTACAATTTTTCAATGCATAGATCGAAAGCCAATAAAATTTCATTAGGCTATCCGAAATTTCAGGTCGGTAGCTAAATTAGAAATATGTTAAATAAACGCCCAAAATCTTAATATGCCTGGCCAGACCCACGTGCCTGTGCGAGGGTTAAGGATGTTGCAGGCCGCTTTGGGAATTGAAATTTAACATACTTCATTTTGGCATAAAACTCTATTTTCGTGTATTTCACGTAAGTTCCCGATAAGAATTTCAACTAATTTTAAACTAATTTAAAATTAGTTGATTCTCAGTGACAGCTAGTTGAAATTCTGACTTTTTTGTATGGAGCGAACTAACCTTTTTAGCATTACGGTGTCTTACGAGTAAGTCAATTGTCCAGTTCTGCATATCTTTTCAACTAGTTGAAAATTACTTTATTTCAAATTGCATTAAAAAAAATTACATTAAAAATCAAAGTAGTATTTCTTCTTCTTCTTTTTCTTCCTCATTTTAGTCACAAACTGACTGTTGACTGCTTATAATTTCAGTTAGTTTTAGAACAGTTTGTTTTCCAACTGATTGAAAAACTAACTTTTTTATTGAACTAACTGTCTTCGTTCCCACAGGGTTGTATTGCTTGTAAGCTTGTATTGGTTTTAGCAAAATTGCTTGATATTTTCTTTAAAATTTTCTGAGCGATTTTCTATATTTGGGCTTTTTAATTAGCATTCTATCCTCATCATTGTCTTAGACATGATTTTTTTTTAAATTGATAAAAAAAAACAAATTTTTCAAGGATATTCAAGGACTATAGGAGATAGAGAGCCAAAACTCGGCGCAAATTAAATTTTTTGCATTGACCTAAACAGCAAAACAACTTTCGTCAAAATCGGCTTTGGAGGCTTAATTACTTTATAACCGGATAGGCCGGATACTGGCCTGTTATCCATTGCAACTCTAGTATTTGCTGTATATCGGAATATCGGGCATAGAAGTGATCTTAAATAACAAAAGTTTTAATTAAAATACCTAAATTCAAAAATGTATTCTTCTCATAATGTTAGTATAGATTATTTAAATATCTTCATTTACCTGTCACAACCAGCCGTGGTGAAACCAGCGACCCAGCACAAATATAAGTGAAATCGCTACTGTCTGCAATATAGATTCCAACATGCCATGGAACTTCCGTTATGTTGACATCGGCACCATGAATCGAAAATGTTGTAATTGGTGAAACAGGTTTTCCACATTCCATCTCACAACGCTGCTTAAAAGAGGTCCAGATGCCATTTCTGCAAATTGAACTTTCTACAAATCCCAGGGGCTTAATAAATCCATCAGAACACGAAAAAGTAGCAACCGTTTCTGGCTTGAAATAATGTTTTTGACTGACATCAACACCATTCAGACTGAATATTGCTTTGGTGCTATATCCGCTCCTGGGATGAAGATCTGAACAAAATTCTACGGAAATATATTTTAAAATAATTAATTTAAAGTATCTTTTTACAGAGATCTTACGAAAACATTCTGGCCAGCTGTTTTGCCACACTCCGTTGAGACAAAAGTTCCACAAGCCGCCCTCCAAAGTAAAATTTTCTGTGCACCCTATATTAACTAATACCATGTGTCCAAGGATTTGTCCAGGCGTTACAGGAGTATTGCCATTAATTTTGAACGTCATGTGGGAACCTAGTCTTGGGACTTGGCATATTTTGTTTGTAGAAAGCATTGATGGACGATAATTGCGTCTTCGGGACCGTCCGCACATGACACCAGACTCGTCGGAACCGTCGGCGCATTCCTCCGTATTATTGCAGACTGCGTTTCCACTTATACAAGCACCGTAGCCACATCGAAATGATTGAGGGGGACATGGTTGGGAAGAACATGTCTCCAAACTCTCATCAGAACCATCGCTACAGTTTGGGTGACCATCGCAAATGTCCTCAGATGAAATACATTCGCCCGAGTTGCACTGCATTTCATCTTCTTTGCTGCAAAAATAAACAATTTTAAGATTAAATGCACTGTGCTAGTTCAAATCCTAGCAGACGGCTTGCATATCTAGATCAGTTAACAGAGTTTTTCGCGTATGCAAGCATAATTTTGTTGTTTAATTAAGAACTTCCAGTTGCTAGTCATTTGCTTTCCAATAGTGCCATATTGTCAAAAAAATCAAATATAGGGCTGATTACACAATATGATTACTGACCAAACGTTCGGCTGTTTTCATTTGGTTAAAATTTGATACATATGCTCATTTAGCTACAAGTCGTAAATTTGGTTTTTACACTACATGCGCCATTATATAATATATATGTATACATATGTATGCCACCATTTTTGGTTTGCGTTTAAATGTAATTTGGTAACAATTTGGCTAAACATTTGTCATCAAGATTTGGTTGGCGTGTTACACCATATGGCTGCATTGCAAAAAAAAAACTTTTGATTGCGACGTGAACAAATTCTACCATATGCCACATGTCCATACGTTTGTTTGTCAATTACACGACTTGGTATCGATTTGGACAAAATTGCTTCCAAAAACAGTCAAAATTGGCTCAGTAACCATATCGTGTAATCAGCCGTTACGCAACTAAAATACAATATGGCCGCCGCTACCACTACAGGGGAATCAATGAAAGTATTTGACTAGTAGAACACAGCTTACTTTGAAATAAATATATTTAAATAATGACAAAACTTAAATGTAAGAACAAAGCCCAAAATCCAATATTGCGATTGCCAGATGCGAGAGTGCACGACGTCATGAAGAAGTTTTGCGTAACGCATTTCAATCTCCAATGAGAGTTTTGTGTCACGCAGATAATAGCATAATTTCGCTTCTAGTAATGCAATATTTGAACCAAGTACCAATCTAGCGAGTACCCAGTACTTATAAAAGTTATACGTTATCACTTGAGTGTAAATTTTAATTCAACATTTTCAAAAATTTTCAAAAAATGTTCACGAAATATTTTAAAAGCTCTTTTTCACGGAACAGTGAACAGTTTTTGATTTATTAGTGTAAACGAGTACCCAATAGCAAGTACTCAAAAAATAGCTACATCATTAACATGTCAAATTGCCTGGCAACGAGAAATATTCAATTTGTCAAAATTTTCTCGCTACGATGTCTCGCAGTGCGATACATTGGAGCTTGAACCATACGAATGAATGTATTGAAAATTGTGTGCGTCTCGTCTCGCGCACTCGCATCGGGCTCTCGTAATGTTGGACTTTGGGTTTAAATAATGAAAAAATAAATTAAATTTATAAAGGATTTATTGAAAATGAGAAGTACCACTCATTAAAATGAGAAACTAAAAACTTGAAAATAAATAATGTTAAAAAAAATATTTTTTAGTTTTAAAGGTTTTATTAAAAATAATGTATCAAAAACTAAGACTATAATTCGGCCATAACACCCTTGCCGTCAACAATCTAAGGTGTTGATCAGACAAAAACTCAAATCGTTGGGCGTAGCGTTAATTGAGTTGACTGGATGGGGACACAGGCATAACGATTTTTTTTTGTCTAATGAACGCCTAAGATTGTTGAGGGCAAGGGTGCGATGACTGGAACCTGGGACGTATCGAATTTTTTTTTTAGTTTTGATACATTATTTTCAATAAAACCTTTAAACAAAAAAAATTTTTCTACATTACACTCAAAAAATTTCGTCGTAGAATCTATGATATCCGACGTAGTATCTATTTTATCCGCAATTGATTATGTAGGTCTAATTGCAAGATATCGGAGATTCTACGACAGCTTTGCAGTAGTTTCTACGATGAGGAATGTCATTGATTTCAACGATATATAACGTAGATTTAACGATATTCCATCGTGGAAGCTATCATATTCCATCTTAGGAACTATGATGTTATTTCATAGTAACTACGATATCAAATCATAGGAACTACGATTTAAATCATAGAAACTACGGTTTCAAATCTTGAAGTACATTTCTATAACTTCTTAATTTTGATATGAATTCCTGTCGGCGGGTTCGATCCCTGCTCCAGCGAGCGTATTTTTTTTTTTTGGAAAAGTAGATTATTGATCATTTATATTATTTTAAAAAGTGAGAGAAAAAAAATTATGCTTAAAAAATTAAAAAAGATTCTATAGGAATTTCTTGAAAGAGCTTGTGCGTGACGTTTTGGAAGGCGCGATGAAAGCAACTATTTTATTGGTTGGCAACTTTCTTTCTGTTCCCCTTATTTTTTCATTGAAATTTACTTGCCTGTTTAATTCTCAATTTTCTGTCAATTTCTTTGGCCTTTGAAAGGGTACGAACTCGGATCTTCCAGGTAACAAATCTAGCACACTTCAACTACGCCCTCGCGTGATATGATTTGAGCTTGCTAGTTTTATTATATCAATATAAGTGGGAAAGAGTAGAAACTATTAGATTGACAGTAGATCTTAGTGTATTTTACGTAGATTCTATGACATTTCCATCGTACAATGTATGATGGACATATTTCTTCCACAGTAGAAACTATTGGATTTACAGTAGAAATTATTGTAGTTTACGTTGATTCTATGAAATTTTCATTGTAGATTCTATGATATTTTAATCGCCAAATCTATGATGGACATCATTCTTCCACAGTAGAAACTATTGGATTTACAGTAAAACTTATTGTGTTTTACGTAGATTCTATTATATTTTTCTACGTCTTAAGCTAAGATCAGACTATTTGGTAAAAAACCAAATATTTTGTTAAATTTATTTGATTATTATTTGACAAAAAACGAGTGTTTGTTATTAACAGCAAACAACCCTATCACACACGTTTCAAATTTGTACAAATATTTATCATTTTTCTGTTTAGTCAAATATGAACAAATACATTTATGCCAAACACATTTGGGAAATATTTATCCCTATATCACACTATTTGGAACAATAGTGTTTGGTACAAAATTTTTTATTTGGTGTTTTTGTGAAAATTATTTGGTATTAAATATTAAATTAAAAATATGAAATACAAACAAGACGATTCGTTCAAATCACGTACGTTGAGAAAAATGTCTTCAAAAAGCAAATACGCAGCATGTGTTTTTGCTGCTTCTTGTTTATTGTTGGAAGAAGACGAAGAGGATGAAGTACCAACAAAGAAAAGGACAACTTGGGTAAAGGAATGGGTGGAAATACGGAAGGGTGCTTTGCAAAATTGCTGCCCAAATTGCGAAGCACCGATTCGAAGGGGTATTTTTTTATTGGATTTGGTTACTCCTTTGATAAAAAAGAGGACACCAAAATGAGAAAATATATTTCTTCCTGCGAAAGATTGGCATTGGCGTTGCGATACTTTCCTTCGAAAATATCTTCAATTTCTTTCCATGCAGCTTCTCGTTGATTTCTCATGCGATATTCTTTTAATTGAGCATTCCATAAGCATTCACGTACCTCAACACATGATATAAGCTTTGAAATGCCGTCGTCGCTCCATTCAGCTAACACTTTCTTTGTCGATGGTTTTGCACCTCTACCCTTTTTTTTCGTTAAAGCAACATCACAAAATTCCTCGCTTAAATCGCTATTATCCATTTTAAAACAATTCTCAATTAAATTAAATGAATAGCAGGCGAATTGTCAAAATTATTTGACTGTATTTGCTATGCAGGAAAAATTACAGACCAAACAACCAAACACAATCAAACAGTCTCAAAATAATTAGTGCGATCAGAACGTACGCTATTACACTATTTGATAAAACTCCAAATATTTGGTGTATTTTTCTTTGCTCAAATATGAACCAAACACCAAATACAACCAAATATATTTGGATATCACACTATTTGCTAATGTTTGACATTGAAAAATACCAAATATTTGGCATTTTACCAAATAGTCTGATCTTAGCTTAACTAAATTTTTATCTCCAATTTTTATTTCTAATTCATTTTTAAATTTATCTAATTGATTTTTTATTTTTAATTTTTCTTGTTCAATTAAAGTTTTGGTTCTTTTATGTGCATTTTGCAATCTGAACTTTACTTCTTTAGCATAATCTTCCACATTATATAAAGGTTCAACTTTTTCTACCATTTCCAAAAGTTTTGCGGTTTTTCCATATATAATACTAATTCGAATGGACAATATTCATGTACTGTGGATGGTGTTGTATTATAAAAATATGTAAAATATTTTATCCACTCATCCCAATCTGTTCTATCTGTTGACAGGTAGGCACGTATTAGGGATTCCAATCCCGGGATCCCGGGATCCCGGGATCCCGGACGTTTTCTAGTCCCGAAAATCCCGGGATTAGTCTTCGTTAGTCCCGGGGCATTTTTGCAATTATTTTTAACTGTCGAGGTAGAAATATCGAAATATAATCAGATGAAAATGCTTTAAGATATAACGTTGCAAGTGGGTGTAATACGTTAGTGGACATAAAAATCTATACGATGGTTATTTTTGTACGTTTAGTACATTAAATGCGATAACTACATGTTTTACGTAGCGTGCCATCATTTATATCTTGTTTAGCCTCACAGTTAGCCGAATGATCTCCGATCAGCTGCAGTGTTGTTAAATGTAGGTACAATTCCCTCACGACTTTGACAGCTGGGTTTGTTGGTAAACGAAAAAACTGATTAGAAAATAATTTGATTTGTGAGAGAAAATCGATTTTTGTATTTTAAACCATTAAAATACGCAGTCGCCAGACTATTGTAATTCAGCTATGATAATGCAAATATAAGTAAATAAAATCGTTAGAATTTTTGTAGGGAAAAATTTGTGTAAGCAAAGGAAAAAGTAGTGATTTTTTGGGGCTGTGTAGGGAATATCAGAAAAAGAATTTAACATCACTGATTCAGCTGTTATGCTTCAAATAACTGGAATGTTATTAAGTTTATGTTTTTTTTTATTATTGTTAATGTGAAACATAGCTCAAATAAAAAAAATTTAAAAATTTATTCGTTTTAAGCATTCTTCCTAATCCCGGGACCGATCCCGGGATCCCGGGATTGAAATTTTGGAATCCCGAAATCCCGGGATTGGCATTTTGGCCATTTTTTGGAATCCCTAGCACGTATATATTGATTGAATGTTCTATGACTACGCTCTACCGTACCTAGCGTTTGATGATGATAAGCAGCTGATTCTAATTTTTCAATTTTTAAATTTTTACAAATTTTAGTCAATACTTGGTTCTTGTATTCTGTTCCCATATCAGAGAGTAGAGTTTTCATGAAACCATAAATCAGAATAAAAGAATCAACTATTGCTTTTGCTACTGTTTTTGTGCTTTTATCTGGTATTGGTATGGATATTAAATATTTAGTAAGGTCGCATATGACTGTGACCGCGTATTCGTTTCCATTTTCAGATTTAGGTAGAGGACCTAGCGTGTCAACCAGTACAATGTCAAATGAAGTTGCTGGTGTTGGTGTTATTACAGTAGGTGATTTAGTGTGTGTTGTTGTCTTAGCTTTTTGACATTTATTGCATGATTTAATATATTGTTTTATGTCTTTTGTCATATATCTCCAATAATAATATTGTTGTATTTTTGATGTTGTTCTCGCGACTCCACTGTGGCCACCAGTTATCGGATTATCGTGGAACTTTTCTAAAATTTCGTAGATTTCTGCCCTATTTTAGTTATCTATCGTCACCACTGGTAATAATAGCGCTATTGCCAAATTTTTGAAATATTTATTGCCCATATTTTTAAATTCACTAGTGATTATTTCTTTAAATATTTCTTCTCTTGGTGACATTATTAACTTCCCAATTCCTTGCTTGCCGGTTGCTTTTTCTAACCTTGGAAAGAATTGTCCTAAGTCAAATTTTCCATTAACTTGCAAGTCATTTACTTTAAAATGTACTAAGGTTGACTTTCCGTGCTTCAATGAGCAATCGCTGTTTGAAAGTTTTAACTTTGTAAATTTTTTAATGCTACTAATAGCATCATATATTTTGGGCTTTTTAGTTTCTTCTTTGATAGATTTTTCTGGGCTTTCTTTAATATTCTCTTCCTATTTGCTGATCTTTTTGTTATATTCAATATATTGGAATTTTCTTTGGTTAAATTTCTGTCACTTGTAATGCTTTCTAAGTGGTCATGTCTTAATCTTGATAATGCGTCTGCAACGTAATTTTCCTTGCCCCTAAGGTACTGTACTATAAAGTCATATTCCTCTAAATCGAGTCTCATACGTGTTAATTTGGACGATGGATTTTTCATCGAAAATAGATATGTTAATGGTCTGTGGTCTGTTCTTACAAGAAATTTTGTGCCATATAAGTATGGTTTAAAGTGAACAATTGATCAATGTATTGCAGCTAATTCCTGTTCTATTGTTGATTTGTTGCTTTCACCTCTAGTGAATGCACGAGATGCGTATGCAAAAAGCCTTTCCTGTTTTCGGCTAAGCAATACGCCATTTTGAAAAACTTTGGATGCAATTCTATACTTCATTACTTCCCCTTTTAGAATTTATCAAAAATAGGCGTGGCCCGCCCATTTTACCTTAAAGGCATTTTTAAAATCTATTAAACGAAAAGGCCTATTCACTTTATACTCGGAATATAGGTATATGTTGTCGGAAGGTTTTCGAATGAACCAAAAATGGGCGTGTCCCGCCCACTTTTTAGGCATATGGCTGAAAACACAGCAAAGCCAACAAAACGGGGATTTAAATGAAACTTGGCATGTTGGTTTCTTTTATGGCTGTTAACGTTTGCTCCCAAAATTTTCTCGATCGACCCAATATTAAGGGTACCTCCATGACCAGGGTCTATTAAAAAATTCTAAAACTGCACAAAACTTGGTTTTTTTTTGCGAATTTTCAAAAATATTTAGAACTATGAGCTTATTTTAGGCCTCCTATTAGATTTTCAAGAATTGCACAAGTGGCTAGTGTGTCGGGTATTGTATTGCCAGCCTCGTTTGGCTATAACACCCTTACTTGTTTGCATTTTAGACGTCGAGCATCACTCGTTTAAGCTGTTTCAAATTGAAAATAAAGGAAAACATTATATTGGAGCTCTCACATTCTAAAAAAAACAGCAATTTAAATAAACAAAACAATTGTATTTTTTGGCGCTTGTTTATATACATATTTAACTGATACTAAAAAAAGCAGTAAGGGTGTTATAGTCAGTTGCACCTGACAAAACAAACCGACTACTATACATCTATGATCATTTTTGTGAGGTACGAGGGCGGTTCAATAAGTATCAATAAGTAATAAGTACATATCTGACACGGGTTCTTATTGAACCGCCCTCGTACCTCACAAAAATGATCATAGATGTATAGTAGTAACTTGGATTGATGAAAAATTTCTTCAAAGCTTTGGATAGAAATGAAAGCCCGGCTTTTGAGTATCTGCTTGAGGTTTTCTCAAAACTAACATATAACAAAGTAAAAGAAGGAATATTTGTTGGACCGCAAATTCGCAAAATCATAAGGGATGAAAAATTTATTGAAACATTGAGCAAACAACAGGCAAAGCTTGGTCGTCCTTTAAAGAAAGTGTGCATGGGATCTGAGACAATAGGCAATCTATGAATTCCCACATAGATTTGTTCCCCGAAAATTTTGCGGCAAGAAGCGATTAACAGGGAGAAAGATTTCATCGAGATATTATAGAAATAGAAAAACGATATCAAGGAAATTGGTGTGCAGGTATGCTAGGAAGTTACTGTTGGAATATTATACGAGAAACTTAACCCATTGCATTATAGAAAATATAATAAAACCTCACACATTCCAAATTATGAACAATAAGTAACAGTTTTTAACTAAATACCTGCTATATTTGTTTAATAGCATGTTTCCACATAGTGCATTAACTATATGCATTAAAGTTAACGCATATAGTTAATCCCTGTCGTTTCCACTTGCGGACTGTGCATTAACTAATCAGCTGATTTTTGTAAGCTGCAGTCAAAATCGAAAAAAAATTAAAGTGAAAATAAAATATTTAATTTCAAAAATTTATTTCAAATCAAATGGATGCGAAAACAATTGTTGCCGTTGTGGTTACGCATGAACATGCGATACAATTGTAGGTTTCGCAGACTCTTCAGCAATTCGTAGAAATAAGCCGTCGTATGGAACAACTGAAGAGAACAATTCAGCGCAACAATATGCGAATTGCTGCTTTCTATTCCGGCAGTTTGAATATTCATCGGCCACGGAGATTATGGACAGTGGTAAATAGAAATATATGAAAGTTAGAAGTCGTTGATATCGATATATTAGGTGTAGTAAAAAGAAATCCATTATTTTTCCAATAGATGGCGTTATTTATCTGCATCTCGCGTTGTATAAGTCCGATCGTGTTCCGCTAGGGGGCATTAGAAAGATGACAGTTCCTACTAAAAAAGCTTTTTTGACACTTTTTTGATTGATTGATTCAGTTTTGTTTGAGAGCTTGTCAAAGAAGGACATCAGCAAAGAGAAAATTCGCTACATTTTACAGTTTTTCTTCGATAAGGGAGAAAACGCAAGCCAGGCGGCTGAAAATGTGAATAGCGTTTATGGACCTGATACTGTAACAGCCAATCATGCGTAATTTTGGTTTCGTCGATTCTGTTCCGGTAACTTCGATGTCAAGGATGCACCACGCACTGGAAGGCCAATTGTCGAAAATGTCGATAAAATCATGGAAATTATCGAGTCCGACCTTCATGTTAGCACTGTTTCGATTGCAAAAGAGTTAAAGATTGCACAAAAAACCGTTTGGAACCATTTGAATAAGGCTGGAACACAAAGAAGCTCGATGTATGGGTGCCACACGAGTTAACGCAAAAAAACTGCATAGACCGAATTTCCATCTGCGAATCGCTGCTGAACCGCAACAAAATCGACCCATTTCTGAAGCGGTTGGTGACTGGTGATGAAAAGTGGGTCACTTACGACAACGTCAAGCGAAAACGGTCGTGGTCGAAACACGGTGAACCGGCGGAAACGGTGGCCAAGCCAGGATTGACGGCCAGGAAGGTTTTGCTGTGTGTTTGGTGGGATTGGCAGGGAATTATCTACTATGAGCTGCTCCCATACGGCAAAACTCTTAACTCGGAACTCTACTGTCAACAATTGGACCGTCTGAAGGAAGCAATCGCCCATAAGCGGCCAGCTTTGGCCAATAGGAGAGGAATTGTGTTCCATCAGGACAACGCCAGGCCACACACATCGATAGTGACTCGCCAGAAGCTCCGGGAGTTTGGTTGGGAGGTTCTTCTGCATCGACCTTATAGTCCGGACCTGGCACCAAGTGATTACCATCTGTTCCTGTCCATGGCGAACAATTTTGCTGGTGAAACATTCGCTTCAAGAGAGGCTTCTGAAATTCGACTGTCTCAATTTTTTGCTAATAGGAACGAGGGCTTCTATGAGAGAGGCATAATGAAATTACCTTTAAAATGGCAACAAGTTATCGAACAAAACGGCGCATATTTGACCTAAATCGGGTCATTCTAACTATCTTAAATAAAGCCCTCAATTTAATGCAAAAATAATGGATTTCTTTTTACTACACCAATATTATTAACTGTTTCAGAAGCGCTTTGGAAACTTTTGGGAGCTTGACGTGCCGCAAAATAGCGAGCAGTTTAAAAAAATAATTTTAAAGCAGACCGATCGTGTTTCAACATTCTGGTAGAGAAGCTCACGAGCTTGCAAAAGCAAGATACGTATTGCCGTCCGAGCATACCACTTGAGAAACGTATTTCAATTGCTTTGTACGCACTTGGGTCTTCGTCAGAGTATCGCACAGTTGGTCGCCTGTTTGGCGTTTCTAAAACTATGGTTTGAAAAATCTTGCATGAATTCTGTACATAAACTTGTAAGGTGCTTGCGCCGGAATATCTTCCATCAAATTTTTTGAACCAAGAAAAAATTGTGGAGGGCGGGAAAGGCTTTGAAGCCATAGGATTTCCGCAATGTTTTCGTGCCATTGGTAAGTTTGTCAACAATATAAATTTGTCCCCATTTTAATATGTTCTTTTGTAATATTTATTTTTAAGATGGTTGCCATATTGAGATTATGCCGACTTCTGAGGATGCTGTGGATTACCACAACTATAAGGGCTGGAACTCTGTGGTGCTTTTTGCTTTGGTCGATTACAGGTTTGTTTGCAACAATATATAAAAATTCATCTTGATCACTTATTAAAATCTTCAGATGCAGATTTATTTACACGAATGTTGGCTGTCCAGGTCGTTGCCATGACGGCCAAATTTTCAACCAGTCAAGTTTGAAAAAATTTCTGATGGCTTCATCGTTATTGCAAGAAAACGCCCGACAAATTGGACAAGTAATGGTTCCAATTGTAGTTCTTGGCGACTCAGCTCTTCCATTTTCGGAAGTAGTAATGAAACCGTACCCCTTTTCTACATCAGCGACTCCTGAGCAAAAAAACTTTAACTATTTCTTGTCAAAGAATAGAAGAGTCGTCGAAAACGCATTTGGCCATTTGAAGGCATGGTTTAGAAGGATTGGCAAAGGATCAGATAATCATCTAGTCAAAGTGAACGCCATAATAAAATGCTGTTGTATTTTACATAACTTTTTTAATAGCCACAACAGCAATATATCGGAGAAGTGGCTCACGGACCTAAAACCAACGGAAAGACCCCAGCCGGAGTACAAATATGTAAGCGGCGATATGAATTCTTCGGAGGAAGAAATAAGAAAAGCGATAGCACTTAATTTATGTAAGTAATATAGAGCATTTATTTTGCTATAAACACATTTAATAGTTTCTTGTGGAAATCTTGATTTTCCCTTTGCATCTTTTCCAATTATGCCGCCTTTTTTCTCCATTAGTTCTTTGTGCATTTGCATTTCCTCTTTTGCCATCCTATTGGATTCTTGAATTTCTTTTAACATTTCTGCCTGAATATTAAATTGTGTTCTCATTTGCTTTTTAGGTTCATATGAGGAGGAGTCAGTAGGAGTCCGAATAGAGGTCGCAGAAATTGGAGTTCGCTGTACGCTGCGGGGATTGCGGTTCAAATGTTAAAAAAAAAATATTTCATAAATTTGCTTTAACTATTGAAATCTTAATAAAGTTACTTGCGCTCTCATCCGTCAACAATTCTTAATTGTATTGTTTGGAAGACTCCAAAATTTTATGTACGTCGTCGTACCATTTCCCATCGGATGGCGCGCCACCAGAAGGCCCTATCTTCCTTTTCTCTAGACTGCAAAAAAAAAAAGTTGTAGGTGCATTTAACTTTTTTTCCAATTCTTACCTATACAATCTCTGGATATTTTTTATTTTAATTTTGATTTCGGTAGCAGATATGTTAAGGCCCATAGCGTTGGTTTCTGCATATACGTGCGAATTTTTCCGCACGCCGCGGAGATCAGAAATTTTTTCCGACCACATCTCAAGGAATGCGGTTTCAGCAGCTTCCCTCCACAATGCTCTTTTCTTTCGTTTTGCTAAAATAAACCAAAAAAGCATGTTGTCCATACATTATTTGATGAAAATTTGTGAAAAAGATTCAATATTTGTACTTACGCTTTGGGATTTCAATTTTTCAATTTAATTTTTGGTTTCAACTGTTTTCGAATTTGGCAGGCTGGTTGTTATTTTACGTACTTTTCCATTGAGGGTTGATATTGTTCGTACTTTTTGCAAGCAATTCGGAATGCAACCATGCTCTTTTATCTGCGTTAAATTTTAATGCATGCATTATTGAGGTGATTAACTTGACATTTTTGTATGGATAATCACATTTTTAATCATGCGTTAACGAGTTAATGCAGGTAATTGAGTTAATGCACTATGAAGAAACATGCAATAAAAAAACATAGCCTTACACATAAAAATGGGAAATTTTGTGGTATAAAATTGTAATTTGTAGTTATAAATACGAAATGGTAGAAGTCGTTATTTCATTGATTTTTTGCTCTTGAAAGTATGTCTTTTGGGTTCGTTTGGGCAATTTTCTATAAATTAACAATTGCTTCAGCTATACGCAAATAAAAAAAATTTGCAAATAGTTAACTCACTGTTTATACAGTAGTTCAAATACGCAAATAACGAAACTTTTCAGTGCAGCCCGACTAAAAAATACAATTGCGAGGCAACATATGGGTGATTCCACAAACTTTTTACCCCCCAAGAACGGATTCCGTCAAAATATATATAATATTTTACTAATTTTCATCAAATATCATTCAACCCCAATTTTTTTTTTTTTTTTTGCATCGATATTTTTGGAAATATGGGCCTTTAAATTTTGAAGAAAACAAAAATATGAGTTTTTTGAAATTAATTTTTTCAAGAAACGACTTACGAGAAAAAAATTTTTGTTTAAACAATCAGACCAAGAATCGTTCATACTAACAACATATCAGTAAAATAAATTTTTTTAATTTTTTATGCGAAATTGTTAGAAGTTTTAAAAAAAATGCTAATATCTGAAAATTGGATTTTTGTATTTTAATTATTATTTTTTTTCAATTTAAAACAAAGAATTTCTCAACGTTTTAAAAAAACATTCATTATGGTAAACTTAATCCTTTTTGAAATACAATCAAAAACGTACCTTTACTTTGACTAAAACAACGCGTTACTAGCTCAGAGCAATTTGTAAAAATGCTTGCTAAGCCTTGAGAACATTCCAAATAATTGAAGTCTATAATTATTAAAAGGTAAAATTGCATTTTTATACATACAACAAATTTTGGCTGTTTTTTTTTAGCCAAATTGGCTCTTTCTTCAATTACCCTTATATTTTTTAAATGGCAACCGTGCTGTGAGCAAACTGCGAGAAGGTAATGCGCATTTACCGTGTGGAGACCTGTTTTTGTGATTTGCATTAGCGGTTTTTAATTTCGTATTCCAGCTGTAATCTGTTTTGGGTATTAGTTGTACTATATCGTAGAAAATAGGAAAATCGTCAAAAAATAGTGGCAACACCTTGAGCTTTATTTGTAAATAGCTTCGTTAATCACGACTTATTTTCGCGACTTACTTATTTGCAAATAAGAATTCAACTCAGCGCTTATGTGAGAAAATTTGCTATTTGCAATATTTTTATTTGGAAATAAGGCATACGCATAAACGTAGTAATACACCTAACCGATTTGTATACCCAGCGTAAGCAGGATATATTAGTTTTGTGCGAATCTTGTAACAGCCAGAACTAAGCTCCGTATATATAGACATCTATATATATAACAAGTAAAAAAGCTAAAGTCGGTCAAGCCCGACTTTGAAATACCCAGCGTCCCGACATTATGAGCGCACTATGTTTTGCTTCTCTATTTGTGGGCGTGGCAGTGGGAGGGCAAAATAAATTATTTCCCTGCACCTTTCCTTCGCCTTGGTGAACCTATGTTGCGAATTTGAAGCTTCTACGCCTTTTACTTCGGAAGCTACGAAAAATTTTTATTTGTGGGCGTAGAAGTGGGCGGGCCACAAAAAATTTTATCCTACACCTTTCATTCGCCTTGGTTAACCTATGTTGCGAATTCGAAGCTTCTACGCCTTTTACTTCCAAAGTTACGACAAGCCCTTATTTGTGGGCGTGGCTCACGGAGGGCGGCGTCTATTTTTTCCAGTATATGTCCCTTTTTTTAGTTTACTAGTACACCAAATATCAATGAAATGTGTTGAGTGGTTCGCTAGTTACAGGAATTTTACTGAAAAATTTTATATTCATTTGTGGGCGTGGCAGTGAGCGGATATCTCCCATTTTTACTTAGGATCATACTCGGATCCCGATATACCTGTGTGCCAAATTTCGACTTGATTGGTCAAGCCGTTTCGGAGGAGATCCGACCACGGACGGACGGACAGACGGACGGACGGACAGACGGACGGACGGACAGACGGACGGACGGACAGACGGACAGACGGACGGACGGACGGACAGACGGACGGACGGACAGATGCACAGACGGACGGACGGACCGACGGACATGTCTAAATCGATTCAGTTTTTGATCCTGATCATTTCTATATACTTATATATGTCTATATCTCCGGAGCTTAGTTCTCCCTGTTACAAGATTCGCACAAAACTAATATACCCCGCTTACGCTGGGTATAAAAATGAAACGAAAAAAGTGTTTGTGTATAGTCGCTAACTGGCCAAACGCGTCATCCGATTTTCTTCAAAATTGCAGGCATCGCACAGCGACGCGAGTGCGGCCAAAAAAGAAAAAAATGAAATGATAAATATTTGAAGACATCAGAACGCTTTTAACAAAAAATTTTTTTGTAAGTAAGTATTTCAGCCCATCAAAGTTGATTGACGAAAAAAAAAATTTTCCATGAATTTTTATATGCAAATCTGTGGTAGTTTTAAATAAAAATTGTAGTTTAAAAGCTGCTTTTATTAAAAACAAGTAAGGGTAGTATAGTCAGGCAAGCCTGACAATAGAATACCCGACACAGACACACATCTTGAAATAATTTTTAATATCAGGAGTTGTTTAAGGCCATCAGGGGCCCCATATACCGCATTTTGTTTAATTTCTTTATGCAAACCGCCCCTTTGCCACGCCCACTTTTCCAATTTTTCGGAATTCTAATCGGAGGCTTAAATATTATATACGCGCAAATTCTAAGTTTCATTGAAATATTTGGAAAAAGTCAGATTTTGGGGCAGTTTTGAGATTTTTGTGACAGACCCTAGTACTGGAGGTACCCTTAATAATGGACCGATCGGGTCCATTCTCAAACTTGTTCTGAATCATGTCGCCGTGAGCACGCATACCAAATTTTGTCAAGATAGCTCAACTTCTTCGATAAGATAACTGTATACAGACAGACGGACAGACAGACAGACGGACGGACATGTCTAAATCGAATCTCCTGGTGACGCTGGTCATTTCTATATATTATATAATATATTTTGTATGGTCTATCTCGACTGGTTCTGGGTGACACACAACCACACAAACGCAATATACCCTCGACACAGAGTGTGTCGGGTATAAAAAAAACCGGTATTATGATAAAATAGGTGTTTATCGTTTACAAAAACCATTATTTCCAACATGCTTTCAACATTTGCTAAGTCCCATTACTTTCTGTGAAATGCGTTTAAAAAGTGAAAAGTAAATCTTTCAAAAACTTTGAAATTGAATTAAAAAAAAAATTATCAAAACTTATCGAAGAAATTCATAGGATCAAAAGTGAGTAATTTAAACTCTATAATAGAAAAAAAGAGAATGTGCGACGAGGTGCGACAAGCTAAGTTTTTTGTTCATTTCTAGTGTCATCTTCTCTAAAAATGAACGACATTTTTGAAGTCTGGTGGCTGCATTGCAGGGAAAAGCTACACAAAAATGCTGTCGAATTGGTTTTAAGTTTTTTGAAATCCAAAGTTGGCGAAGGAAAAGATCTTACTAAACTTCGTAAAAAGACTGATTTACTTCTGTTGAAATTTAAGGCTCTTTGGGCTGCTTCCGGCAGAAAAAAAACTTTTTCGAAAAGAAACATGCTATTTGGCTAAGCAGTGATTTCAATGTCGAAGCATTAAAGGAGGTATGTTAGTGGTTATGTGTTGATTATATCCTGTCACTGTTTTGAGCAGCATAGGGCCTTATATTAGGTGTAGTAAAAAGATTGCGGAACACAAGGTGGAATCGAAAGCGAGGGCGACAAGGTGCAATGCGATAAGTGTGATCAATGGCTTCACCTTTCCTGCGTAAACTAAAACGAAGACGTGGGCGAAAGAGACTGGTGTTGCACGAGGTGCCTGGAGGAACAACAGAACGAAGTGGCATCAGAGCAAGTGACTAACTCTCAAGCTATGCAATCAACGAAACAAGGCCATCTCGTTACTTGTGAAAAAGAAATAAGCCGAACCTTCGAAACTGCACAGGTGAAGACAGAATGCGGTTAGGCTGAAAATATTACACACAAGTGCGAATTTCAATCCGATCTGAAATTCGAACCTTGGTGAAGAAAGGAAATCGAATTTGGAGCTAATACGTAGAAAACAATAGCTTTTGAAAAGGAAGGGAGTTACGTGTAAGATTGTTTAGAAACAGAATAAAAAATTAGCAGTTGATAAAGTGGTGTTTCCTTAGATTTAATTGATAAATTCAATCACTGGTATTTGAAATTTTAACCTACAAAACACTGTACAGTGAGATTAGTTTAATTTATTATAATAAAAAAATGTAAAACAGTTTTATAAGCTTAATCCTACAAAAAAAGCAGACATTTCAATTCCCGCTGGTATACTTGATTTTTATATTGGTTTAACTGACCAACTTGCGCCACTTTCCGGGTTGTTAAAAATTGACGCAGGCATGGATGGATGACCTATAACTTAAAGCTCCGATTCTCAATAGTGGCCTTTTTTTAAAGTAAGTATTATATAAGTAAGTTAACCAAAACTATGTATGTTATACAATTAAATTTACAGGAAACTTAAAGAAGTAGCGGAAGACCAGCAATTGAATTCGAAATATCGTCTGAGAGAGTTAACGCCGCTTGGCTCAAGTGGCGTTCAACGACTGGTGTTATGTGCGATAAAAAGATAAGCGACCGCTTAAAATCCAAAATTTCCCGCACAGTCATCAGGCCAGTCGCTCTTCATAGTACCGAATGTCTACCAGCAACGAAAGTCGCAGAAAGAAAGGTTAGTGTTTTGGAAACAAAGATGCTTCGCTGGATATCTTGACTCACTCGTCTTGATCATGTTCTAAGCGTAGACATCCGTAGACGCCAATGGAGTTGCGCCAATTATTGGAAAAATTCGGGAAGCAAGGCTACGCTGGTATGGACACGGCCTGAGAGCAAATAAGGAGACTTTGGCAAAGAAAGGCTACGTACTGGAAATCCAAGGTTGCGGAAAACAGGGTCGTCCGAAACAGTGCTGGATGGACTTAATAAAATGGGACCTAGAGGCTGTAGGACTTACCTCGGATGGTGCAACCGACAGAACAAAATGGAGGAACTGGTCGCGTTTTGCGGACCACGGGATAGTTTAGCACGCAAGAAGAAGAAGAAGAAGAAGAATAAGTAAGCGAAGGAAAGTTAATGAGCTTGTTGCCAAAAGTGATCCGAAACAACTGCAAAAGGCTGCATCAGTTGTGGCAAAAGGACAAGGTCAAAATGACGCTATGCCAATTTTCAGGCTTAAGCATTATTTTTCGACTCGAAGCTGTCTAGGAGGAAATACAATACTCTTCGTTCTAGCGTCAATGTTCATAAGCAAGATTCTTTTCCGAGCATTTATTCTCTGAAACAGGGCATGGACAAACTGATGCCTTCTGAAGTTAAGGTTTCGGAGATTTCTGCAGAGGTACCTCTACAGAACTTGCTAAACAGAACTGTTAAAAGCTTGCTTCAGTTATGTGAAATAAGCACAGACCTGCAGGTGGTCTTGGAATGTAAATGGGGCTTCGATGGCAGTTCAGGCCGTAGCGTATACAAGCAAAAGTTTTCCGATCAATCACAGACTGACGAATTCCTATTCGTTGTTGCTTTCGGTACGCTTAAAATAGTCAGAACGGATACTCAGAACAATACGGTATCTATTTGGGAAAACAAAAAACCATCTTCGACACTTTTATGTCGGCCAATGAAGTTCGTTTTTCTAAAGGAAAATGCCCAACTAGTGAAAGAGGAAGAAAATTATTTAACTTATAATTCCAAATAGCTTGCATTTGTATGAGAACGGGAATAGAAGATTTCTAATAAAAAAAAGCGAAAGTTTCCATTCAAAACTGAATGTATTGTTGAACAGCAAGGATAATTTCAGGAGCGAACGGGCGAAAGTGCTGCAATTTTTTCCTTGAATTTTCATGCATTTTCGCTGCTTTGCAATTTTCGTTTGTCGTCGTTTGGACCTTTAATTTTTTTGATTTGAAATAAATATATATTTTAGGTATTGAAATCCATAAATAGTTTATTAAAGTTTTTAATTAGGGAAAAAAAATTCTATATGAAGAAGTGCACCATAAAACTGTGAACTTTGAAGGCGTTCAGTTTTTTAAAGGGGGATAGGTACCCCATAAAAATTTTTGGGTCTACGTTTTTTCTCTCCAAATAACATTTGGATCAAATCTCTGCTTTCTAACACTAAAACTGTGGAAATTAGAAAATCACTTTATATGGGTGGTGGGCGGTGCAGTGGGCGGATTTATATGATTTTCTCAAAATTTCTTAATTTGGCCCATAGTAATACTCCCACCAGATTTCATTGCTCTACAACCACTTCTTCTAGTCTTGGCCACAGAATATATGGAGTCGCGACACTGTACGACGTCGGCAAAGTCAAAGATACATCCTAAGCGACTTGCCGACGAATCGACATTAGAGGTAGAAAACCATCCAGAACCGCGTACACACATCGTGGATGGTGTGATTGGCGACAAAGAGGCTTGCGGAACACAAGGTGGAATCGAAAGCGAGGGCGACAAGGTGCAATGCGATAAGTGTGATCAATGGCTTCACCTTTCCTGCGTAAACTAAAACGAAGACGTGGGCGAAAGAGACTGGTGTTGCACGAGGTGCCTGGAGGAACAACAGAACGAAGTGGCATCAGAGCAAGTGACTAACTCTCAAGCTATGCAATCAACGAAACAAGGCCATCTCGTTACTTGTGAAAAAGAAATAAGCCGAACCTTCGAAACTGCACAGGTGAAGACAGAATGCGGTTAGGCTGAAAATATTACACACAAGTGCGAATTTCAATTCGATCTGAAATTCGAACCTTGGTGAAGAAAGGAAATCGAATTTGGAGCTAATACGTAGAAAACAATAGCTTTTGAAAAGGAAGGGAGTTACGTGTAAGATTGTTTAGAAACAGAATAAAAAATTAGCAGTTGATAAAGTGGTGTTTCCTTAGATTTAATTGATAAATTCAATCACTGGTATTTGAAATTTTAACCTACAAAACACTGTACAGTGAGATTAGTTTAATTTATTATAATAAAAAAATGTAAAACAGTTTTATAAGCTTAATCCTACAAAAAAAGCAGACATTTCAATTCCCGCTGGTATACTTGATTTTTATATTGGTTTAACTGACCAACTTGCGCCACTTTCCGGGTTGTTAAAAATTGACGCAGGCATGGATGGATGACCTATAACTTAAAGCTCCAATTCTCAATAGTGGCCTTTTTTTAAAGTAAGTATTAGGTGTAGTAAAAAGAAATCCATTATTTTTGCATTAAATTGAGGGCTTTATTTAAGATAGTTAGAATGACCCGATTTAGGTCAAATATGCGCCGTTTTGTTCGATAACTTGTTGCCATTTTAAAGGTAATTTCATTATGCCTCTCTCATAGAAGCCCTCGTTCCTATTAGCAAAAAATTGAGACAGTCGAATTTCAGAAGCCTCTCTTCAAGCGAATGTTTCACCAGCAAAATAGTTCGCCATGGACAGGAACAGATGGTAATCACTTGGTGCCAGGTCCGGACTATAAGGTGGATGCAGAAGAACCTCCCAACCAAACTCCCGGAGCTTCTGGCGAGTCACTATCGATGTGTGTGGCCTGGCGTTGTCCTGATGGAACACAATTCCTCTCCTATTGGCCAAAGCTGGCTGCTTATGGGCGATTGCTTCCTTCAGACGGTCCAATTGTTGACAGTAGAGTTCCGAGTTACGAGTTTTGCCGTATGGGAGCAGCTCATAGTAGATAATTCCCTGCCAATCCCCACCAAACACACAGCAAAACCTTCCTGGCCGTCAATCCTGGCTTGGCCACCGTTTCCCGCCGGTTCACCGTGTTTCGACCACGACCGTTTTCGCTTGACGTTGTCGTAAGTGACCCACTTTTCATCACCAGTCACAAACCGCTTCAGAAATGGGTCGATTTTGTTGCGGTTCAGCAGCGATTCGCAGATGGAAATTCGGTCTATGAGGTTTTTTTGCGTTAACTCGTGTGGCACCCATACATCGAGCTTCTTTGTGTATCCAGACTTATTCAAATGGTTCCAAACGGTTTTTTGTGCAATCTTTAGCTCTTTTGCAATCGAAACAGTGCCAACATCTGGTCACCTCGCCGCGTAGACGTCAGTTTTCGCGCTGGCAAAGTTTGTTTAAACAAAAAGTAAAATAACCCGAATATCACCGATATTGCTGGTCGAGAGCCACCATAAGCGAAAGGCCAATTGAAGAACACCAAGATCTGGTTGGAGGATAGCAGCTGTGATCATTCAAAGGTGAGAAGTAATTTTTCCAAAACTAAATAAGAACCCTTAGGCTTTGTTGTTGCCTTGGGCTCCGTCATTTAAACCTTTTCTATTTAATTTTCACATACTTCCCTGTATTTTTCCCACTAGCGTCCGACCAAAACCACTATTAGTATAGACACTCACCATAATAGCTTTGAAGCTGGTGCTTTTTCGAAGCTCAGCTTCAAGCTAAGTACCTAGATACCTATACAAAAAGCACGCATGCAAAGCGAAAGCTCTAAACGATCTCGTAGTCACTCTGTAGGCGCTCAAAATGTTAAGAATGCTTATGTAGTAATTAACGAAGATAATTCGTCAATTGATAAACGCTTACAAAGCGACGAACAGTGGCTTAGCCAGCGCGCAACAACAACACCAACAAGTAAAAAGCACCGAAAAAATATAGCCAAATAGCTACTAACACTAATACTCCTGACACTGCGCACAAAGCAAAATCAAACGAGTCGGCGATCCAGACAGGTATGGATCGCTACGTTAATATTAAAAGGAAGCTCAGCCCTCAAAAAACAAACGTGGGCAAAGCTAAAGTTAATAAAACCACTTCAACTTCGGCTCCAACAAATGTTTTGGCGGGAAATAGATTTGCTGCGTTAAGTGAAAACGCAAGTTCTGAAGAGAGCACTATTAATTCGGCTCCTAAAACGCCAAAACCACCTCCAATTTACCTTCGTGAGCGTAGCTCCAATCTCTTGGTAACGAGTTTAACTCAAATTATAGGAAAAGATAATTTCCACATAACCCCACAAACTCGGGGAAACATTTACGAGACCAAAATCCAGGTCTATAATGAGAATAATTATCGAGTTGTGGTTAAACATTTTGATAACAATAAAAAGAGCTACTACACATATCAGCTTAAGAGTAGTAAAGGTCTCTCCGTCGTTATTAAAGGGTTGGAATCAGATATAGAGCCGGCTGAGATAAAACAAGCGCTTGAGGAAAAAGGCTTACAGGTGAAAGCCGTTATTAATATTTTTAATAAACAAAAAGTGCCTCAACCCATGTTTAAAATAGATTTATGCCCCGACGGCACAAAATTAAAGAAAAATGAGAATCATCCCATTTACAATCTGCGGTATCTTCTTCACCGTAGAATTGTAGTTGAGGAACCGATTAAGCGAAGCGGACCTGTTCAATGTGCGAATTGTCAGGAGTATGGCCATACAAAGTCATATTGTACCCTACGCGTTGTCTGCGTTGTATGTGGAGAGTTCCACCATTCTACAAACTGTAATTTTAAGGGTAATACTGACCAAATTATAAAAAAAATGTAGCAACTGTGGGGGAAATCACACAGCCAACTACAGAGGCTGTCCTATCTATAAGGAACTTAAAAGCCGACTAGCGCAGCAAAAGCAAGCTGCACGCAACCCTCAAAAAAAAATGTTGATGGTTCAAGGCCCTCCGCCTAAAAATCTTGTAACAAACGCGTCTGTTAACCCCAACTTTTCTTACGCCAGTGCATTAAAGTCCGGAATAAACTCCCAAAATCCCCCTCAGCCACAAAGTAGTAGTTTAGAAAACATGATTTTCAGTCTGACACAGTGTATGACTCAATTCATGTCAAGCATGCAAAATACTCTTCAAGAGTTAGTTCGAGCACAAAACCAAATGCTCCAAATTCTTATCGCTAAAAAATGAGCATACTAAACATATGCTCATGGAATGCAAACGGCGTCCGCCAACATAAGTTAGAATTAGTTCGCTTCCTCTCCAAGCAATCTGTTGATGTCATGCTGCTCTCAGAGACGCATTTAACAGATAAAAATAATTTTTCCATACCTGGTTATCAATTTTATAAAACAAATCACCCTGACGGAAAAGCGCATGGCGGTACTGGGATCTTAGTCCGAAGCAGGATTAAACATTTTCCCCTGCAGTCACATGCTGAAAACTTTCTAATGGCAACGTCAATTTGCCTACAAAATCGAAACAATAACTTAGTTTTGTCTGCTGTTTATTGTCCTCCGCGTTTTCCGGTAAACGAGGATAAATTTAAAGCTTTCTTTAGCACTTTAGGTAATAAATTCCTAGCAGCTGGAGATTTTAATGCGAAACACACGCATTGGGGCTCCCGTCTGATAAGCCCGAAAGGAAGGCAATTGTATAGCACCCTAATTAACAGCATGGGCAGGCTTGATTTTTTATCACCTGGTCAGCCTACATACTGGCCATCTGATCCAAGAAAAATCCCCGACCTGATTGACTTCGCCATTGTTAAAGGGGTAGATAGATCTCGCGTTACAACCACGACAACTTTCGATCTCTCATCAGATCACTCACCTGTAAATTTTTTATCTAGCTGAAAGTCCTATTGTTACTGAGTCACCCTTCAGATTGACGTCTTCTAAAACTAACTGGATTAAATATAAGAAATATATAGCCACTCATATTCATACCAGATACTCTATAGACTGCATAGAACACGTAGATGAAGCGACAAATGTACTGAATTCTATGCTAACGACAGCGGCAGAGCAGTCAACGCCTTGCATCGAAAATAAAGCAAAGAATCATATCTTTACCAATAGCGAAATCGAAAGACTTGTGAACGAAAAACGAAGGCTAAGACGCGAATGGCAACAACATAGATCCCCAGCAGCTAAGCTTAGACTTAAAGCCGCAACAAATGAGCTAAGCAAAGCTCTCTTAAGATTAAAAAATGACGAGTGTAGGAAATACGTTTCGAAGCTTTCCCCACAGTCCTCCGGAAAATCATCTTTATGGAATATAAATAAGTTTATCAAATCCCCAAAAGTGGGGGAATCTCCCATAAGAGACACCAACGGCGCTTGGGCACGTAGTAGTGAAGAAAAGGCTACTGCCTTTGCTGGGCATTTAAAGTCAGTTTTCCAACCAAATCCCCCTGAAATAAATTGTGAAATGCCTACACTTCAAATAAATTCTCAAAATTACCCAATCTATTTCCACTCAAACGAAATTAAAGCAATTATTACAAGGCAATTATCCCCCAAAAAAGCACCTGGAGAGGACAACATAACTCCTAAAATGATTATTGAGATGCCATACATTGCCATCGTGTTCATAACAAAGCTTTTCAATGCGATCATTCGATTTTCATATTACCCTCAAGCATGGAAGTCCTCCTTAATTACTATGATTCCAAAACCAGGCAAGGATGCAACAATGGTGTCTTCTTATCGACCGATAAGCCTTCTTCCAAGTATTTCCAAACTTTTCGAGAAAGCACTGCTTTCCAAATTGACTCCATTCGTTTCTGAAAGGGATATAATTCCGCACCACCAATTTGGTTTCCGTAAAAATCATGGGACTATAGAGCAGGTAAATCGCATAACCAATGAAATAAGGAAAGCTTTTGAATACAAAGAATACTGCTCAGCCATATTCTTGGACGTGGCTCAAGCGTTCGACAAAGTATGGCATGAAGGACTTATTCAAAAAATTAAATATCTTCTCCCTCCTACTGTTCATGCAATACTTTCATCCTACTTAAAACATAGGAATTTTAAGGTCAAATATAAAGATTTTGTTTCACAAAGTATAGAAATCAAAGCAGGAGTGCCCCAAGGAAGTGTTCTTGGACCCTTCCTATATTTACTATATACGTCAGATTTCCCTGTAAACAGTAGTCTTACAACATCCACTTTTGCCGATGACACAGCCATATTAAGCCGCCATAGATGCCCGATTTCTTCCACTTCTAACCTGCAATCGCATTTAAAAGTGGTTGAAAAATGGTTGGGAACATGGCGAGTGAAAGTAAACGAGCAAAAAAGTAAACATGTTACATTTACACTTAAAAGGGGCATCTGTCCCCCTTTAAGAATAAACAACATAATAGTACCAGAGACGGACAATGTTGTTTACTTGGGTATCCATTTGGACAAACGTCTCACATGGCGCAAACATATTGAAGCTAAACGAACCCAAATGAAACTTAAAGCTATTAAGCTTCATTGGTTAATGAATCATCGTTCCCCCTTAAAAATCGAATATAAAATCCTTTTATATACTAGTATTTTAAAGCCAATATGGTCATATGGCCTTCAGTTATGGGGTAATGCAAGTTCCTCAAGTATAGAATTGATTCAAAGATGCCAATCAAAAATTCTCCGTTCAATTACAGGTGCGCCATGGTATATTCGGAACGAAAATATCCATCGTGACCTTAATATCCCTTTGGTTAAAGAGGAATTAGTGCGTCTTAAAAATTCCTATTTGGATAGACTCCAGCGGCACCCAAATGAAATGGCTAGGTGTTTAGCCTCAACTTCAACGCACTCGAGGCTAAGAAGAAACGATCGCCCGACCGCTACACACGCACCACAAGGCGAGCGGCGAGGTTCACGACATTCGTCCCCCGTCGTTGGTCTCCGACAGCATCCCCGTCGATGACGAATCCAGTTAACGATGACCGCTCTGCGTCGCTTGACTTTCGACTCAATCCCGTCGGTAACGTTGCGATAACGGCTCGTGAGCTGTCGATTTGTCTCCGACTGTGCTCCCCGTCGATGACGTATACGACGACGGATGTCGATAGCCTCGCCTCGCACGATTCTACGGCAATCGGCTGCCAATTGTACCCAATATGGGCTCCGTCGACATTCGACAATCATAGCAACATTGGCACAAACCGCCCAACCACGAAGAAGCTGTTTTGCTTGCCACAGCATCGTCGATCCCCCGTTTTAAAGCCGGCACTGCGATACACTCCTCGACACACACGAAATGTGCTGTGAGCCCCGCACTCAAACCGGCACCGACACCCCCCTTCGGAAACATCCCTCCAAGCGGCACACAAAAGTATTGCTTAAGCCCGGCTAGAAGGTTCGAGGTGCGTTTTTGCCAATGTCGCTATATAAATTATGAATTAATTTTACGTAGTGAAATTTTGTACTAGTTTAAGATTTGAAAACATATTGTTAGTTCTTAAGATTAAGAAGATTCAATATAAAAATACCCGCAAAAAAAAAAAAAAAAAAAAAACATGACGGTCGGACTCGATAATTTCCATGATTTTATCGACATTTTCGACAATTGGCCTTCCAGTGCGTGGTGCATCCTTGACATCGAAGTTACCGGAACGGAATCGACGAAACCAAAATTGCGCATGATTGGCTGTTACAGTATCAGGTCCATAAACGCTATTCACATTTTCAGCCGCCTGACTTGCGTTTACTCCCTTATCGAAGAAAAACTGTAAAATGTAGCGAATTTTCTCTTTGCTGATGTCCATCTTTGACAAGCTCTCAAACAAAACTGAATCAATCAATCAAAAAAGTGTCAAAAAAGCTTTTTTAGTAGGAACTGTCGTCTTTCTAATGCCCCCTAGCGGAAGACGATCGGAAGACGATACAACGCGAGATACAGATAAATAACGCCATCTATTGGAAAAATAATGGATTTCTTTTTACTACACCTAATATAACCAATTTGGAATTTTTTCCACCTTTTGCAGCAGTGGGTTTTTTGGGTTGATCTAAAGCAAGTAATTGCGAAGAACTTTTAAAGACGCTTATAGCACAGTTACACGGAAATAATTGTTTTCTCAAAATCAGTAAACACTTATACAATCTAGCCTGGAAAAGGCAGCAAGAATATTTTGAATGATTTGAAGAACATTTTTCTAAACTACCAAAAAGTGAATTTGTATTGAATTGAGAAAATATTTTCTTAACTATCAAAAAGTGAACTTTTTATTGAATCAAGAAAATTGGAAAACCTCTAGTAGTTGTGGAAAAGGAAACAGTTTATTTTTTAAATTTCTATTTAATCTCAAGTTTTTAAATCTGAAAAATTTTTGGTATACAGGTAAGTTAAGTATAAAAGAAGTATATAACTGTTAAAAATTAAATAGCCAATTTTTCCAGTACGCTACTGTTTTTATTTGTTTTTTGCGTCTTCGCTTCAATTTCTAACTTTTATATTTTAAAATTATTTTTTCTTTCTTTAAACAACCTTTTGCTTGGGTCGATCGAGCAGGAAAGAACAGAAAGTTAGCTGTGCTACTTTGCATATGATTCCCGCTACAGGGTTGCAAATTATAACACTAAATGTGGTATCAGAGCTATACTTAAACCTAATTTGGCAGCAGAGTTGTTACGATGATCGCCGATTTTGGCAAAGTGTTATCAACAATAACATTAAGTAGGTGTCTATAGTTGGCCGGGCACAACAACATTAAAGTTTGACCGCAAAACACAACACGAAAACGTTTTTATAAACATTTCAAAACTGATGTCCTTCATGAACTACCATGTTGCCGCGATTAGGACGTTCACTAGAGCGCAATGACCCCGAGTGCGATTCCGGCGGTAAAGTTGTTTTCAAGTAGGGCCACCCATGTCGGTAAAGACGAAGGAGAGCGTCTCAAAGACAAGAGTAGTCTATGCAAGGGGCATGCTGAACAGTTGCTGTTCTACGTGCCAAGCGTTTCGAACTCGCGTTCCCTAGTCTGTAATATTGTCAAATGTAACAGTGAAGACAGTCTGGGACCTAAGTATAGTCAAGTGGTATTGACTTGAAACGGCTTCTGGCGTAATGTCAGGGCGCCTGCGTCCTGTTAAAATATGGCAAATCTCAAGATCCGTTCAAAGCTTGTCGCCGTTGAGTTGGTGGCTGTAACTTAGTTGACATAGTCCTACTTAGTCATTGGAACCGACTCTGAGTGTGTGACCCCATAAGGGCATACAACAACCCTAACGTGACCTCTCTGCCTTACAAAGACATCCACGGGATCCTAGAGTAACCACAGTAAACAAGCGGAGATTGAGGTCTTAAGGTGGGACCGACACAAAATGGAAAATAAGATTAACAAAGAAACTGAGCGCGGACAACCTGGTCTACCCTTACAGCCCCAGGCTGCGGCACAGAGTCTCACTCTTAAGAGAAAGTGGTTGCCGACTTTTCAAAAGAAGAGACTAAAGCGGTTGACGGGGTCAGGCAAGCCATATGAAGTGGCTCTGAAAGTGGCTCTGGATGAGGAACCGGAACGCGGTGCAACTAAGAAAGTTGCAGAGAAGCGGCACAGGGAACCGGTAAGGAAACCCGATCCAAAAATCACGAAGCCAAGATCGTCCTATGCAGCAATTGCCAGCATAATCAGGATGGGAATTCTTCCGCTGAACTTCCCATCAGTTCAGCTGACCATTCAGGAGCAGAAATAAATCGAGGGGACAATAACCAAGGAGCAGCTAAAGATCATTGCGGACGGCCCACAACTAAGATTCCAGGGCTTCTCACTGAAACCTTAATGGGTCACCATTAATTGCGTGGACTCTTAAACAAAGCAGTGGCTAGCGTAAGTGGTAGGTTGCATCAAACACTGTGTCTTTTTTAAATAGTATCTTTTCTCTAGATCAATTTTTTTGCAATGAAGTTTATAGTCCAAATTTTGTGACGCACGTAATGGACGAAGTCCTCACCTTTCCTTATAAGAGGTTTACAACTCTACGGAAACGCAAGCGCTTCAAATATAGATATTCTGCAAAGAGCTCAGTCCAAAATCCTAAGATCAATTACAGGAGCTCCATGGTTCATTAAAAATGAACACATCCATAGAGATCTAAAGGTAGAGACGGTTAAATCAGAATTTATGAAGATCAAGCGAAAATATTGCCAAAAATTGCAATCTCATGTAAATCTCCTCGCCAGAGAACTCGCAACTACGTCCACTCTTTCGCGATTAAAAAGAAAGGACCGACCGACTATCCAATTCGATCCTTAGAATTCCACTTACTTAAACATATTCAGGTGTGTGATAGGATTCCCGGGAATTCATTTCCCCGGGAAATTGAAATAAGAACTCGGGAATTTAAATATGTCCGAAGTTTTTTAATTCGAAAACTTTATCGTATAGCCGCTCTTTTGTTTTTGACAATGTCGTTTCTTTAAAAATTGCCATACATTCTTCAAAATATTGGAGGAACGAAATTCCCTTTCCCCAAAATTTGGGGAAAGGGAATTTAATCACATGCCCGATTGCATTCCACTGCACGACCGCGGTTCCTGATTGCGCTTGTGCTTCCTTGCACCTCGGTAAAATAATACTCAAGCATTCCATTGCACGAACGCGATTCCTAACTACGTTTGTGCTTCTTTGCACTCTTCCGGTAAAATAATACGCAAAATCTCCAAGTCTATTCAGACTCAACAGGCCATTTAACAGTCGGATCTTTGATCGAATTAGTCACATGTGTCGGTGAAAGGTAGAGTCCGTGTGCACATAGACTTTAGTTTTCACTAGCACAGTTGAAGGGTTCGTTCAGGGATCTGACAGTGAATTGGTCGTTTTACGCCCAGGTTTCCTTATCTGAGGCTCTCATGCAAATACTAATTACATTTATATGCATATTAATTATAATAATGCTACATATCATGTAATTAATTCCAAACTAGACTTAAGATTTTCCTCCTTATTGATGGACTCATGTAAAATAAGTGATACAATAAATAAATTAAAAGTTAAAAAAAAAATAAGAGAAGAGGATTAACAATAGAGACTTCTTGATGCCTCTTGATAAGATTTTCCCCAAATTTTCTCTAGATAAGAGATATACCACCGTTATACCGGAAAAAGTCAATTGGAGTCAAAACAGAATAATTCCACCTGGGTACCACCGGGTAAGGGGAAAGCATAAGTCTCGGGGTGTACGCATCGGTCTTCCAAACAGAAATGCTAGCAATGAACCTATGCATTAGACAATTACTAAATTTACGAATGGAAGGTAAAACCATTCTCGTAATGACAGACAGTCAGGCCGCCATCAAGGCCCTGCATTCACATTTAGTGAACTCGAAACTTGTATGAGAAACTGTAAATGTACTTCAAGAACTAGTCTGCGGGAATCAAGCGACAAAATACTGGATACCAGCTCACTGTGGGCATAAATTCAAGGATAAGCAGTTGGACTGGCGAAGCAGGGAGCCGCAAGTCTCCCTACCGACGTGAGCCCCTACTAAATGTCAGCAGATCGCACTAGATTCAAGCCACAAACTCAGAGTTCCGTGACAGAGCGAATAGGATATGGTCTCGGACAACTGGTCAGACAAGGACCAAAATATTCATTCCACAATATACTGAAAAAATATAAATATCTACTGCAACTAAGCAGGCAAGATATGAGAATAATGGAAGCGACCATTAGTGGACACGGCCTTCTGAACAAACCCAAGAAGCGATTGAGACTTAACAACAGCGAAGAGTGCAGATTTCGCCTGGAAAAGGAAAAACCTCTCTTCTACTCCTGGCAGAATGTCCTGCCCTACATATAAAAATAAGTTCTACTATGGGCAATGAAATCATCCAATAGACGGAACTGGCGGAAAATGAGCTAGAAAAAGTGAAAATTTTTCCAGATGTTACTGGAGTAGCAAGAATACTTAAGGTGAAATAACGGGTTTGGCATAATAGTCTAGTCAGACGCAAACGCAGACCTTCTACCAATAAAAAAAACCATTTGGTTTTTGTGAAAGTTTATGAGCTAAATTTCTCTTTCTTTGTATAGCGAATCAACAGATTCCTTTTTTGTTGCAGCTCACTCTGTGGATCAGAATGCCAAAAGAAGAAAAACATCCTTAAAAGACTAAACTGGAGCAGCTTAGTGCAAGCCAAAATATTACATTTAAGCTAAAATCCAGCAATGTGGAAAAAGGGAACGCAAGAAAGAAACGATTGCGAAAGAGTTGCGGAATTTGAAGGCGTTTGCAGAAAATTGAAGAGTGATGACGACAGCGGGGGAGCGCGGATACTGCAGCAGAGTTTGTGACAGCTGGCCTCAAAAGAAAACGGCTCATTCAAATTCAAAAGGCTACCTTTTTGAGATTTAGATAGCACCAAATTTCATCTACATGGATGACATAATAGTTATCGGATGCTCTGAAAAACATTTGTTATCAAATCTAAAATCTATATTCGAAATTTACAGAAAATCCAATCGTAAGCTCCATACCAATAAATTTTGGTTTGGATTACGGTTTCGTTCTGTAAAAAATTATTTCGGTTTCGGTATCGTTTCGTTTCGGTTACGGTTTTTCAAAGACTTTAAGAATCGCGGATAAAATTCAAAATATTAATCTCTTGCAAAGCAAACCCTATAATTGTTAAATTTTCAACTGTCGTACATACAAAATCTTGACTACGAAATATAGACTTTAAATGGGATCATTTTCACACATGTTTCACAAATCTGACGCGGCATACAGTGAAAACAGTTTTCGCCAGCAAGGGACGCACGGGGAGGGAGAAAAGTACTTGTATGACACATCCGCTCGCGCCTGGCCTACAAAAAATGTGTTTCATTAACGATATGTCTTAACGTGTAAATGCGCACAAATCTTATTTATTATGTTTGTGCTGAAAATCTAAAAGCCTCCAAAAGGTGCATCTTTGGCTGAAGTTAGGACATGGTGTAAGATGTGGCTATTTTTTTTATAATCGGCATTTACAATGTTTACACGACCCGCTAAATACGTGTTCACTCGACACACTTAAGTCTATCTGTCTCTGTTTGCCCACACGATTTTTACTGGTGGCAAAAAAAGGCAGATATTTTTAAACGTGTCGAGTAAATACGTATCAAGTGGTCATGTAAACATGGTATGTTATTGAGTAAGAGTCACATAAACCTTGACTGAATAAATAAGTTAATTGTTTTAGTGAAAACAGCACGTGTGCGGCACACCGACACGTGAAGGGAAATATATAGGCAAGAGTACATAAGCACGCACACGGGTAACTCATCAGTCATAGTAAATGTCTATGTGGCGCATTAATGAGCGACCATGAAATAAATGAAATTTTGGAGAAGATGTTGGAAATTGTTTCAGAAACCGTTTTGAACCAGTTTCGGTGTTTCGGTTTCAGTTCGGGAACCGGTTTGCAGAAAAACAAAATATCGGTTTCGGTTTTATTTCGGATAGGGAAATAAACCGGTTAAAATCGGTTACGGTTTCGGTTCTGGTTGCACGCCCTGCTCAGAACCCAAAGATGCAGAAGAATGCAAAAGGTTCTTAGAATTTGTGAACTACCGAAGATTCATACCACGAAACTTACTAAGAACATGTAGGGGTGTAATAGTCATGTGAGCCTGACAATAAAATACCCAACACAGACACACAAGTTTAAATAATTCTTTAACCACGCCCAAAAAACAGGACCACCAAGAAAGAATATTAATTTGGTTTTAAGGACATAAGGGGCCGAAATACCGACTTTTGTTAAATTTCTTTATGAAAACCGCCCTTTGCCAATTTGTTTTTATTATAATATACGCTCAAATTCTAAGTTTCATTAAAATATTTCCAAAAGGTCCGATTTTGAGGAAGTTTTGGAATTTTTGTGACAGACCCTAGCACTGGAGGTTCCCTTAATAATGGACTTATCAAATTTTTGGAGAGTATATTTATGGCTACAAAGAAAACATAAGTGCCAAATTTCGTGCAAGTCCTATTTGAATTGCGGATGTAGGAGACAATTTTCATAAATGCCCTTCTGCCCCGCCCACTTTTCTAATTTTTGGAAATCATATTACTTGCCTTTAAACATGTTCAGATATCAAATTTCAACAAAATAACTTAAAAACTTCGAATTTTGAGCAGTTTTTGTGATTTTTGTATCAGACCCTAGTGCTGGATGTACCCGTTAACGTGGTCCGATCGAGTCTATATTTTTTCAAACATTTCAAATACAACCCTATATCAAAATGTAGTGAATCGAGTACTCTTTACAATTGTGCTTCACTAAGAAATCTCAAGGCAATTGATATGTTCACGGATACGCACTGTTGGAAATTGTATTTTTCACGCATTTGACGCGTCATGCGTATTGCGTCTGAAGCATAATTGAAAATGGCACTTTACAAAGTGTGAATCAAATAAGTCTGTTGTCGAACACGAACAGCAATGCACTGGGCTATAAATCATTTATGGTACTAAATTTCTTGCCAGAAGCGATCACGACCCGAATACGACTATTAATCGAAAAGTTTCATTTCGATATCGAGTACATCAAAGGATAAGATAATTGCGACGCATTGATTTTGGGCACATCAACCAGTTTACTGAAAAAAATTCCGCCGGTATGCAAATTGTAACTCGATCAAAGTCAAAAAAAAGAGCAAAATAAACAACAAAGTAACAATATATGAACCAAAAAACAGTTTCACGAACGAATATGTGGCACTTTTACAGTACAAGAAAAGAAAAAATTACGCAGCAAAAAATTTATATTTAAAGGCTGGTCTCCAGTTCGGTAAAGAATGTCAGCAGAAATTTTCTATTTTTTTCTCCGAGGAAAAAAGGTAGTACTACAGAACTTTTTAGTGCAACAGAGGCAATCTGTCATATGTCACATGTGTCAAAAAAGTGAAACGAAACACAGAATTTAAAAAGGCGCGATTATAAACGTTCAGAATAAAAAACGCGCAAATTCTTCTACTCTCTTTAACAAGTGATATTAATTCGCGTTTATTCTCGTTTGAGAAATTTATTAAGCGTTTTTGGTTTTTTTTTGGGGTTTTTCTCCATGTTTTTTGAAAAAACCCGAAAAATGGATGCACTATTTCTATACAATCACAACTGACCTACCTCACTTGTCAAAATTTCTCCAAGAAACAATTCATTTGCAATTATTTCTGCTGATAGCCTGGGTTACCGTGCACATTTTATGTCAAAAAAACGTATTAAAATATGTACTACTTTTTTGCCGAACTGGGGACTGCATGCAGAAAATTTCTTGAAGAAATATTTCTTAAGCATTTCTTTGGCTTTTTTTTATATGGAGTTTTTCATTCCTTGGGGAACTGGAGACCAGCCTTAAAAATTGCGCAAAAAATAAGCTAGAATTCTCAAAAAAGATATTGTTCCATGGAAAAACAAAAATACTAGAAATACATGCAAAAGAATTTAGTGCTTATGGGATAATTGCTTTAGAGCAATTGTTTCTCAAAAATTAAAACGCAGTTAGCAGTAAAAACTTTTTAAGCATAAAGTACGCGGTTAACGATAAATAATTCAATTATGTCGAGAGAGAGGTATTTAAAAGTATAGGCAAAGATTTGTTAAGAAAATTGGTAATAGCTTTAACACCAGCAATCACTACCCTGCAGTAATTGGGACCGACCCCGGGTCGACCCGGGGTCGGTCCAAAAGAGGTGAGGACCGGTCGCGTTTTCATACGTTCAACTCACCCGTTTTTCCACAGCGCTGTCATTGAAAAACAACCGGTCCATTTTCAAAGCTTTTAGGGTCGGTTGTGGGTGGGTCCATATGGCCTTAAATGAGGGTGAGTTTTTTTTTTTTAAATATTTATTTTGATATGAAAAATGAAAAAAAAATTTTTTCTTATTTTGTTTATTTTGTCTTTTTTTTTAAACCTTTTTGTTACACAAAATTATATAATTACCTTTTTGATTTGCCCGCCTCGGCCGAGCCTCGAACCGCAGAACTCTGGGTTGGTAAATTGGTGTCTTAACCATTACGCTAAACAAGCAAGCTTAATGCTTTGATCAAAACGCTGACTTGAGTGTTTGGTTGCTCAAGTTTTTGGGAAACATGCGTAAAGAATTTTTCACTTTCACAGAAAAAAAATTCTTGAAAAATAAATATTAAAAAAATAATTAACATGTAAAAAACGACTTATTTTTTTTTCAAGTTAAAAAAAAAAAATTAAATATGAACATAAAAATATCTTAGGTAATTGAAAAAAAAAAATTCTTTCTAAAACGAGCAAGGGCTTGAACTCCCACCCTCTCGGTTGCGAAGCGAGAGTCTTAACCATCAAGCTAACTTGCCTTTGGTAGCACAACGATCAGATTGAGGACTTAAAACAGACAACAATAAGTACAAGTTTATACGAACTCACCCCACCTACGCTTATTTTTGGACTAGACGAGAGTGAGTCCAATTGAGACTCACCCCGGGTCGGTCGCGGTGGATATCATTTTCAGGTCGGTCCCATATGGACTCACCTAGGTCCGGTCCATTTTACACCGAAAACATTTCATTACTGCAGGGTATTGATACTTTACCTACACAAAAGCTAAAACTAATGCGAAAATATCACGATGACCCTGTCTTCGGCTCCCACAGAGGTGTCACACGTTTCTTTGCAAAACTGAAAAGACAATACTCGTGGAAAAGCATGTCTTCAGACGTGAAGACCTTAAAAAAGCTGCAAAAAATGTCAGGAAAATAAATCTACTCAACCCGACACAAAAAGACCACTTTCTAAATCATTCAATGGCCACGAATATGCACTCACGATAATTTGCGATTTAACTGAATTCCTTATAACTGGAGCTAGACCTAGAAAAGCAGGATATAATATATAAAATATTAACCGACATGGCTACCGAATTCAAAAGCCAATTTTCTCAGAAATATGCAAACTACTAAAAATTTATCACAAAACATCCACACCCTACCACCATTAAAACCTTGAGTACAATATAAGGTTCACACAGAACATTTAACGAGTACATAGATCTTAATTTTCAATAGATAAATTAGATTGGGTTCACTGGCTCAACTATTTCACTCATTGTTACAATACCATGCTATCAACCACGCATAGCTATACACCATTTAAGCTTATATATGGAAAAACAACCGCCTATATGCGTTCATCCTTAATGGTAAAAAAGACCCGATATACAATTTCGACACCTTCACATCAGAACTTTAACACAACCCCGCAGGACTTTTATCAACCGATTAGCAAATGATAAGCTAACTTTTTCGCAACTGACTAGAAATCGTTTAAATAGTCATGCAGACATCAACCAAACTACTTAGATACGAAAATAATATATTTCTGATGCTATAATTCAAGGATATGAATTGCAGTCAAAGGTAGTTTAATACGCAAACCGAAACGTTACTCAATAGTCAATCAATCCGTAAAAATTGCGCTGATAAGACCCCAGACGGCAGTTCAAAACCAACGTCAGCCAAAATAGTCTATGGATTTCTTTCTCATGCCATAGCTTGAAAAACATATTCACATTCATAAATTAATTAATTAATATATATTAATTATAAATTATTATAATTAACAATAATTATTGTTCTTCTACTAAAAACCTTCGTTGCAGAAAAATAAAGAAAGTTCAGCTCATATATGTATGTTCCTCTCACAGTTATAAATTGAAACCACTTCTCTTTCTGAATTCATTTTTATTTTTTGAATGTTTAATATTTTATACCCAGCGTAAGCAGGGTCTACTAGTTTTGTACAAATCTTGTAACAGGGAGAACTAAGGTCCGTAGATATAGACATCTATATATATAGAAATGATCAGAATCAAAAACTGAATCGATTTAGACATTTCCACCTGTCTGTTTGTCCGTCTGTCCGTCCGACCGTGGTCGGATCTCCTCCGAAACGGCTTGACCAATCAAGTCGAAATTTTGCACAAAGGTATATCGGGGTCCGAGTATGACTGTAAGTAAAAATGGGAGACATCCGCCTACTGCCACGCCCACAAATGAATTTATTGTGTTTTCAGTAAAATGCTTGTAACTTGCGAACCACTCAACACATTTCATTGATATTGGGTATACTGGTAAACTACAAAAAGGAACATATATTGGAAAAAATGGACGCCGTCCTTTTCGAGCCACGCCCACAAATATGGGTTTATCGTTACTAGTGAAGTAAAGGCCTAGAAGCTTCATATTCGCAACATAGGTTGACCAAGGCGAATGAAAGGTGTAGGAAAAAAATTTATGTTGCCCGCCCGCTGCCACGCCTACAAATTGAGAGGCAAAACATACTGCACCAATAATGTCGGGACGCTGGGTATTTTAAAGTCGGGCTTGACCGATTTTAGCTTTCTTTCTTGTTTTTATTTTGTTATAAACTTTTTTGTTCGTTGTTTTTTAAATTTTCGTTGAAAAAAAAACAAAAACAACACATTTTTCAATAATTTTAATGAAAGTGTTCAATAAAATGAATATTGTGTAACCAATTTAAATCAGTGATTTCGTTTTCTGACTTCAAGTCAACCAAAAAATAGCCAGATATTATTTAGTTACAAGGTAATGCAGGAACGGACAATTGAGTACTGCCTAGGATATCTTCACGTTAAGATAGTGAGTTGAAGCCAAGGAAAGAAGTCGATTAACACTAGTTTACAAAAACAAAGAGCAGAGACGAAATGATGGTTTTGAGACTAAATTGGGGTCGCTGATCACGAAAATTGCAGCCGTTTATTTTTCCAAAGAATATACGCAAAAAGCGTGTTTTTGGTTAGTTTATGATATTCAACAAAAAAAAAAAGCGAAAAATAATAAAATAAGAAGAAGATATATGTGCTACTGCTACCACCTTATTAAATACACCTTGCCCAATGTCACATCGATTCATAGAAAACTTCGTTCTAAAAATCTTTCAAGCATTTTCTTAAAAAAAGCGAGCCCTCATTCTTTTCATTCCTGGTTGACTTTTTTTTCTGGAAATGCCCGTATGAATGTATATGTATTTACAGTCTCGTGTATAAAAAACAATTCTGTTTACGGAATTTTCGTACAAAGTACGCGAACACATTTGTTTTATGTCCAAGAGTCTAAGAGAAAGAGAAATTAGAAGCCGGGCGCTAGCCAGCAATTTCTAACAGGGCGCTAGCTTGCCGAAGCATTAACAAACTGGGGAGGCGCTAGCTGGACTTTACTAGCTAAGCCCAAGATATAAACTAGCTAGCGCCGAGCTAGAATTTCCAGCCGGGAGATTTAATGGGAATGAAAATGAGATTGAATTCCATTAAAGACTTATTGATAATGTGACAAGTAAGGCTGTTATATGAAGGTCAACCTGACTATACAATACCCGAAATTCAAAAATTCTCGAAAGATTCTAGTTTTAGAGCAGTTTATTATTTTTATTATTGTGACAGACCCTAGCGTTGGAGGTTCCCTCAAAAATTAGACAATCTATTCGATTCTTGAACTTAATCTTAATCATGTCCCTGATAACACGCGTATTAAATTTCGTCAATATAACTGAACTCCTTCGATAAGAAAACTGTATCCGAACAGACGAACATGGCAAAATTGAATCTGCTGATGACGCTGATCATTTCTATATTCATTTTGTATGACCATTCTCGACTGGTTCTGGGTGTTTTGCACGTACGCACTAATGCAATATATCCTCGACACAGAGTGTTTCGAGTATAAAAAAGAATGTATAACTACTGAAGCTGCCCATTAATTATATAATCTGTCGTACGATTTGCACTGATTATACTATATATCGTTCCGTTCGTGGAGTTGTAGCATAAGTCCCTAGTTGTTGGAGAGCTCGTTTGACGAAGTTTAAAATGATGTTATTTTCTCGCTTATGGTATGACAGATTGTTATCCCGGATGGAATCTACTTCGGTGATAGCTAGGCGCTAGCTGGATAATATCCTGGGCTTAGCTAGTAAAGCCTAGCTAGCACCTTCCTAGTTTGTTAATGCTCCGGCTAGCTAGCGCCGGTCTAGCAATTTGTAGTTAGCGCCCGGCTAGTAACTTCTAGCTAGAGCCCGGCTAGCAATTTCTAGCTAGCGCCTTGACCATATGTCAATCACTTTGTTTTATATAAAGTTTTATTTTCACGTCCCCTTGACGGTGTATTGGTTTAAGTTTTATCTAGGCCCTCGCTACCGCCAAGTTAAAATTAGCAAGTCACGCAAATCTAGGTAGGCGCTAGCTACAGCCAGGCTTGTTTTATCTAGTCGGGGAAATCCAGGGGCTAGCTAGCGCTAGGCTAGATTTTTCTCTCCGGGATTTACCTAGAGAAAACAAGCTAGGCCCTGTCTTGATTATTTTAGCTATCGCCCTTATATGGGCGGTCCTATCTAAGCCCTCGCTAGCGCCCGGCTAGATTTATCTAGTTGGGAAAATCTAGCTAGGCGCTGGCTATGCCCTAGCTAGTAACTAGATTTATTTAGGCAAATTTCAGCCGGGATTCGTTAGTTGAGGACCTTGATAGATTTTTATAACAGGGAGAATTAAGCTCCGGAGATATAGAAAAATATATATAGAAATGATCAGGATCAAAAACTGAATCGATTTAGACATGTCCGTCTGTCCGTCTGTCCGTCCGTCCGTCTGTCCGTCTGTCCGTCCGTCCGTGGTCGGATCTGCTCCGAAACGGCTGGACCAATCAAGTCGAAATTTGGCACACAGGTATATCGGGATCCGAGTATGATCCTAAGTAAAAATGGGAGACATCCGCCCACTGCCACGCCCACAAATGAATATAATGTGTTTTCAGTAAAATGCTTGTAACTTGCGAACCACTCAACACATTCCATTGATATTTGGTGTACTGGTAAACTACGAAAAGGGACATCTCCTGGCAAAAAATGGACGCCGCCCTCCTCGAGCCACGCCCACAAATAAGCCCAAAAATAAGGGCTTATCGTAACTTGTGAAGTAAAAGGCGTAGAAGCTTCAAATTCGCAGCATAGGTTGACCATGACAAATGAAAGGTGTAGGAACAAAAATTTATGTAGCCCGTCCACTGCCACGCCCACAAATAGAGAATTTTCATAACTTCCGAAGTAAAAGGCGTAGAAGCTTCAAATTCGCAACATAGGTTCACCAAGGCTAATGAAAGGTGTAGGAAAAAATTTTTTGTTGCCCGCCCACTGCCACGCCCACAAATAAAGATTTTTCGTTACTTCCGAAGTAAAAGGCGTAGAAGCTTCAAATTCGCAACATAGGTTCACCAAGGCGAATGAAAGGTGTAGGGAAATAATTTATGTTGCCCTCCCACTGCCACGCCCACAAATAGAGAAGCAAAACATAGTGCGCTCATAATGTCGGGACGCTGGGTATTTCAAAGTCGGGCTTGACCGACTTTAGCTTTCTTACTTGTTTGATTATAAAGTTGATATTTGATGCAAAATGGATGCAATCGTACGATAGATTGTATAGTTAATGGGCAGCATAACAGTTGAGTGGTAATTAAAAAAAAAAAAAATACACGGACCGAAACCTTAAATGATTATGCAATTTTTTTTAAGTTTTCAATAAACCTTGAATGGCATGAAACCTCAAGTTCATGATCACTGAACGGAAAATATAAATGCAAAATTAATGGTAATGCAAAGTGTCCAACCCTCCCAGCTGCATACATTTTTACAGATATAACGAACTTCCGTATTTTGAATTTCAATTCTTAAAACCACGTTAACAACCAAACGTCGATACAAAATGTAAGAAAACATACGTACATTTTGGCAACTCATATTTAAGAAAAATCAATTACAGGAATTACACGATCTAGCCGCTACACCTTTTAACATGAACCTTGCAAAGTAGCTTTAATTAGCAAAAGACTACAAAACATGCTTTTGTTTTCGACAATAATAAATAAAAGTTTTGAGAGCAAAAGAAAATGATTTTATATATAACCTACCACTTTCCTTGAAGATTTTGCCGCCATGACTCCGTGTTGCATAGTGCTGGCAGTTCATCCGAGCCATCTGCACAGTCTGTTATACCATTGCAGGTTGCTGTTAACGGAACGCACGCTCCATATGTGCAAATAAAGTTTAGCTTTCTGCAAGTTGTAGCTTTTTCAATACAATTTTCTGCATTTTCGTCTGAATTATCATTACAGTCCTGTTTGCCATCACATCGGTTTTCTACATCTATGCATTGAGTACCACTGTCGCAGTCCCACTGTAGATCGTCACATTTTATACCAAAAACTGTTGGTAAATGATAGCAATTACAGCGAAAATTTATTTTCAAAGCTTGTTTAAGTGGTTTTACTTTGACCTATAATGTATGTTAGGGTGGATCGATTGTTTAACCTCCTATTCCACAAGCGGAACATTATTCTATAGCTCATACTTAATAACACTGCGCAACAACACTTAAAATTGAAAGTTAGCTCGCATTTTTTAAATATCCGTTAGGAATTTTTTTTTAACTTTTGTCAATAGTATAAATCTGTTTTAAGTCATAGTCAGATAGTCAGAACGGATAAACCGATTTTTTTCGGAAGTTATATGACTTTGAAACGCAATTTTTATTGAAAATTTTTTTATATTCTCAAATAAATTTTGAGTTTATTTTTATTGACCTATAGCGCCGAAAATCTTGTGCCGATTTCATAGATATTTATGAGAGATTTGTTGTATTTTTATTGTTCTTTCATATGACATCAACACCTCTTCAATTGGTGGATCCCAAGGGGGTACTACTACCAAAACCATTCATACTTGACAAAAATTTAATTGGCCGTTACTTACTAACTAAGAGCTAAATAAAAAATTTGTGATTCAATATTCGGTGACCCTTTATGGGTATAAAAACCGGAAAGTTCGATTTTGTTACGTAGTTTTATTTACTAATCAGGACTTTCATGTTTCCAATTTGTGATTTTTTTTCATTTAATAACACTACACAACAAAATCGAACTTTTTGCGTGCCTTTGGCTTGAACCCAATTTTTGGTGTAGTATGTGTATCGCTGAATCTAATAGCATGTTTCCTTATTCAATTAACATAGTGAATTAACCATATGGATTAAAGTCTGTAAGGCATCTGCATCAAATCTTATCAACATTATTATTTGTGTTTAGTCTCCTGAACCAATATTTTCAATAATAATCGTAATTATACGCTTCTAAATGTCCGAAATAACTCTTATTCATTTAGTTAATTCATTTTGTGGAAACATGCTATAAATATATGCTTAAAATTTGAAAGTTAGTTCAAGTCAAAGGCAAATTTAGTGTTGAGCAGTGTAATCAAGAATTATGAAGTATGGAATAGATTACACAAATTTAAAAAATTTAATTTTTGTTTTTTCCCGCGACTTCGTTGAAGATTTTGAATAAGTGTGGTCGTGACAAAAGAAACATTTAGAAAACTTTTTTCGCAGGTCTAGTTTTGGACCTACCATCAATTTTGTCAAAAATGTTCAGTTGTTCAACTTTAACGGAAAAAAAATGCTTTTGTAACGTAATAAATTTTATGGTCGCTAGCGTATCAAATATTATACTACTATCTATCAAATGACACATTTTTCAAGAAAATATAGCTTTTAGCAAGGCGTATTTAACAAGGTGGTGGCAGTAGGAACTGCTCTTCTTCTTCCCTTTTTTCAACTCGGAACTGTCAAAATTTTCTATTGAATTTCGTACGCTTACATTTTTCAACGAAATTAAAAATGTTTATATTGGAACAAAATTCAAACAAGCGTGAACTGATTTTGACATTTCCGACTTTTTTTACACTGTTGTTGTACTACTGCCACCACCTTGTTAAATACGCCTTGGCTTTTAGTTTCCGAGGTATAGTTAGGATCCGAGATTCAAAAAAAATTTGAAATTTTTAATCGGCCTGATTATGTATTTCGACGGATCGAATCCGTTCGGATTTTGACATATTTATGAATGAAAAAACTATCCGACTCGGAATACATGATCTGGCCGAATGTTTTCCTTGATTTTTTGAGTTAATTTGCCCTGTTGTGAAATGAAAGAATTTTTCTAAACATATTCTCTTTATTTGTTTTGAAATGTGTCTTAATACTAGCTCTCCAAGCTGAAATTTTTGAGATCGAATTGAAAATGTGGAGAGTAGGAATTGAAAAAAAAAATAAAGCTCTCAATTTAAAAGTACAACAAAAAAAAAAAAAACTATGATTTCCAACTGAATTGATCTAGTAGTTCACTTTCCCTTGTTGTGACCACAAGTCCGATATGGGAAGTCAGATAGTAGCGCTTTCCAACGATTCCAAAACGAATTGGGTCAACGCTGCGTAAGCACAACCCAAGAAGAATGTCCTAATTCCGGGCAAAGCTGCGCAGCAAGTTGAACCACCATAAGCAGTAGCGAGCACGACAACAACAAAAAACGCACAGAACTTATCGAAGCCGAGAAGCGTGCGGCCTTCAAGTATAAGTGCTTGGATCAGTATAATCTGAACATTTTTAGCTTAAGCCATAAAGTAGCACACCCACAATGTGATCTTCTAAATTGATTTCCATGTTATTAATTTTTTCGTCCTAACAAACTTGTATCTAAGAGGAATAAATAAGATGCAAATACATACAAACTTTCCTTCAAATACGCGAATTCCATAAGGCGGCTAGTTTAAATAACGAAGTTGCCAAACTGCGGGTTCGATCGACGGTAAGGCAGGCGTAATTATACCCACCGTAAGCGGGGTATATTAGCTTTGTGCAAATCTTGTAACAGGGAGAATTAAGCTCCGGAGATATAGAGAAATAGGAATAGAAATGATCAGGATCAAAAACTGAATCGATTTATACATGTCCGTCTGTCCGTCTGTCCGTCCGTCCGTCCGTCCGTCCGTCCGTCCGTCCGTCCGTCCGTCCGTCCGTCCGTCCGTCCGTCCGTCTGTCCATCCGTCCGTGGTCGGCTCTCCTCCGAAATGGCTGGACCAACGAAATTTGGCACGCATATAAATTGGGGGTTGAGTATGATCCTAAGTAAAAATGGGAGACATCCGCCCACTGCCACGCCTACAAATGAATTTATTGTGCTTTCAGTAAAATGCTTGTAACCTGCGAACCACTCAACACATTTCATTGATATTTGGTGTACTGGTAAACTACGAAAAGGGACATATCCTGGAAAAAAATGAACGCCATCCTTCTCGAGCCACGCCCACAAATAAGGGTTTATCGTAACTTGTGAAGTAAAAGTCTTAGAAGCTTCAAATTCGCAACATAGGTTGACCAAGGCGAATGAAAGGTATAAGAAAAATATTTATGTCGCCCGCCAACTGCCACGCCCAAAAATTAAGATTTTTCGTAACTTCCGAAGTAAAAGGCGTAGAAGCTTCAAATTCGGAACATAGGTTGACCACGGCGAATGAAATGTGAAGGAAATAAATTTCTGTTGCCCGCCCAATGCCACGCCCACAAATGAAGATTTTTCGTAACTTCCGAGGTTCGGCCATTGGCTTAAACTTCGGCCAAAGACCGAAGCGGAAGGCGAAGGTGTAAAAAACAAGTTGAGTTGTGTCAAAGGACACCAGGTAGGAACGAAGTTCAGTATGGTATTTATAAATGTTAGTTAATATACGAGTATTTTTGCAGCAAGGCTTTTCAAATGTTTTTTGCGTTTCAAAGTATCAAAATTGCTTTTATTAATCGAAAAATATATACAAAACGGCCATAAGAAAAAAATTTCCTTCATTTCTTTTGTGTTTTTGAACATAAAAAATGCATAATCGAAGGTGATTGTTCTGCTGTTGTGCAGTAAATTATCCTAATAAGTGCGTATTTTTATTCTTAATCGTGGTAAATTTTAAACTCTCAGCTGTTGGTTGTTCTTAACTTTTTTTTCCACAAGCGAAAATGTGATAACTAAAAAAGAATATGTGTATACGGATACTTTGACGGATACTCAGAAGCAAGCAAAAAGTAAAACCTTAACAACTTATAAAAGTCTCATGCATTGCTTCACGGACCACGCAAAATAGTTAGAAGAATCACACCCTTTGATAGCGCAAAAAAATTATAAACCAGCCGGACTTTATAACATGCATTGACAAATCAGTAATGCAGAAGAACTGAAGCATTCATTTCGAAGAGGCCAATTGGTAATTTGTGAAATGATCTTCTAGTGAAAATATCACAGGAGCAAGAGCGCGTTGCAACATACTCTTCTTCAAATTCAATTTTCATTTGATAGAGGGTTATATACTAGACCGTACCACCTTATATGGAAAAATAAATAAGTGCGCCGTATACCAGCGACTATGACGCATTTTTGCAGGATACTTACAAAAAGAAAAAGATTTTTTTTTCGATCCAACGTAGAGGTCGCGCATTGGTATATTTCTTTATATCTCTGATGTTTACAGTGGGATTTTAAAGTTTGTTATATCAATGTTTTTGTCGCAAGGAGACCAATATGGCCTCTAAAGAATTCATTGACATCAGGCGTACCGTTCTAGTACTCACCCTCAAGATCTCAGTTCCTACCGTCCTAATGTACAACCCTAGTATCAAAAAAATAAAACCTTTAAAATATCATTAAAATTCTCCTGGGAAAGTATATCGATATTTCCAACAGAACTATTTGTAAATGAAATTTGAAATCTTTTTGCCACTGTTTGGTCCCTATCCATGTATGAGTTGAAGTTTGGGGTTTTCAAAAAAACATCTAAATGTACTCTGAGATATGCCAGATAAATTTTCTGAAAACACTGTAATGTTAAAAAAACCCATTAGGGAACTAAGGGATGCCCCAATAAGAACGATAGGAAAATAAATTCAAATATAACGACAACGTCTTTAGATATCAAATTGATTTTGGCTTTATTTTGAAGCTACACTCAAGCCATTATGTATGGAACAAGACATCATCCAAATGGCCACCTCGGGAACGCTGGCAGTGTTTCAGCAGTGGAGGGTCCTAAGTCGACTGCTCGGCGTCGATACGACCGATTTGAATCATCTTCAACACAATGTTTTCATCACTTTGACCAGTTCGCATTCTGGTTGGCTTCTTCGAGTCCAAAAGTGCTCAAACTTTGGCACGGTGCGTCGAATTGCATGCTCACTGAAGCCATAATGACGGCCGACTTCACGACGAAATTCACGTTGCGTATTCACAACAGAACAAGAATTTGGCAAATATTTTTTTTAAATTATATTTCTAAGCGTTCGGGAAGCGTGAAACGATGAATGGTGAAATAGCAACCTTTCTGAATATTCTGATGGCTGGATGACGTTTGTATCTTTGACAGCTGTCAAGTAATCGCTATTGGAAAATATATCATTACTATTGGGGCACCCTTATAACCGCTTGAAACTCAAATTTTTCCTAAAAGTATGCTATTAAGGGCCGTTTTCTTATTTTTTTTTTATCTGTAAGTTAAATTATCCTGATGATAATTTCATACAAATTTGATTAATAAGTCAAAGAAATTGGAATTTAACTGGCAGATAAAGTTTAAAAGAGGGATTAGAAAACGGCCCTAAATGTTTTATTTGAATGTATAAATATATTACTTATTACTTCAATAACGTCATATATAAAAAAATTTAGATTTTCCAGAACACCCCTTTACCCACCCAACATTTGGAAGGCTGTTTTATGAGAAGATTTATTTACGAGTCTTTTTCGAGCCCCCTTCATGATTAGAAAATGATTGATCACATGCATGATTAAAAGAGGACTAAAAAACAACTCTCCAATATGCTTCAAAAGCGATTCGTATTTCAATAACCCAGATGAGCCTTTTTCGAGCCCTCTTGATGATTGAAAAGTGATCGATCACATGCACGATTAAATGAAGACTCGAAAACGACTCTCCAATATGTTTCAAAAGCGAGTCGCATTCAAATTACAAAAACAAAATAAAGAGCAATCGCCAATTAATCACGTATGGGATTGAAATATGATCATTAAAATTGTTGCTATCTTATATTTTACTCAATATTTGACTCAAAATTGAATTGAATGGAATTCGAATTTAAATTTATAAACGAAAAATTTCCACGACTTTCGATTTGGAAATCTTGGTGTCGACGGGTGAGCACAGGACTAGAAAACGAGAGTTCCTAGGTTCAAATCTCACATAACAAGGAAAAAAAATTTTGAATCTATAATAATAATACATATAACATAATTAACACACGGAAATGCCAAAAAATGTATTTTGATTTTAAACATTTTTTTTTTGTTTTTGAAAAGCAATTGATTATAAATATGAGTCGTAGAAGACTCCAAAATGATAGCAAATATGAATCGTAAGAAACTCTAAAATGATAGCAAATATGAGTCTTAGAAGACTCGAAATTGGCAACCAATATGACTCGAAAATGATAACAAATATGACTCGAAAACGACTCGCAAATGATATCAAATATGACTCCCTAAGAAGAGTCGCGGATAGGGTTCCAATTTCTCCCGACAAAAGTATAATTTTTGATCAGAAAACGATTGCATATTTGATTTTTTTAATCAGAAGGGCGACTCGAAAAAGACTCGCTTTTGATCAAAAATTTTGAGAAATGCTAGCTGGGTAGGATTTTCAACTAATTTTAAATTAATGGAACAACTGACTGATTTAAAGTGACAATTAATTTAAACTCTGACTTTTTCCCATGAAGAAAACTGCCTGTTTTTAGCATGGAGATGTCCTACGGAAAAGTCAATTGTCTGAATCTGCATATCTTTTAAATTAGTTTAAAATCAGTTTATTGTAAATTGATATTATTTTAGTTTTTCTTTCAGTGATTTCAAAGCTTGAGAAGGAATTTTTAAAACAAAAATTTGAGAGATTGTATAAAAATCTGGTGTCGGTGAGTTCAAATCCCCTTCAGGCAAGAGTTTTTTTTTAATAATTTTTTTTTGGGATAAAATGTAGCCACTAATATATATTTAAATAATAACTAACAAACTTAGAAGAATATTTTTTCAACCAAACTTTTTATTCAAAATAATAAAAAAAAGAAATTTCTAGTGGAACTTATAGGACTTTTTCAAAAAGCTTGTGTATGACTTTTTCGATGAAAGGATGGAAACTTTACTGTATGGGTGGCAGCTTGTTTTCTCCCGCATGAAATAATCAAAATTTTCCTTAATATATAAAATTGACCTGCTTCTTTCAATTCCCAATTTTTCCACATCTTTATTCTGCCTGCAACAGGATTCGAACTCCAGCCTTCGGATTGCCGAGCGCAATCGCTATGCGCTGCGCCACGGAGAGATCGAATACATGTAGATTTAATATATTGCATTACAGTTCATGAATGTTATCTCAATTAATTGGTTTTCAACTAATTGTATAACATATTTTTTTTCAATCTGATTGCCTAAATTCCGATAGGGACGCGTTCCAAATTTTCAATTGACTCACACTTATACGAAAAAGAAGAACCCTATCGGAATTTAGGAAATCAGATTGAAAAAAAATATATTTGACAATTAGTTGAAAAGCAATTAGTTGACATACCATACATGAACTTTAATATAATGTATTAAATCTGAATATATTCGATCTCTTCGTGGCGTAGCGCATAGCGATTGCGCTTAGCAATCCGAAGGCTGGAGTTCGAATCCTGTTGCAGACAGAAATAAGATGTGGAAAAATTGGGAATTGAAAGAGTCAGGTAAATTTTAAATACAAACTAAAGGAGAAAAGAAGCTGCCAACCATACCGTGAAGTTTGCCATCCTTTCTTCAAATACGTCATACACAAGCTCTTTGAAAAACTCCTTTAAGTTCCACTGAAACCTTTCTTTTTTATAATTTTGAATAAAAAGTTTGGTTGAAAGGATATTCCTCTAAGTTTTTTCATTATTATTTAAATGTTAGGTATATTATTACATACTTTACCACAAAAAAAAAAAAAAAAAAAAAAAACCCTTGTCTGAACGGGGATTTGAACTCACAGACCTCGGATTGTTAGACAGACTGGAAAGAAACAACTTTGAAATCATTCAAAGAAAAATTAAAATAATATCAATTTAAAATAAACTGATTTTTAACTAATTTAAAAGATATCCAGATTCAGACAATTGACTTTGCTAAAAAGCTAAATGCTAAAAAAGTTAGTTTTCTCCATGGGAAAAAGTCAGAGTTTAAATTAATTGTCACTTTAAATCAATCAGTTGTTCTATTAATTTAAAATTAGTTGAAATTCCTAAAGGGAAATTATTATCTTCCCACACAGAGAATATACTAAGAATCGATACGAAATTTTTATACAATGTGAGGCATGATAGCAGGAATATTTCCTCATCATTAACTCAAAAATCGTGCTTTATAGTTATGGCGGTCTTGAGGAAAATGAGTTATATTTTTTGGAATTGAAATAAAATATTTAATAGCATACTTTTATGAAGAATTGCTTTTTTTGGAGTTTCAAGCGGTTATAGTTCCCTAATGCGTCACTTAAGAATAACAGTGTTTAAGAAGAAATTACTTGGCATATCTCAGAGTACATTTTGATGTTAATTTGGAACATCAAACTTCAACTCATACGTGGATAGGGAATAAAGAGTGGACAACAAACTTAAAAAATTTTCAAATTTTAGTTAAAAATAGTTATGTTGGAAATATCGGTATACTTTCTGAGGAGAAGTTTGATGATATTTTAATGGTTTTATTTTTTTTTAAATAAGGGTGGTACATTAGGGTGGTAAGCACTGAGATCTTGAGGGTAAGTACTAAAACGGTACGCTTGAGTGTAATGGCTTCTTTTGAGGCCATATTGGTCTCCTTGCGACAAAAACATTGATATAACAAACTTTAAAATCCCACTGTAAACACCAAAGATATGAAGAAATATACTAATGCGCGACCTTTACGTTCGATCGAAAAAAAATTTTGTTTTCTTTTCGTAATTGTCTTCCAAAAAAGCGTCATATTCGCTGGTATACGGCGCACTTTTTTTTGAGGTACGGTCTATTGTATACTCCTATTTCCAATGAAAATCCTATGAAATTGTCATTATAAGATATTTTTCAATCTGTGTGATACAAGTCTTACAATTTTGTTGTACTTAAAATGTCTTAAGAATTGTATCTCTTATGTCTTTCCATAGGCCATAATGTGTCACAGTCACGAAGTGACGATATATGGCCATATGCGCAAATTTTTTTTTAGAATATTAATTTAAAAAATACAAGTTGGAAAGTGCTTTTTAATGTACTTTGAAAAGTTTAAAAACCTCTCCAATCTCCGCGGTGTATATATTTTTGCAAATGAAATTCTCATTCCGGTTGGCACCATAGTCTTTGTTCAGAATGATATTTTCATTCATGTTAGCAGGATGTACTGTATTTTCAAATGAAATTATCATGCTTATTGGATCCATTTTAGCCAGCCAGCACGCGCACTTTTCGCACATGAAATTTTCATGCGGATCATGGTCATACACTTCTCTTCCTAATGAATAACACATGAATTTTGAAGTACTGAAAATAGCGGCCATCTCCTAACGAACTTCATTAGAAGTAAGGGTTTCTAATGCCTCCTTGCTGGACTACACCATCCTGACGCGATAAGGAGGCTCAGTAGAACAAAATGACCCCGAGCGCGATGGCAGTGGTAAAATTATCTACTGGTAGGGCCACCCATGTTGGTAAGACCGAAGGAGAGCGTCTCGAAGCTAAGAGTAGTCTACGCAAAGGGCATTTGGAAAAATTTCTGTTCCGCTTGACGAGCGTAACGAACTCGCGCACCCTAGTATCTTAGATAGCGACAGAGGACAGTAAACTGTGACCTGTGTATGATTCTAGACGGATACGGCTTACCCGGACATCGAGGACGGCTACTTTCGGAAATGACGAGCTTAAGCTGGCTTCTCTGACATTGTGGGACCTTAGTATAGTCAAGTGACATTGACCAGAAACGGCTCCTAGGGTAATGACAGAGGGTCTTCGTCCCGTTAAATTGTAGTAAGTCTCAATATAAGTTCGAAGCCTGTCACCGTTGAGTTGGTGGCTGTAGTGTAGTTGACTTAGTCCTACTAAATCACTGGATCTGGCTCTGAGTGTGTGACCCCATAAGAGCATACACCAACCCTATCGTGATCTCCCTGCAATTTTTCAAACACCACTAACTGCCTTGGGACCCCGCATCAGCTAGGGGCCCCGCACACGAACAAATCAAGTTAAAAACATTTCGTAACAGAATAAAAAAAATTTATAGTTTTTCTGATATTGATGCACTGCACAGACCTTAAGCCGGAGCTGAAGACGAAATCTTGTATGTTACACATCAAACTTAAGGTTAGTGTCCACTTCAATCAAAAATTTTTTTGGAGACCTTAACCTTTATTTCGCTTTGACGTCACGTCGTGTAGAATCGGAAAATGGCTCCTAATTATATCTGTAGAGTATCGATAACGTGACCGTCCATAGATTTATTGGCTTTTGAAAAATTGTGAAAAACTTTCCTCTTATATTAAAAAGAATGAAAAACTTTTATTAAATCCAAGTATTTACGTGTATTTATTATTATTTACTGTTTCTGATGCTTCGTTGCCTTTCCATGGCGACTAAGAACGACCGATGGTTGTGAATAATAAAAATATTGAGAGTATCGATAGGGCAACCGATAGCTTTGTAGCAACCACAAGAAATAAAAACAAATTTTAAAAATGGATTCAAGCGATGAGGAGCTGTTTCTAATTTTAACTATAGCTCAATATTTAACAAAAATGCGAGGAACTTATTGAAATATTGGGATATAAGGTACTAAAATTTATTGTGAATGAAATTGTTGAAGAGAAAAATTTCTCGATAAGCGTCGATTTGACACCAGACACATCCCATATTGATCAGTTGACTGTAGTGCTGTGATACATTACGTCAAATGGAACAGTATTAGAACGTTTTCTTGCATTTATTCCTATAGTTAGTCACAAAGGGGAAGAACTAGCTGCTACAATTGTACATTTTTTTATATCAAAACAACATTGACATAAAAAATGTGAGAGGCCAGTCATACGATAATGCGTCAAACATGTCTGGTTGTTGCAATGGTCTACAGGCACATATTAAGAAAATAAATCACCTCACACACAACGTTCCATGTGCAGCGCACTCACTGAATTTGGTTGGAGTACGTGCTGCGGAGAGTTGCATTGGAGCAATCTCATTCTTTGGATTGGTACAGGCAATGAACAACTTTTTTTCGGCGTGAACTCATCGCTGGGCGATTACGCATAAACATTTCGAGAAAGGTTAAGTTCTGAAGAAATTGTCCGAGCCAAGGTGGTGTGCAAGGACCGATGCAACTAAGGCATTTTCAGAAGGTTACCAGAGTTTCCAGAAGGCTTTGCAGTCTATTGCTGACGATAAAACTGAGCCACCGCAAACAATTCACGAGGCTCGATGCCTTTTAAAAGACTTGCAAAAAAAAAGAACATACTGTAATGGCTATATTTTGGGCTGCCATACTGGATCGAATTAATTGTGTCAGTATATCCTTACAAAAACCAACTCTTGAACAACGCACGGCAATCGACCTTGAAAAATCCCTTTTAGATTTTTTATTATCACTACAAGAACTATTTGACGATTACGAGATGTAAGCAAATGAGGAAATCCGATACCGAATACAGTGATGAAAGCCAGCGTGTGCGAAGAAGAAAAATTCACCAAAATGATGGGTCTGCAGAAGAAGTTGTTGTGAGAGGAAGAAAGAAGTTAAGGATTCAAACTTATTTGCCTGTACTAGACATGCTGCATACAGAATTGTCGCGGCGTCTTATCAGGAAATAAATTGTCTTTTTGGTTTTCTAACAAATTTCATGACAAAGACTGACAATGAAATTAAAGAGGCTTGTGGAAAATTTAGAGAACATGATTCTGAGGACATTGAGCCCGAGTTTACAAATGAGATGGTGCACTTCAAGTACTTCATCTTTAAACTAGAAGATGTGGGGGTTGTGGCGAAAAATAAAATTATTTCTGCCCAGGAATTGTTTAAATAGAGTTTAGAAAATATAGTACAATCAACTTTCCCGTAGCATTTAAAATGTATTCAAGTCTGATGGTATCAAATGCAACAGGCGAACGTAATTTTTCAAAATTAAAATTAACAAAAAACTGCCTTCGAGCGTCAATGTCTCAGAAACGTTTAAATTCACTGTCGATTATGGCGATCGAAAATGACGTCTTTTATTTTCTTTTAAAACATTTTAAAATAATAAAATTAAAGTAAAAACACCCACGTCTTATTTTACTCAAAACAGAAATTACATAATGAAATTGAAACGAATGCAAGGGCCCGCGAGTTGGATTGTCTATAGGCCCCGAAATGGTTAATCCAGCTCTGCTTGAGCGAATACAGCAAACAGGCGGAGATAGCGGTTTAGAGTTGGGACCCACTTAAATGGACAACACAAGCAAACAAAACAACAAAGAAAACGAGAACGCACAACCCGATCCTACAGAAGTGGCTGAACGAATAATGGGGTCAGGAAAGCAATTCAAAGTAGCCCCCAAGTCGGTTCTGGAAGAAGAACCGGAACGAGTGCCAGGAGATCCAGCAAGGAAACCCGAGTCAAAAAGCAGAAGCAGAAGAAATTCGAAAAGGCAATAAACACGGATCTGTTAAAGATCCCTGCTGAAGGCCCCAAAGTAAGATTCCAGGGCTGCTCTTTAAAACCAGGTTGGGTCACAATCAGCTGTGCTGAGTCCGTGGTGAAGCAGTGGCTAGTGTCGATGGTAAGCAGCATAAAATCGGAGCACAAGGAGCTCAAGTTGGTGGAAGGGGATGACATCCCCAAACACTACACTTTCCACGTGGCCTACCAACGACCGAGATACTGCGACTGTTGCAGAGTCAACACAAAATGCTGCCAGTTGAAAACTGGAAAGTTTTAAGCAGGTCTGTAGGGCAGCAAGGATATACGCTCAGTATAGCTGTAGACGACGGATCTGTCAAAGTCTTGGCGAAACTGAACAAGCTCTCACACTGCAAGCTAGGGAGTGTTCAGCTTCGAGTAAGACGAGACAACTAGGCGTCACTCAAGGTTGTAGAGATTGGGACTCCAGAGGCTAAAAAAGCTCCTGACAACGGGGCTCCCAAAATAGTTGACGAGCTAAGACCATCAACCAGCAAGCAGGCGAGAGAGAGGATGTCGACGAAAAAGACATCAAATGTCTTGATCGTGGACAAATAGTCCTCTGGGAGGAAGACCCTGAGCACCCGGACCAAGCTCCTCACCCGCAGCACTGCCAGAGCGGCAGCTAACAGCAGCCGCAATAGCAGCACGGGCCTGACTCTCAGTAGGAAGACAGTGGCTGTCAGAGGAAAGAAAAAGGAAAAGGGGAGAAGCTGAAAAAGTACGAGGCGAGCTCTAATCCGCCTCGCAACAGCCAATGAAAATGGAGGTTGTTCAGATCAACCTTCATCCAGCAAAGGCAGCCTCCGCTGAACTTACTAGGACCAACAACATCATAGGTCCATCTCCCTCGTGCAGGAACCTTGGACTAGCATAAGTTATAATATATTAGGGTTGTCACAAGCAAATAAAGTGCTTTATTATCCTGGTAACAGCAGACCTAGAGCCTGCATTGTATTCAATTATGTAACTTTCTTTTCAATAACAGATTTTGTTACGCCAGATATGTGCGCCGCGAAAGCTAACATTGACTCTAGGGAAGTGAAAGTTGCATCAGCATATTCAGACGAATGTCCTCCGAGAACGCTACAGCAGCTTATTATTTTAGCCAAAGCACATTATAAAAAATATAAAATAGGGCAATCTGCTGGAAAGAAGACTTTCGGTCAATTTATATTTAATTTCATTCAATTTGAGTTGAAAAATTACAAAAACCCAGCTAGCATTTTTCGAAATTTTGGATCAAAAGCGAGTCTTTTTCGAGTCACCTTTCAGATTAAAAAGATCAAATATGCGCTCGTTTTCTGATCAAAAATTATTCTTTTGTCGGGAGAAATTGGAACTCTAGCCGCGACTCTTCTTAGGGAGTCATATTTGATATCATTTGCGAGTCGCTTTCGAGTCATATTTGTTACCATTTTCGAGTCTTCTAACACTCATATTTTCTATCATTTTAGAGTTTTTTACGACTCATATTTGCTATCATTTTGGAGTCTTCTACGACTCATATTTATAATCAATTGCTTTTCCAAAATAAAAGAAATGTTTAAAATCAAAACACATTTTTTGGCTTTTCCGTGTGTTAGTAATGTTATATGTATTATTATTATAGATTTAACATTTATTTTCCTTGTGTTATGTAGGTTTTGAACCTAGGAACTCTCGTTTTCTAGTCCTGTGCTCACCCGTCGACACCAAGCTTTTCAAATCGAAAGTCGTGGAAATTATTCGTTTATAAATTTAAATTCGAATTCCATTCAATTCAATTTTGAGTCAAATATTGAGTAAAATATAAGATAGCAACAATTTTAGTGATCATATTTCAATCCCATACGTGATTAATTTACGATTGCTCTTTATTTTGTTTTTGTAATTTGAATGCGACTCGCTTTTGAAACATATTGGAGAGTCGTTTTCGAGTCTTCATTTAATCGTGCATGTGATCGATCACTTTTCAGTCATCAAGAGGGCTCGAAAACAGCTCATCTGGGTTATTGAAATACGATTCGCTTTTGAAGCATATTGGAGAGTTGTTTTTTAGTCCTCTTTTAATCATTTTCTAATCATGAAGGGGGCTCGAAAAAGACTCGTAAATGAATCTTCTCATAAAACAGTCTTCCAAATGTTGGGTGGGAATATCCAAATGCCCTAATACTTTCGACGCGCTCAACAAATTCTGCACGAGATAAATGTCAGTTCCCTTATTTCGTTTCGTCATTGCTACCTTTGACGAAAAATAATACTTTTTAGAAGTCTCCAAAGTACTTTTTTGCATTTCGTTTTGAGTGGAATCAAGCAAACGAAAAGTTATCGAATGAAATTTCCGATTGAATTATGCTTCGTTTTCTATACGTGTATTGCTTATAGAAACGAAAATTTTGATTGAAGTGGACACTTAGCTTTAGGAAAAAAATATTATAGTCCGGGAGCCAGCAATACTAAAAGTGCACTCACACGGAATTCAAAATTTTGCATATAAAAAGGTAGTACATATCAATACCAACAAAATGAGCCCGGTATGACAAGGTCTATCCTGGCACCAGTATTTTTACAAAATTTTTATATTATTAACTAAGAGCAAGAATTTGCACTCATCGCGGAATTGAATTTTAACTATAGCATTGTGTTGTACATTTTATTAGCTTTCAGAAAAGCATGGTATGACAAATTCTATTGTGGCGGTATAGTCTGTCATACCGATTTTTAAAAACATGATGGGGGTAAAATTTTACCCTCACACGGAATCAATTTTTTTTGTTTTTTTGTTGTTTATTTTTTTGTCTTCTTTTGAAATATTTTGGTATGACAGCTCAAAACTTGACGAAAACATCTGTCATACCTGTTTGAAGTAAGCGAAGTACGAACGTAGATTTTTCAAATAGCTAATATATTATATATATATATGAGGAAAATGAAGTGTAGGCTATGCAATTAATATTTGTTTATGATACAAATACCATTTATTAATATGATAGGGGTTTTCACACCAAGTGTCGTTAGTTCAATAGCTGTTAATCGGTATATTTTTACATGCATTTGATTTTTGTGCGATAAAATTACAAAAACAAAGACCATGTGAAAAAGTACCGATTAACAGCTAAAGAATTAACGACACTTGGTGTGAAAACCCCTAATGTAAAGGTTAATGTCCAAATGTTAATCCTAATTTATTATTATAAAATGCAGTATATCAATATAATTTTAAAACTCATTTATTCAAAAGCATCATAATCAAAAGCATCGCAATCATAATGTTGCCTCGGTCGCATTTCTTCATTATCTTCATCATTTTCCTCTTCATCTGCATAATTTGCAGTAATTTCCTCAACGGTAAGAGGAGCTACTTGCCCAGTATACCATAAGGGTTGAAGTTTACCTTGTTCGTTAAGCTGCCAAACATACGTTGTCGGGTCATATATAATGCACGATTTTTCGATCGCATTTTGCCACATTGTATTTATAAATATGGTCCTTAACATTTTCTGCATCCGCCTCTTCATGATAGCACGTATAATTTTGATTTTGTTCTCTAATAATTGTCCCGTTATTACTTGTATAAACAAATATTAATTGCATAGCCTACACTTCATTTTCCTCATATATATATATTAGACTGGTCCTTATTTTTTTAATTTTTTATTTCTCAGCAAATTATATAAGCTTATGGTCCCAAACTACCAAATATGAAGTTTGGTTTCGATCCGATAATGTTTGATGGGCGCGGAAGTCACTCAAAGTTTAAAATTACATTTGTATGAGAAAAAACCTGGGTTGTGTTAGTTTTATCAAAATTTAACACATATAATATAATTTCTCTAACCAAATGTGAATGGTATTCCATTGACAATAGATTGGTCTTTCTTTGAAGCTATAACAACATAAAATCGGATTGTATTTGGCACAGCCAGGACTACTGAAAGTCAATTTTTTAGGAAATTCAAAAGATGCTTCGACTTGGAGGTCTTGGATAGCCACAAGAATTAGCAGAAATGTTTTTAATATTCATATTTGGAAAATATACAAAATAGCCCTTCGAATGAGCCTTATATGAAGAAAATCGGATTACTCTTTACTTTAGCTTGAACATACTAAACACTTGCTATAGATTTTTTAGGACAAAATTTTAGGCTCTTAACTTTAGCGGGGTGAGAATTGGTCATGGTCTCAAATAATTTCAGGCTTCGCGTTAGATTCTAAACTTGCAATTCATTTCGCAACATTTGATACCAAAATCATGAAATTTGTTTGGCGGTTTCTGCTTATATGGATATGATTAAAATTTCAATATTTTTTTGGTTGTAAAAACAGCTGAATTTCACTGCTTTAAATGCATCAGACAGGTAAATGGTACAACATTTTTGGGAATTTATGCTTCAAAAGAAGTGGTATTATGTGCAGAAATATATATGATATGGTTTTTTTTACTATGATCTTCCACTTTTCCAAAATTTCATGAAAAACTGCGCATTTTAGGGAATTTTGGGGGAATTTTGGCAGATTTTTTTTCCTTTTTAGGAAATTTTGAAAATTTTCAAACTTTTAATTTTTTAATTTACAGCCATTGTAAAGCTAAATTTAAAGCAGAAATTATATTTTCGGAAGGATTATTTAATTATTTGAAGAATATTTATTTGAAGAAAGTAAAATTCAATTTTAGTGTTTAAAACATTTGGTCAATTGATAAGCGTACTTTTGTTGAATGAGGGGTATTTCTTACGATACGCCTCCACCAATTGAAGTATAAGTTGCAGTTCATCCTCATCTTGAGTTAACATTTTGTTGAAATCTCCCACGAATTTAATGCCTCTTTCCGCAACGTCATTTACTACGTGAATGTTGCATAAAAAGTAAAGAAGTTTACATCGGCTAAGCCGTTAGAGGACATTTTGTCTAGCAGCGAAATACTCAATTCAAAAGAGTGAAAATCAAATTTTCGCGAATTTCGCGGATGGTGGTCTTGATCAAATTTTAACCGTTAGAGGACATTTTGTTTAGCTGCGAAATACTCAATTCAAAATAGTCAAAATCAAATTTATGCGAATTCCGCGAATGGTGGTCAAATTTTAGCTTTACAATGGCTGTAAATTAAAGAATTAAAAGTTTGAAAATTTTCAAAATTTCCTAAAAAGGAAAAAAAATCTGCCAAAATTCCCCCAAAATTCCCTAAAATGCGCAGTTTTTCATGAAATTTTGGAAAAGTGGAAGATCATAGTAAAAAAAACCATATCATATATATTTCTGCACATAATACCACTTCTTTTGAAGCATAAATTCCCAAAAATGTTGTACCATTTACCTGTCTGATGCATTTAAAGCAGTGAAATTCAGCTGTTTTTACAACCAAAAAAATATTGAAATTTTAATCATATCCATATAAGCAGAAACCGCCAAACAAATTTCATGATTTTGGTATCAAATGTTGCGAAATGAATTGCAAGTTTAGAATCTAACGCGAAGCCTGAAATTATTTGAGACCATGACCAATTCTCACCCCGCTAAAGTTAAGAGCCTCAAATTTTGTCCTAAAAAATCTATAGCAAGTGTTTAGTATGTTCAAGCTAAAGTAAAGAGTAATCCGATTTTCTTCATATAAGGCTCATTCGAAGGGCTATTTTGTATATTTTCCAAATATGAATATTAAAAACATTTCTGCTAATTCTTGTGGCTATCCAAGACCTCCAAGTCGAAGCATCTTTTGAATTTCCTAAAAAATTGACTTTCAGTAGTCCTGGCTGTGCCAAATACAATCCGATTTTATGTTGTTATAGCTTCAAAGAAAGACCAATCTATTGTCAATGGAATACCATTCACATTTGGTTAGAGAAATTATATTATATGTGTTAAATTTTGATAAAACTAACACAACCCAGGTTTTTTCTCATACAAATGTAATTTTAAACTTTGAGTGACTTCCGCGCCCATCAAACATTATCGGATCGAAACCAAACTTCATATTTGGTAGTTTGGGACCATAAGCTTATATAATTTGCTGAGAAATAAAAAATTAAAAAAATAAGGACCAGTCTAATATATATATATGAGGAAAATGAAGTGTAGGCTATGCAATTAATATTTGTTTATACAAGTAATAACGGGACAATTATTAGAGAACAAAATCAAAATTATACGTGCTATCATGAAGAGGCGGATGCAGAAAATGTTAAGGACCATATTTATAAATACAATGTGGCAAAATGCGATCGAAAAATCGTGCATTATATATGACCCGACAACGTATGGTTGGCAGATTAACGAACAAGGTAAACTTCAACCCTTATGGTATACTGGGCAAGTAGCTCCTCTTACCGTTGAGGAAATTACTGCAAATTATGCAGATGAAGAGGAAAATGATGAAGATAATGAAGAAATGCGACCGAGGCAACATTATGATTGCGATGCTTTTGATTATGATGCTTTTGAATAAATGAGTTTTAAAATTATATTGATATACTGCATTTTATAATAATAAATTAGGATTAACATTTGGACATTAACCTTTACATTAGGGGTTTTCACACCAAGTGTCGTTAATTCTTTAGCTGTTAATCGGTACTTTTTCACATGGTCTTTGTTTTTGTAATTTTATCGCACAAAAATCAAATGCATGTAAAAATATACCGATTAACAGCTATTGAACTAACGACACTTGGTGTGAAAACCCCTATCATATTAATAAATGGTATTTGTATCATAAACAAATATTAATTGCATAGCCTACACTTCATTTTCCTCATATATATATATAATATATTAGCTATTTGAAAAATCTACGTTCGTACTTCGCTTACTTCAAACAGGTATGACAGATGTTTTCGTCAAGTTTTGAGCTGTCATACCAAAATATTTCAAAAGAAGACAAAAAAATAAACAACAAAAAAACAAAAAAAATTGATTCCGTGTGAGGGTAAAATTTTACGCCCATCATGTTTTTAAAAATCGGTATGACAGACTATACCGCCACAATAGAATTTGTCATACCATGCTTTTCTGAAAGCTAATAAAATGTACAACACAATGCTATAGTTAAAATTCAATTCCGCGATGAGTGCAAATTCTTGCTCTTAGTTAATAATATAAAAATTTTGTAAAAATACTGGTGCCAGGATAGACCTTGTCATACCGGGCTCATTTTGTTGGTATTGATATGTACTACCTTTTTATATGCAAAATTTTGAATTCCGTGTGAGTGCACTTTTAGTATTGCTGGCTCCCCGCCTATTATTGTGCAGATAAAAAACAGACAAACGAAAACTCATCTACAAAAAAATTCATAACCAAAAGAAAACTTACAAAGTAAACTTAAAAACAAAAAATTGAAATAGCAAATCGAAATATTGCTATGTGCTGTTTTTTTTTGATAAGGTATCTACTGTTTATGAATCTATGGGCAATTTATGTTTTGGTTAAAGCTCACTAAACCCAGAATTTCAATAATTCAGTTATATCATGTATGCTTTGAGAAATAACATATCAAGTTAGAAAAACATTGACTGAACTGACAGATTTTAAATCTGCCCTACCTGTAACCCTCGCTGCCCTACCTTGAATTCAGCTCTAGCTACGGCCCTGAATAGAGTTGGTCAGATTTTTCGTACACAAGTGTATACTGACAATATTGAAGGGTATTGTTAATCTGACTATTTTACATACGATGGCAGCGAAAATCCAAAAGAAACCCAAAAAATTCCCGACTAACAGTTTTTTAGTATAAAAAGTGCATTACTGGCACGGAATGCTTTGTAAAATGCGAAGTTGCAATCCTTGTGCTCTCCTTATAGAATTAATTTTATTTCCAATTTTTATCCTATTTAGGCTTGAAAACTGTTTGCTGTTAGTTATAAGAAATCAGGCCAAGAACATTTCAGTTGGGAACCTCAAGAAGAAAATCAGTTTAGAGACGAGACGTCCAGTAGACCCTACGTCAGTTATATTATGATCAGCTATGAATAGAAAAAAACTCAACAAAGCACAAGCAAATGGTTCAAACACCAGCAACAATAAATAAGAGAGTTTGTAGTTACTCTGTCTCATGCCGATCTCATACCGGAGTTTATTGGATTTGTTTTGCGTTTGCATTTGCATTGTTTGTTTTTATGAGAGGAAACGGCATAAAGCCAATTGACGAGAAAAAAGAGGGTAGATAACTTGAAGAGTTTGTAATTTGTATTTGTGCTATGGCCTAGTACATGATACAAGAAAACAAGATAGCGCCACTTCAGAAGCGATATTTTGAGGCTCTCTCAGAGCCGAAAATTGAGTTTGTGACGTCACTGAGCGAGAAATTGTTGTTATTTTCCATGCTGTTCTAAAAAGTAAAAAACCGGTTTAACATGGGAAACAGCAACCACGAATCGCGATTTTGAGGTTGTGACGTTTCCTCTCTCAAGTGGCGCTATCTTGTTTTCTTTTATCATGGCCTAGTACCTACCTCAAAACTACTTCCGTTTTTGCTCACGTACGATATATCCTAATTTTGTACGATATTTTTGACTTAAAGATTTTCAATCAGCTTAATTTTTATACCCGACTTACTCTGTGTCAAGGGTATATTGCAATTGTGTGGTTGTGTGTAACACCCGCAACTAGTCGAGATAGACCATACAAAATGTATAGAGAAATGATCAGCGTCACCAGGATATTCCATTTAGGGCCAATATTACCAAGCATATTTAAAAAATTTTTTCAACTAAAATCCGCTTTTGGTTTTTACCATTCCAATTTTTTTTTTAAATTTTAAAAATATTTTAAATCACCTCGGCACTGCGTTTAAATGTGACATCAAATTTGAGTTCGATTTTCAAAAACCAGCTGTTTGGAAAAATTCAAAGAAATAAGTTTCCAAACAAATGCAGTTTTGGAAATAGCACAATACCACAGACAGGACTAAAAGCTTTGGAGTCACAGGGCAGCAATTTGGAGTACGAAACAATCGTTAGAATGGCTCTTTATAGAATCCGTTTTTGAAAATAACGATCTAATCAGCTGTAAAATGTACTCACAGCCCTGGAAGTAGACGGTGCTGCCGTAAAATTCGATGCTTAAAAAAATGCGATATTGAAAATGAAATTTATTTTAACAAATTTTTAATTTTAATTTTAAAAATTTTTTAAATATGTTTGGTAATATTGGCCCTTAGACATGTCCGTCCGTCTGTATCAGTGTTGGCACAATCGATTAGATTTTTTAATCGATTGATTAATTTGATTAATTTATTCTGATTAAAATTAATCATGATTAATTAATAAGTCGACTAAAAAAGTAGTCGTAATCGTGATTATTATTATGTATCGTCAATCGTTAATCTTTAATTTGATTAAGTAGGCTAAAAAAAAATTCGAATAAGAAAAAAGTTAAATTACTTAAATTTTAATTAAAAAAAAAAAAGTTTTTGTGCTCGGTCGGAAGAGCTATTATAGACATTAGGCCGGGTCGATTTAGCAATCGTGCCATCGATTTTTCGATAGCTTCTGGCATGAGGAAAAAAAAGTTCCACTACGACATATCAAAACAAGTAAGAAAGCTAAAGTCGGTCAAGCCCGACTTTGAAATACCCAGCGTCCCGACATTATGAGCGCACTATGCTTTGCTTCTCTATTTGTGGGCGTGGCAGTGGAAGGGCAACATAAATTATTTCCCTACACCTATCATTCGCCTTGGTGAACCTATGTTGCGAATTTGAAGCTTCTACGCCTTTTACTTCGGAAGTTACGAAAAATCTTCATTTGTGGGCGTGGCAGTGGGTGGGCCACATAAATTTTTTCCCTACACCTTTCATTCGCCTTGGTAAACCTATGTTGCGAATTTGGAGCTTCTACGCCTTTTAATTCGGAAGTTACCAAAAATTTTCATTTGTGGGCGTGGCAGTGGGCGAGCCACATAAAATTTTTTCCTACACGTTTCCTTCGCCTTGGTCAACCTATGTTGCGAATTTGAAGCTTCTACGCTTTTTACTTCGGAAGTTACGAAAAATCTCCATTTGTGGGCGTGGCAGTGGGCAGGCTACATAAATTTTTGTTCCTACACCTTTCATTTGCCTTGGTCAACCTATGCTGCGAATTTGAAGCTTCTACGCCGTTTACTTCGGAAGTTACGATAAGACCTTATTTTTGGGCTTATTTGTGGGCGTTGCTCGAGGAGGGAGGCGTTAGGTTTTTGCCAAAAAATGTCCCTTTTCGTAGTTTACCAGCACACCAAATATCAATGGAATGTGTTGAGTGGTTCGCAAGTTACAAGCATTTTATTGAAAACACAATAAATTCATTTGTGGGCGTGGCAGTGGGCGGATGTTTCTTATTTTTACTTAGGATCATACTCGGATCCCGATATACCTGTGTGCCAAATTTCGACTTGATTGGTCCAGCCGTTTCGGAGGAGATCCGACCACGGACGGACGGACAGACGGACGGACGGACGGACGGACGGACGGACAGACGGACAGACGGACATGTCTAAATCGATTCAGTTTTTGATCCTGATCATTTCTATATATATTTTTTTATATCTCCGGAGCTTAATTCTCCCTGTTACAAGATTTGCACAAAACTAATATACCCCGCTTACGCTGGGTATAAAAATCATTTTCGAGCCTGCGGATTTTCAATTTTGTGACTTTTTCAGAACTTGCAATTTTAAGGTTTTTTTAGTAGGTAAAAAAAAGATATCTGCTTATTTAATTTTTGTTAAATATTACCTTTTCAACGTGAAATTGTACGCTTAAAATGATGGCGATAGCAGTTTTTCTAAAGATAGGTTTTTCTTGGGTTTTCAGACGACTTTTTGTCGACAAGTCTGATCTCTTCCAATTTTTACTCTTTTTTTAGAACGAAGTTCTTTATGAAACGATAGCGACAGGGTACCTAGTCGAGAAAAAGTTAAAAACCGCTATAAGATCCGTGTTACCTAAATTGAAGTTCGCAAAAAAGGGTATAATAGCCTTTGCAAAAAGGGAGAAATATACATATATTTACGTAAAATGACCTCCTGATGCGGCCGAGATATTATACTTTTTTAGGCAACACTTATTTCCGACGATATCCCAAATAACAATTAATTATTATATTCAGAAACTACACAGACACATACAAGCATAAATTCATTCAAACAAAACAAAACAAGTAAGAAAGCTAAAGTCGGTCAAGCCCGACTTTGAAATACCCAGCGTCCCGACATTATGAGCGCACTATGTTTTTCTTCTCTATTTGTGGGCGTGGCAGTGGGAGGGCAACATAAATTATTTCCCTACACCTTTCATTCGCCTTGGTGTACCTATGTTGCGAATTTGAAGCTTCTACGCCTTTTACTTCGGAAGTTACGAAACATCTTCATTTGTGGGCGTGGCAGTGGGCGGGCCGCATTAAATTTTTTCCTACACCTTTCATTCGCCTTGGTGAACCTATGTTGCGAATTTGAAGCTTCGACGCCTTTTACTTCGGAAGTTACGAAAAATCTTTATTTGTGGGCGTGGCAGTGGGAGGGCAACATAAATTATTTCCCTACACCTTTCATTCGCCTTGGTGAACCTATGTTGCGAATTTGAAGCTTCTACGCCTTTTACTACGGAAGTTACGAAATATCTTTATTTGTGGGCGTGGCAGTGGGCGGGCCACAAAAAATTTTTTCGTACACCTTTCATTCGCCTTGGTGAACCTATGTTGCGAATTCGAAGCTTCTACGCCTTTTACTTCGGAAGTTACGAAAACTCTTCATTTGTGGGCGTGGCAGTGGGCGGGCCATAAAAAAATTTTCCTACACCTATCGTTTGCCTTGGTCAACCTATGTTGCGAATTTGAAGCGTCTACGCCTATTAATTCGGAAGTTACGAAAAATCTTTATTTGTGGGCGTGGCAGTGGGCGGGCCATATAAATTTTTTTCCTACACCTTTCCTTCGCCTTGGTGAACCTATGTTGCGAATTTGAAGCTTCTACGCCTTTTACTTCGGAAGTTACGAAAAATCTTCATTTGTGGGCGTGGCAGTGGGCGGGCCATAAAAAAAATTTTCCTACCCCTTTCATTCGCCTTGGTGAACCTATGTTGCGAATTTGAAGCTTCTACGCCTTTTACTTCCGAAGTTATGAAAATTCTCTATTTATGGGCGTGGCAGTGGGCGGGCTACATAAATTTTTGTTCCTACACCTTTCATTTGCCTTGGTAAACCTATGCTGCGAATTTGAAGCTTCTACGCCTTTTACTTCACAAGTTACGATAAGCCCTTATTTGTGGGCTTATTTGTGGCCGTGGTTCACGGAGGGCGGCGTCCATTTTGTTCCAGGATATGTCCCTTTTCGTAGTTTACCAGTACACCAAATATCAATGGAATGTGTTGAGTGGTTCGCAAGTTACAAGCATTTTATTGAAAACACAATAAATTCATTTGTGGGCGTGGCAGTGGGCGGATGTCTCCCATTTTTACTTAGGATCATACTCGGACACCGATATACATGTGTGCCAAATTTCGACTTCATTGGTTCAGCCGTTTGGGAGGAGATCCGACCACGGACGGACGGACAGACGGACAGACGGACAGACGGTCAGACGGACAGACGGACAGACGGACAGACGGACATGTCTAAATCGATTCAGTTTTTGATCCTGATCATCTATATATAATATATAAAAATCAAATGGTGTGCGTATGTAATCGATAACCGTCTAAACTATCAGACCGATTTCAAAACCAAAACATGCGTTGGAAAGGTCTTTTTGGGGAGCAGGTTATAGGCTATTGAAATATTAAAAAGATAAATGTGTGCGTGAAATAATGGCCAAAAAGCCGCGGATTGTTCATTATTCACTCTAACTAAGCTGTAAAGAAAATTTGATCACATGGCCATAGCAAAAAAATTTTCATGAAAATTCAAATTCAATTTCGATTTCGGTCAGATGCCAACAGAAACATACTGATCTCTTCCCGTTAAATGTCTACCATCGCCGAAATTCGCGAAAACCGCATAATTTGGCTTTTTCCTATTTTGAATCGTACACTAAGCAGCCAAATATAGTGCTCTATTAGGGTTAAAAATTGGCCATGTCCACGATTCGTGAAATTTGCGAAATTTTGATTTTTAGTATTTTGAATCATACACTAAGCAGCCAAATATAGTGCTCCATTAGGGTTAAAAGTTGACCATGTCTACCATGGCCGAAATTCGCGAAAACCGCATAATTTGGCTTTTTCCTATTTTGAATCGTACATTAAGCAACCAAATATAGTGCTCTATTAGGGTTAAAAATTGGCCATGTCCACAATTCGCGAAATTTGCGAAATTTTGATTTTTAGTATTTTGAATCATACACTCAGCAGCCAAATATAGTGCTCCATTAGGGTTAAAAGTTGACCATGTCTACCATCGCCGAAATTCGCGAAAACCGCATAATTTGGCTTTTTCCTATTTTGAATCGTACACTAAGCAGCCAAATATAGTGCTCTATTAGGGTTAAAAATTGGCCATGTCCACAATTCGCGAAATTTGCGAAATTTTGATTTTTAGTATTTTGAATCATACACTAAGCAGCCAAATATAGTGCTCCATTAGGGTTAAAAGTTGACCATGTCTACCATGGCCGAAATTCGCGAAAACCGCATAATTTGGCTTTTTCCTATTTTGAATCGTACATTAAGCAACCAAATATAGTGCTCTATTAGGGTTAAAAATTGGCCATGTCCACAATTCGCGAAATTTGCGAAATTTTGATTTTTAGTATTTTGAATCATACACTCAGCAGCCAAATATAGTGCTCCATTAGGGTTAAAAGTTGACCATGTCTACCATGGCCGAAATTCGCGAAAACCGCATAATTTGGCTTTTTCCTATTTTGAATCATACACTAAGCAGCCAAATATAGTGCTCTATTAGGGTTAAAAATTGGCCATGTCCACGATTCGCAAAATTTTGCAAAATTTAAATTTCACTATTTTGAATCGTGCATTTAACAGCAAAATATATTGTTCTATTAGAGTTAAAATTTGACCATGACCACGATTCGCGAAATTTTGCAAAATTTAAATTTCACTATTTCGAATCGTGCAATTAGCAGCCAAATATATTGTTCTATTAGAGTTAAAATTTGACCATGACCACGATTCGCGAAATTTTGCAAAATTTAAATTTCACTATTTTGAATCGTGCATTTAACAGCCAAATATATTGTTCTATTAGAGTTAAAATTTGACCATGACCACGATTCGCGAAATTTTGCAAAATTTAAATTTCACAATTTTGAATCGTGCATTTAACAGCCAAATATATTGTTCTATTAGAGTTGAAATTTGACCATGACCACGATTCGCGAAATTTTGCAAAATTTAAATTTCACTATTTTGAATCGTGCATTTAACAGCCAAATATATTGTTCTATTAGAGTTAAAATTTGACCATGACCACGATTCGCGAAATTTTGCAAAATTTAAATTTCACAATTTTGAATCGTGCATTTAACAGCTAAATATATTGTTCTATTAGAGTTAAAATTTGACCATGACCACGATTCGCGAAATTTTGCAAAATTTAAATTTCACTATTTTGAATCGTGCATTTAACAGCCAAATATATTGTTCTATTAGAGTTAAAATTTGACCATGACCACGATTCGCGAAATTTAGCAAAATTTAAATTTCACTATTTTGAATCGTGCATTTAACAGCCAAATATATTGTTCTATTAGAGTTAAAATTTGACCATGACCACGATTCGCGAAATTTTGCAAAATTTAAATTTCACAATTTTGAATCGTGCATTTAACAGCCAAATATATTGTTCTATTAGAGTTAAAATTTGACCATGACCACGATTCGCGAAATTTTGCAAAATTTAAATTTCACTATTTTGAATCGTGCATTTAACAGCCAAATATATTGTTCTATTAGAGTTAAAATTTGACCATGACCACGATTCGCGAAATTTTGCAAAATTTAAATTTCACTATTTTGAATCGTGCATTTAACAGCCAAATATATTGTTCTATTAGAGTTAAAATTTGACCATGACCACGATTCGCGAAATTTGCAAAACTTTAAATTTCGCATTGCAGTACAGAGTAAGGCCCCTGCTCTGAATGTGCTGAGGAAAAGGTATATGTGCAATCGGCTAAGCCGATGTAAACTTCCTGGGATATATTATCCCAATAAAGTTTTTAGGTGGGACATATTACGAATTTTTCTTCTGCCCGGGCAACGTCGGGCGATTTCAAAACCAAAACATGCGTTGGAAAGGTCTTTTTGGGGAGCAGGTTATAGGCTATTGAAATGTCCAAAAAGATGAATGTATGCGTGATATAATGGACAGAAAGCTGCAAATACAAATACAAAACTGTGAATTCATTTTAATATTGTAGCATCTAGGAGCTTTTGGAGATTGTGAGAAATGAAAATAATATCATTTGAAAAACTGAAATAAAAAAATTTATTTTGCTTTTTCAAAACATCATATTAATGCCGCGGCAAAGACGGAGCAATCTTGCACGGCGCACGCGTAATGCTACAAGCGTACTTGCTCTTAGAAGAGGCGAAAGTGATGAGCAGCGCGCAAATCGAAATGACTTGACACGAGAACGTAACTCAAGATTGCGTTCTGCCCGAACAGAACAGGAAATAGAAGCGATTAATGCTATTCATCGTGCTAGAATGAGACTCAGTCGTGGTCTATCACATGAAGATCAATTGCAGCAAAATTTGAACAGGCGTACACAAAGGCAGGCGCGTGCTGTGGGAAATTTAGAGCGTGCCGCGTTTAACTATAATAACGCAATCGATTATAGTTCGCACCGTTCTGTTTTAATTGGTGTAATGAATCAAGTGTGCCAACATTGTAATGCATTGAAATTCCCAAATGAAACACCAGGTATGTGCTGTTCAAATGGAAAAGTTAAACTACCAGAATTGAATCCACCACCAGAACCATTGCTTTCATTGGTGGCAGGAATAACACCACTATCGAAGCATTTTTTGTCGAAAATTCAGAATTATAATTCATGTTTTCAAATGACTTCGTTTGGTGCAACAAATATTATTCGCGATAATTTTATGCCCACTTTTAAGGTAATTTTATTTTTTAAGGTAATTTTATTTTTGTCTCTTTCGCGCGGCTGTTTTTGGACCTTTTTTAAAAAAATTCCTGACAGAAAACGAAAAGAGCTTTTTCAATTTTGTTTTTTTATTGTGTTAAGAATTAATTAAATTTAAAAAAGGAAACATGTTTTCTATGTGAGGGCCGTTCAGTAAGTTCTCGGCCGTCAAATTGGAGGCTCAAAAAAAAAAAGTTTAGTGCTGGCGGCCACGATTCCAGGTGTCCAAGTTGCCTCAAATGAAAAAGAAAAACGGGGTTATAATCAGTCATTATGGCATGAACCTCGAAAATAATTGCGATTTTTTTGACGAAATGGCGGCCATTGAAAAATGAAAAATCGATTTCGGGTAAAATTTTTTGTATTTCAGTGTAAAAAAATAGTAAAAAATTTGTTAAAATTATGATTGAGGTTGACGCCATAATGGTGACAATTCTGCGTCGATTCCACTTTGTTTCATTAAAATCGGTCCAGCTGGACTGGAGAAATCATGGCCGCCAGTTCAAAAAAGTGGTTTCGAGATAAATGCGTTGAAAATTACTCATTTTAGCGCAGAGCTTGCTCGACAAAAAAGACTACATCTTCTGAACTATTTCAAATTTCAAAAAACCCTTTTAGCACGATGGGTGATGTGAATAAAAAATAAGCAAAAGCTACAACAAGCAAAATTTTAAGCAATAGCTACGTTTTTGGGAATAAAAAAACACTTTTAGCTTTTGCTTACTTTTTATTCACATCACCCAATATTCTCAAATATCCAAGCTATAAAAAATGAAAAAAAAAGTCGCCAAAAAATTTTTGTCAAAGGAGACAACCCCCTTAAGGCAATTTCGATACGACCGAAATTTTTAACATTTGTTCATATTCTGATCCCATTTATGATTATTCTACAATACAGATTCAAGGTCAGATTTATCACAGAGTTGGTTCATTGTTGCCATTTCCGGATCAAAACTATCAATTTTTGCAAATATATTTCGTTGGTAATTCAAATATTGAAACTGATCAACGTTGTAGGATTAATTCTGACGTAAGGAGAGGATTAATTGCAGAATTACAAGATCTTTTTCATGAGCACAATGCATTGGTTCGATTGTTTCAAACAGCACTTGATCGTATGCCGTCCGATAATCATACAATTGTTATTCGAGCTGACAAAACACCTGCTGGAGAACATGCAAGGCGATTTAATGCACCTACAATTGATGATGTAGCTATTGTAGTTGTTGGAGAAGAATTTCAAGCACGTGATATTGTGCTTCATCGTCGAAATGCGCAACTTCAACGTGTGTCTGAGACGCATCGCTGTTACGATGCTTTGCAATATCCTATTATATTTTGGCAAGGAGAGGACGGATACTCTATTGGCATTAAAATGATGAATCCATCAAATCATGCGACAAATGGTGTGTTAAATTAAAAATATTCTTCACTAATGGCAAATTCATTCAATTTTAATATTTTATTTATAGCTGGTGAAGAAATAAATAAAAATGTTAGCGCGATGAATTATTATTCGTACAGAATGATGTTACGCCAAAATGAATATAATCACATATTGCATTGTCGACGACTTTTCCATCAATATGCAGTCGATATTCAATTCAATTCAATTCATTTATTTCAGTCAATAAGGTCAAAAAAACCTTTTATGTATGTACTATGTATGCAAAGATTGAAACTGAGCGTTTGAATTATATCAGATACAATCAAAGAAAACTACGTTTTGAGGAATATATACATTTGCGCGATGCAGCTAATAATGATAGCAATGTGAATGATATTGGAAGAATGATTATTTTACCAGCAACGTATACTGGAAGTCCACGTCACATGCACGAGTATGCACAGGACGCAATGTCATATGTTCGCCACTATGGACGACCAGATTTATTCATTACTTTCACATGTAATCCACATTGGACAGAGATTATGGAACATTTATTTGACGGTCAATCGTCAACAGATCGTCATGATATAACGGCACGTGTGTTTAAGCAAAAATTGAAATCACTGATGGATTTTATTGTTAAATTGAAAGTCTTTGGAGAGGTCCGTTGCTGGATGTATTCTGTTGAATGGCAGAAGAGAGGTTTACCACATGCACACGCTTTAATTTGGTTAGTTCGCAAAATAAGACCGGATGAAATTGATAGTGTTATATCGGCGGAAATTCCTGATCAAACAGTTGATCCAGAATTGCATGAAATTGTCATAAAGAATATGATTCATGGCCCATGTGGTGAATTTAACATCAATTCACCATGTATGATTGATGGAAAGTGTACGAAACGATATCCAAGAGCATTGGTGTCTGATACGGTCACTGGCAATGACGGATATCCGTTGTATCGTCGTCGGTCAACTGAAGACAATGGTAGATCAACAATGGTTAAGATAAGAAATCAAGATGTTGAAGTGGATAATCGTTGGATCGTTCCATATTCACCGTTATTGTCGAAAACGTTTAAAGCCCATATAAACGTTGAGTATTGTAATTCAGTCAAATCGATTAAAAACATTTGCAAATACGTGAATAAAGGTAGCGATATGGCTGTATTTGGAGTAGCTGAAGTCAATAGAAATGATGAAATAACCCAATATCAAATGGGGCGTTATATCAGCAGCAATGAAGCAATTTGGCGTATTTTTTTCATTTCCAATACATGAAAGATATCCAACAGTTGTTCACTTGGCAGTTCATCTTGAAAATGGTCAACGTGTTTATTTTACGGCTGAAAATGCATTGGCAAGAGCAACAGCACCACCAGGTACCACATTGACTGCTTTCTTTAGATTGTGTCAAGTTGATGCTTTTGCTAAAACGTTGCTATATGCGGAAATACCATCATATTTCACGTGGAATGCACAAAAAAAGGAATTTCAACGACGTAAACAAGGGACACCAGTTGATGGCCATCCTAATTTGTATTTTTCTAATGCTTTGGGGAGAATTTACACGGTTCACCCGAACAATGCTGAGTGTTTTTACTTGCGTTTGTTGTTGATTAATGTCCGCGGACCCACATCATTTCAACATTTGAGAACAATTGATGGAAATTTGTGTGCGACATATCGTGAAGCATGTCAACGATTGAATTTACTTGAAGATGACACACATTGGGATGCTACAATTGCTGATGCATCAATTTCAGCTCACCCAAATCAAATACGAACATTATTTTCAATCATAATATCAACATGTTTTCCTGCAAATCCACTTGAATTATGGACAAAGTATAGAGATTTTATGGCAGAAGATATTTTACATCGATTTCGTCGTGTTAATGCAAATCCAGACATGGAATTCACGACTGAAATATATAATGAAGCATTGATTATGATTGAAGATATATGTTTATTGATTGCTAATAAAGCATTAGCACAATTAGGTTTGCCATTGCCTGATCGTCCAATGCATGACATATTTAATCGCGATTTGAAGAGTGAACGACAATTTGATTGCAATGAGTTGAGAACATTTGTACAAACAAATATGTCAAAATTAAATGTTCAGCAAAAAATAGCCTATGATTCAATAATGCAAGCTGTTAATAATGGAAGTGGTGGAATGTATTTCTTGGATGCGCCTGGAGGAACAGGAAAAACATTTTTAATTTCCTTGCTTTTAGCAGCTGTACGATCTCAAAATAAAATCGCATTGGCACTTGCTTCTTCTGGGATTGCAGCCACTCTATTAGATGGAGGTCGAACAGCGCATTCTGCGCTTAAACTGCCTTTGAATATGCAAATAAATGAAACTCCTACATGTAATATTTCAAAGACTTCTGGAATGGCAAAAGTTTTGCAACAATGCAATTTAATCGTATGGGATGAATGTACTATGGCTCACAAGAAATCATTAGAAGCTTTGGATCACACTTTGAAAGATCTACGAGGAAATCAGGAATTGTTTGGTGGTGCTTTGATATTGTTGGCAGGTGATTTTAGACAAACCTTACCTGTTATTCCTCGATCTACTGCTGCTGATGAAATAAAAGCGTGTTTGAAATCGTCATATTTGTGGAGATATGTAAAGACACTCCGACTTAGTATAAACGTTCGTGTTCAGTTGCAAAGTGATCCATCAGCAGACGAGTTTTCAAAACAACTGTTAAAGATCGGAAATGGAGAATTTCCAATTGATGATATTGGATTGATAACACTTCCATCCAATTTCTGCCGTTTCACACAATCTATAGAAGAGTTAATAGAAGGCGTGTTCCCAAACATAGTACAGCAATACAAAAATCATGTTTGGTTAAGTGAAAGAGCAATATTAGCAGGAATAAACAAAGATGTCAATGAACTGAACAATGCTATTCAATTGAAAATAGCAGGCGATCTAGCGACGTACAAGTCAGTGGATACTGTTATGAATCAAGATGATGTGGTGAATTGTCCTACTGAATTTTTAAATTCACTTGATTTGCCCGGACTGCCACCACATAATTTGCAATTGAAGGTTGGAGTACCTATTATTATGCTTCGTAATATAAACCAACCGAAACTTTGTAATGGTACTAGACTTGCTGTGAAAAAACTAATGAACAATCTCATCGAAGCGACTATTTTGAAGGGGAAATTCAAGGGTGAAGACGTTTTAATTCCGCGCATTCCAATGATTCCTTCTGATTTGCCGTTCGAGTTTAAACGTCTTCAATTTCCTGTGCGTCTTGCTTTTGCGATTACTATAAATAAAGCGCAAGGCCAGTCTTTGGAAATTTGCGGAATAAATTTGGAGTATCCAGTTTTTTCACACGGACAGCTCTATGTTGCATGCTCACGAGTGGGCAAGCCATCAGCATTATTTATTTATGCAGAAAATGGAAAAACAAAAAATGTGGTTTATCATAGAGCACTTCAATGATAAAACAAAATATTATTAAAAATAAAAAAAATGGTAAGGATCAAAAATTATTTTTTTTTCTGCCGAAAGGATTTTTAATTCACATTTAAAAAAAAATTTAATCATTTTAATCCTTCAATTTTTTCATATTCAGATTTCGATAAGAAGTTTAAGGATTGGATGGCTTCAGAGAAAATAACTTGGAAGGAGCTAGAATTTATACTAGCAAAGGAAAGTGAACCGGGAGACGTTTATTTCAACTTCATGAAGAACAATTCACATTTAAAAAAAAGGAAACGGAAAAAATGAAAAATTTTAATTTTTATAAAAATCAATCTGATCTCAATTTGCCGTTCGGAGTCGGCGTTAAACTGTAGGTCCCACTCATCCTGCTAGAGTGATACAGACAGCGACAGGCCAAGCGACAGGTCGGCTGTAAGAAAAATTTCGTCGTATCATTAAGACCACAAAGCGTACCCATTGTAAACGGGATTAATAATCGCTAAGAAAAAAAAGAAGAATCTGATTTCAGATAGCAGTGAAAATCAAAAGAAAAAAAGAAGTAACTCAATTTTTTCGAAGAAACTCAGTAAGTGGCCTTCAAAATAAATATAAAAAATGAAAAAACCAAAAATAATTAAAAATACAAAAAATGGTAAGGATGAAAAAAAATATTTTTTTCTGCCGAAAGGATTTTTAATTGATATTTAAAAAAAAATAATCATTTAAATCCTTCAATTTTTTCAAATTTAGATTTCGATAAGAAGTTTAAGGATTGGATGGCTACAGAGAGAATAACGTGGAAGGAATTTATTCACGTTCATTTCAAATTAATGAAGACGGCTTTGGAAAAATGAAAATGAAAAATTTTAATATTTATAAAAATCAATCTGATTTCAGACAGCAGTGAAAATCAAAAAAAAAAAAAAAAAAAAGGAGCCCCATTTTTTAGAACTAATACAGTAAGTGGCCTTCAAAATAAATATAAAAAATGAAAAAACAAAAAATAATTCAAAAACAAAAAAATGGTAAGGATGAAAAATTAATTTTTTTCTGCCGAAAGGATTTTTAATACATATTTTAAAAAAATTTAATCATTTAAATCCTTCAATTTTTTCAAATTTAGATTTCGATAAGAAGTTTAAGGATTGGATGGCTTCAGAGAAAATAACTTATAAGGAGCTAGAATTTATACTAGCAAAGGAAAATGAACCGGAAGAAAAAACAACAAATAATTAAAAATGAAAAAAATGGTTAGGATAAAAAATTAGTTTTTTCCTGAGGAAAGGATTTTTAATTCATATTTTGAAAAAAATTTTAATCATTTCAATCTTTCAATTTCTTCATATTTAGATTTCGATAAGAATTTTACGGATTGGATCGCTACAGAGAGAATAACTTGGAAGGAGCTAGAATTTATACTAGCAAAGGAAAATGAACCGGGAGACAGATAAAAAATTAAAAACAGAAGAAGAATAATGTTTAAATGTAATTTTTTATTGTTCATTTAGATACATAAAGAAAAAATGAATTTAATTGATTGTTGTTATTTTTGCGAGAAATCACCGAGAAACCACTTCGTGGCAAAAATATTAGGACCAACTTCGTTGCGAAAAATGTCGCCAAAAAGCGACGAAAAAAGCAACAAAAGTAGGAATCTTAGTGATTCGCTACGCAAGCATCGAGAAATAAGCTCGCATGAATTTAATTGAGCTTATAAAATTTATTAATTCTGTGGCGGGACGAAGTTCGGCGGGTCAGCTAGTTTCTATATATATTTTTCTATATCTCCGGAGCTTAATTCTCCCTGTTACAAGATTTGCACAAAACTAATATACCCCGCTTACGCTGGGTATAACAATATGTGGTGCTGCCAGACTGAACGTTTTCAGAATAACTCCGATTAGTAGGTTTTTGCAAATATATTAGGGCATTTTAGGTAACTTATCATTTTTTGCGCTATCAAAGTATCCGTCAATTCGTACATAATCAAAACATATTTAAAACCATCGTCTATACTCCGGGGGCTGCAGATGTAATATCGGTGTGAAAAATATCGATACTTTAAAATATCTTTATGTATGAAAATTCGCATTTTCGAGACTATCTCATTTGCGATGGAAACCCCTTTACACGTATGCTTTTTCAGTTCCAGTATATTCTGCTTATCTAACTTAGCACCTTGAGGGCTCAACGCTGTTAAAGTAAATTGAAAGGAAGTAACGAGCTCACTACTTTGAAGAAAGGAAATCAGAGTTGAAATTTCGATGACAGCTCGACAGAAATATAGGAAATGTGTGACTTAAATGCAACCCTGTGAGTCCGATTACTTGTAATTAGCGTATGCGTTCAAGTAGCGAAAGTAAGTCAAAGTACTTATTTGTTTTTAAACCCAGCGTAAGCAGGGTATAATAGTTTTGTGCGAATTTTGTAACAGCCAGAACTAAGCTCCGTGCATATAGACATATATATATATATATTCTTGATCAGGATCAAAAATTGAATCGATTTAGACATGTCCGTCTGTCCGTCCGTCCGTCTGTCCGTCCGTCCGTCTGTCCGTCCGTCCGTCTGTCCGTCCGTTCGTCTGTCCATCCGTCCGTCTGTCCGTCCGTCCGTCCGTCCGTCCGTGGTCGGATCTCCTCCGAAACGGCTGGACCAATCAAGTCGAAATTTGGCACACAGGTATATCGGGATTCGAGTATGATCCTAAGTAAAAATGGGAGACATCCGCCCACTGCGACGCCCACAAATGAAGATAATGTGTTTTCAGTAAAATGCTTGTAACTTGCGAACCACTCAACACATTTCATTGATATTTGGTGTACTGGTAACTACAAAAAGGGACATATCCTGGTAAAAAATGGACGTCATCCTCTTCGAGCCACGCCTACAAATAAGGGTTTATCGTAACTTATGAAGTAAAAGGCGTAGATGCTTTAAATTCGCAACATAGGTTGACCAAGGTGAACGATAGGTGCAGGAAAAAAAGTTATGTAGCCCGCCCAATGCCACGCCCACAAATGGAGATTTTTCGTACCATAGTGCGCCAATAATGTCGGGACGCTGGGTATTTCAAAGTCGCGCTTGGCCGACTTTAGCTTTCTTACTTGGTTCCACATGTGTTTGGTATTGGAAATTTACTTGCAGCTTTAGAGCGTAGAGCCCTTTAGCGCCCATGTAAGTTACATACCTGCACAAAAATATTCTACGGCAGCATTTTTGTCTGTATTTGTATGAAAATTTATCTTTTAGCTGCATTCAACTTAGGTGCACATTCGCTTTAACAGCATCCTGTTTTTAGTTTTTGAAATAAAATTTCATAGTAAAATGTTCCTTTAACAGCCCTGTTGAAAATTTTTCTTTTGAATTTCAAACGCTTTCCTATCGACCTAAAATGCCTTTGCTTTATTAGAATTTTTCAAAAATGTTGATACAAAATTAATAAACCTGGTTTAAGCTCTCATATCGACTATCATTTAAAAGTTTCAACCATGAAAAAGTTTAAGCTAGGTTGAAGACGATAAGCCTCAATTTTTTTTTTCATTTCATTTTACTGCATTTTTTTTATTTTTAGTCAGTTATGAAAGAATTTTCCTTTTATTACAAAAGTTAAATATGTTTTTTGTTAATAAAATTAATTTTTGGACGGCGTTCTTTTAATAATTAAAGTGTTGTTAAAGACATTCTGATATGTTACTCAAAAATACAGCAAAAAATTTCGGGTAGGTGCGTTTTTCACGTAAGTGCATAAAATTGTCTGGAAAATAATAGAATGCAGCTTAGCAGAATATACTGTATCGCATTTTCGCTTGTAAAAAACAGTTCAAAACAACAAACAGCCGTCTTGTATACATGTATTTTTCGATTAATAAAAACAATTGAGTTTTGCGAAAAACCTTGCTGCGAATTATATTTACTAACATTTATAAATACCATAATAAACTTCGTTCTTATCTGGTGTCCTATGACACAACTCAACTTGTTTTTTTTTAACGCTCCAAAGCCATTGTTATGTATTTTATATGGCATCGAATTGCTCATTTCTAAAGAAATTCAAAACTTGCGAAGCATCGAAGTGAAACATCGATATTTTCGATGCATCGATGTTCAATCGACATCCCTAGTCTAGAATAAATATTTCAATCGAAAACAGTTTTATTTTGAACACAATATGGATGAAGAGGGAGAACCATCAGCACAGGCTTTACAACACATGCTTTCACATAATGTGGTACTATTCGGTCCAGCAAGCGAACAAGATGGAATTTCTTTGCCAACTTCTTTCAATATTTTGAAATATTACTTTGATTTGGGCGATCAGTGGAAAAAGGTAAATAAAATGTTTTCGTACAAGACATTCACACGAAAAGTTGTCGATAAACTTTTCGAAATTTGGGGCAAATCAAAGATTGATCTAAATAATATATTAACCTAACAAAAAAACTTATTTAATTAATTGACAAATACCAGCAATTTAATAAATGCAAAAAACAGTCTCATAAATATAAAGATTTTGTTGATGGTACAAAAGAAATATTCTACATCGCAGAATGCAAATGCTCACTAAAATCAAATCGTTGCACCTGTGGTAAAATTTCAGGAGACCTCAAGGACTTCATGTTTGATCAGCACAATAAAAGGAAATTAACGATACCTTTTGTTGAGGATCCTACAGTAATAGAAGTGTCTACAATAGCACCAACCCTTCAAACATGTGGTGATCAATTATATCAGCTAAACCTTTCAGAATTGCAAGATGATATTTCAATGGGAATGGCTGAGACATCGGTCGAATCTCTTTATTCTCCAAGGTACAGTATACCAAAGTTTGCAATGATTTGTGACAGATTTGGCGTGTCCAACAGAGTGGCATCTTGCCTAGCATCAGCCTTGTTTGAAGACATTGCATTTAAAGACAAGCGAGGTCAAATCGTTGTCTGTGACAAAAGCAAAATGTGCAAAGAAAGAGCTAAACTTAACTCGAGAAAAAATGGATGAAGTTTACCATTCGAAAATGCAAAAAGAATCGCATTTAGTCGTCGTTCATTAGCCAGATTCCAAATTACTTGGTTATGTCAATTTGGAATGCAAAGGTGAAAGCGCTGTAGCAAAACAAGCAGCTTTAAATGCATTTTTCCAAGAAAAGGAACTTCCTCTTGATAATTTAATTGGCATATGCTCTGACGGTGAAGTAACAAACACTGGTACCGAGAAAGGTATACTGCGACGATTTGAATTGCAGCTGAAGAGGCCATTACACTGGGTTGAATGAGTTGCCGTTTCGAAATGTGTGGAATGCATTGGAAAATTCGCAAACGACTGGACCAAGAACCACAACTGGAGTGTTAGAAAAACAGATTCAAGATTGCCATACCCTCCAGGTACTTATTACAATTTAAAAAAGAAATTCCTTATAAACCACATAATTTTGTAATAAATTTTGTATCATCAATATAATTGTCAGGTTGTTCCGAATTTTGAAGCGATCTCACTTCAAAACATGCCTCCACCTTTGGATGAAGATCAACAGAAGGAGCTTTCAACGGATGTGAAGTATCTATACCAAATTGCTAATGCTGTTTCGAATGGTTGCGTTTCAATTCAACTAGCAAACATCCAACCGGGTCCTGTATCACATGCTAGATGGCTTACCAAAGCCAGTAGAATACTTCGCATTTACGTTGCAACAAGCAAGCCATCAGAAAATTTGAAAATTTTGGCAAGATTCATAATGCACGTGTACGTTCCCATGTATTTTAACGTCAAATATTATGAGTCGGTTGTATATGGTAGTGTTTTGCTTGGAAAAATCATACGGTGGACGCAATATTTGCCAGACAATTTAAGTTTGGTGGTAAACACCGTAATTGCAAATTATGCGTATTTTGCACATTCTGAAAATGTTTTGCTCAGCATGCTCTTCGACGAACGACAACATATTCGGAAGTATGCCCTGGAAAAAATTTTACATTTTCGTAACGATCTATATGAACCGTCCAATATTCGTAGCTACGTTAAACCGAAAATTAATTTTGATTCCACTGATTATGTTCATATGATTGATTTGGACAACGATGAAAATCTGTCAGAACCACCATTCACAAGAAGCATACCATACCAACATTTGAAATCTTATTTTGATGATGACGAAAATAAAGATGCACTGCTCGATGATCCTAAGATTCCATGCCATATTCAAGGTACGGAGCGGTACGTTCAACTTCTAACCAGCGTAGCTAAACGTACAATTGATAAAAACCGCGAAGGGGTCATGGCGACTACGTTAGCTAGCCGAATCAAAATGAGTCGAATGGAATCCAAACAAAATTTGCAAGGATATCTATAAATGTTTAAACCAATTCTAATATTTCTCACACATTTTGTTTTTTGTTTGTAAAATGGAAAATTTCGAAAAAATGAATTTTTCGACCAAATCTCGTTGAAATTAATTTTGTTCCGCCTTTAACATGCCAATTTCTTTAGAAATGAGCAATTCGATGCGATATAAAATACATAATAATGGCTTTGGAGCGTTAAAAATAAAAAAAAGAGTAAAAAATGGAAGATATCAGACTTGTCGACAAAAAGTCGTCTGAAAACCCAAGAAAAACCTATCTTTAGAAAAACTGCTATCACCATCAATTTAAGCGGACAATTTCAAGTTTGAAAGGTAATATTTAACAAAAATTATATAAGCAGATATTTTTTTTTTTTACCTACTAAAAAAACTTTAAAATTGCAAGTTCAGAAAAAGTCACAAAATTGAAAATCCGCAGGCTCGAAAATGATTTTTTTGATATGTCGTAGTGGAACTCTTTTTTCCTCATGCCAGAAGCTATCGAAAAATCGATGGCACAATATCGAAAAATTTTTGTCCATACAAATCGCCCCGGCCTAATAGACATGCGGGGCTGTTATGGAAACCGACAACGGTCAGAATCAGATTTGAAATCAACACATTTTTCGTTTTGGGGTTATAGAATCAGACTTTCAGTTTTGAAACTGTTTTCATTTTCGAAATCAGGTTTGCATTGTTCTTAGATGTTACAGAAACAGATTTATTGATTTGATTGTCTGATTTAAGCCGAGCAGCTTTTAGTTGACAGAATTGGTCGGCAGATTGTGTGTTGACTTTTCCCCGCTGGTTTTTTTAGTAGAAATAAAAGTAAATACTTTATTTGAATATAGTTTCTTAATTGTTTGGGTATTTAATGTTTTTGACTAAAGGAAACGCATAAAAATGTGACTCAGACTACTACTTGTATACTAGTTGAGGTTATGAAAAACCACCCGGGGATGGCCAAGGGGTTTACTTAGCGGAACAAACCGCTTGTGGACCGCTTTTGTTATTGTTTGCCACCAATAAAGGTGACGCACTTAGGACGCCTATCGGTTCGTTGTGATACCACGGAAATGGGAAATCAGAAGAAAAAACCAATTAGGAGTTGAACCCAGCGCTTCTCGCATTGAAATTTGACATCTCAGCAAACTAAGCCACGGGGGCCGCCAAGATTGATCTAGTTTTAAACACATATTGTAGTTTTTGTTTTTTTCTTCTTTATAGCATTTTCAAGTGTCGGGTTTTCCTATCTTCGAAAATCGATTTAGCTATCTTCGAAAAAAGCAAAACTGTGTCTATTTCATAACACCATTTGAAACATATATTGATTACAATTCTGATTCTGATTCAATTCTGTGTCAGTTTCCGTAATAGCCCGGATGGATTCGGATGATATAATTATCTCAGAAAACGTTTGCGCATCTAGCAACTCGAAGGACAGAGCTTCATTTTCGGCAGAGGAATTTGAATCAAGGTCACCTTTATTTGACGGCACATTTTTCCGTATTTTGACCGAGAAATGTTTGGACAAAAACGTTGTTGCTCTTTGTACGAAATGTCCAGCGGACAAAAAAAAAAAGAGGTTAAGGGGTACAATAATACTACATCAAACTTTATAAGCCATCTAAAACGAAAGAATGGTACAAATATTGTAGAAGAATATCAAAAGCAAGAAAAATAAGTGCCAGCAAAATAAAAGAAATGATCAAGATTCAAGCACATTAGCGCATAGTCTTAAAAAACAAACGCCTATAACACAAGAAGCGTTTGAGGAAAACTTGGTAAATTTTTTCATTCATTCCATGATATCTTTACGAACCGTAGATGATATATATTTAAAAAAAAATTATGGATGATTTGACCATAAACAATAATGAACTTAAAGTTCCTGAAAGACGGTCTCTCCGCAATAAAATAATAAAACAAAAGGAGTTTCTTAGGAGTAACCGCCCACTGGATAGATTCAAAATAACAAAGGAGGTCATCAGCTATTGCTTGTCGCCGGTTTAAGGGAATTCACAGTTTCGAACGTATAAAGGACATGCTTGTGGAAATATGTGCAGATATCGATCTCGACTCTAGAAAAGTAATGTGTTCTGTTACAGATAATTGTTCTAATTTCGTGAAGGCTTTTAAAATATTTGGAATAAAAAAAACTTCGTTAACCGAATTACCCATAGAAACTGAAGAGGAATCTACATCGAGCGACAGCGAAAGCGAGAGCCAAATAGGGCGATTGCCACGACATCTCGAAGCATTTAATATAAATAAAATGAAAGACCTTACAGACAAATTGGTTAACGAAGACATTGAAACGCTTTCACCAAACTACACGTTACCATTTCATATGAGATGTAATGCACACACTTTAAATTTAATTTCAAGTGCTGATGTGAAATCCGTTTTGACTGACAAACATTCTTCCCTTGGCAGAATACATTTGGCAGTTATAGGAAAATGTAACAAGTTATGGAGTGCTGCTGCAAGGCCCAAATCAGCGGAGGTTATGCAAAACGTTCTTGGACACACTTTGACACGACCCGGCACACTAGGTGGAAAAGCTTCTAAGATGCTTTAAAAGCAATTTTTGAATTTAAGGGTTATAACTACTCACAATTAGCTAAAGCATTGGAAATCAAAAGCACACTGAGAGATGGAGAGTTTGAATACATTGAGGAGTATTTGCTATGTGCTGGACCACTCGCCGAAGCTCTTGATATTTTACAAGGTAATGACCCTTTTTATGGAATCCTATTACCTTGTCTATGCGCAATAAAAAAATAAAAAAAATTGCAAAAGATTTCACGGCAAAATCTAAGGTATTGTGAAGAGCTTGCTAAGATATATTTGCAACGCGTCGAAACTAGAAATGCAGATTTCTTTACAATTTCGAGTGAGACATGCAAACATGCGGTCGTTGCAGCACTGTCATACCCCAGATTTAAGAATAAGTAGAAGGTTTGCCTTACTCCTGATGATCAGACAAAATGTATGAATTTGTTCAAATCAGTTGTTAGGATGACATTATTGGAAATTCCAGGACAAATTCTTGGAAACCAAACAACTGCCAACAATAATCGGCGAAAAAATGACGATTTTTTTTTTATTTCATCTCCGATTCCGAAAGTGAATCCGAAATAAAGGCTGACTCGAGAAAAAAAGCGGAATTAATAATTCTAACTCTTTCGCTGAAGGGAGCCGTGAAAGAGATCTCTTGGAGCGCTACCCAGTATTAAAAGAAATTTTTATAAAATACAACACACCCATGCCTTCCTCTGGCTCTGTCGAAAGGATGTTTTCCTTTGCAACCATGCTAAATTTGCCCAGGTCGCACAAACGGACGACTTGTTTGAAAAAAGAGTAGTTATGAAATGAAATTTAAATAATTTTAAAACTTAAATTGAAGTTAATTAATTATGATAATTAGCTGAAATAAAGGAATATTATAAAACAAAATTAAAACCTTCCTTTTTTTTTTAGAAAAAATGAATAAAATGCAGAGCAGTCTGTAAGATCTGTCAGCTGAGCGATATAAATGCGCCATATAACAAGCGAACGTACCGCTATCTTGCACACATTTGCGGGGAGGAAAACATACATGCAGGGGCCACATTACCACATTTTCCTCAATATTTAAACTTTTTTAAATTCCTTTTAACAGTTTGCGACCAAAATAAAAATACCCAATAAACACAAATATGATAAGGAATTCGAATCGAACTCGAATCGATATCGCAGAGCGCGAATCGCATTAAACCAGTGGCGCTCAGCAGTAGCCATTTGGCATACCACCACGACGTACCACCTAGAAATTAGAATTGCCAATTCGCAGGAAATTCCCCTTGCTCACGAAGGGATTTTATGTTTTACATATAATATGTTATTTAAGTACCAGGATACGCGTATTATGCATGCCGCGTGTCTAATAATTGCGGTTTTATAACTGAATAGGGTTGTATCTTGTCTCCTATTTTTTTTTATACTCTGGCCCCATTGTTCGATTCGAATTCGGAGAAAGCAGTGATATCGCGCAAATATCATATATTCCTTTCGATTCGAATTCGATTCGATATCATGGAATACGAATCATTTCTAACGAGCTCGAATCGAACTCTTCAGGCACTCCAAAGACGCCGATCAGTCACAGTCACGAAAAGATGAAATATGGCCGGGGGTTTTTGAATATGATAAATCTAAACCGATAAGAAAATGATACGAAATTCGACAAAAATGCGAATC